>JAPTHN010000198.1:0-442843 GCA_026936325.1 Platynereis dumerilii | reverse complement strand
AATTTATCCGCACTTTTATCAGGCTGCATCCTCATTGGATTACACTGGAAATCACTGGATTACCAAATCTATACTTATACTTCGCTGGATTATCACAAATCCATCTTTTGGAATCTTATGAATCCCTCAAGGATCTCTACATGGTGGAACTTCTCACCCTAAAGAAGCTTACAGGTGAGTGCTTTTCATGTTGGTTTACTCTTTCGCTCTCATGTAAATAACTTATAAATGTATAGGACATTTTGGTCAAATGTGACCTTGTTTTTATGTAGATTAAAACTTTATTATATATATATATGTACAGATTCTACTGCTAACCCTTAAGGCTAGCCCTAAACCCTAAGATAATGGCTTTTGCCACAATAATATGTAGGTGTATGTATGCCTATCTTGTCCTAACCCTTAAGGCTAGCCCTAAACCCTAAGATAATGGCTTTTGCCACAATATGTATGTAGGTGTATGTATGCCTATCTTGTCCAAACTTGGTGAAACAAATTCTACTGCTAACCCTTAAGGCTAGCCCTAAACCCTAAGATAATGGCTTTTGCCGCAATATGTATATAGGTGTATGTAGGCCTATCTTGTCCAAACTGAGTGAAACATATCCTACTGCTAACCCTTAAGGCTAGCCCTAAACCCTAAGATAATGACCTTTGCCGTAATATGTATGTCTGTCCATGTATGTTTATTGAGATAGCCTGAGAAACTCCCCTTTACTTATATGAGGAGAAGATTAACCAACTGCGAGACAAATTAGAACCTGGTCTGTTTAGATTCTAAAACGAAGTTGGCCTACTTCCAAACTTGGACCTACTTCTACGGATAGGCCTATTCTGGACACACTGGCCTTCCCATACAGCTAGCCCTAGACTGTACAATAGACTTTTAAGGATTGGGTGCCTTAAACATTAGCTTAGATTAGCACATAGATCCAAAGACAAGTATTGCCTATCTTGTCCAAACTTAGTGAACATACCTCATGTCCAGCAAGAAAACCACATGCATTCAAACTTCACGCACACATTTAGAAAGACTGATCCATGGGGCCTTTTTGCTCTGCTCGGGAACCCCTCAATTGACCCCGTCTAACCCCAGTGGTCCCTGGCTTACAAGGCTCTCCTGAACTAAGGGGCTAAAGTTCTTGATAGGCCACTTCTCTGGGGTCCCTGTTGCGGTTGGTAGAGCTCGTGCATTCTTCCTTCAGTCCCTGTGTTCACGTGGTACTAACCCCAGTTCACAAACTGTTGGGAAAACCCAACATTTTACCTAACAAGCCTGCGCTGACCGCAAATGTTCCCGCCGGGGATGACGCGGGGTGATCTCCCACACATTAGGCTTTTTGAATTTTCTCAGCCATCCAATTCGATAAATAACATTGCACCTCACAATGGAAGACCACTTGGTCTTCTAGTAAGTTAAATTAAGTGGCCGGTGGCGTGGTCCAGCTCTACGGCACTAGGCCTTCCCTTAGGGAACAAATAGGATAACGCACATTTTTTATTCTAGGCATGAGACCACTGGGCTTACTCCTGGAGGATCCTCCTGGCCTCCGTCCCGCGCCAGCCTTTTTTATCTCTAAATAAATTAAACCTTAAACATTATTATAGCTTAGCTAGCTCATAGGCTGAGTCCCCAGACGTCCCCTCAACTAGCTTCTGACTCTCCAATTTCCTTCCTCCCTTGGCACACATCCTCTGTCCTTTCTCCCATGATTAATTATGCACACAA
This sequence comes from Platynereis dumerilii, assembly GCA_026936325.1. NCBI lineage: Eukaryota > Metazoa > Annelida > Polychaeta > Phyllodocida > Nereididae > Platynereis > Platynereis dumerilii. Next base: position 441,114 of record JAPTHN010000198.1, on the reverse strand, counting down.
ATCTTTTATGGGTGCGAGTGACTCCTCTAGAAGTAGGCTTGGTACTTCGGTAACCATGTACGTCATCTCTAACCTTATCTATTTCTCGATGCACAATAGACCGTGGTAACACCTGGGGGAGTCTTGGCTCCCCAAACGGAATATATGGACCAAAAGACACAGTTCATACCCCCTTAGAATACCCTAGCTCACGCAACACCACTAAACAGCAATGGTCATCACCGATTCTATTCCATTGCTTTCTCCCAGCCATAGACACAGACCAGGATCTCATTCTCCCTTTGGATTCCCCATCTGACTATGGTTGCACGATTCGCATTCCAATGTTGGAGGTTTACTACATGGGACCTATTTATCGGAACTCTAACTTTTCAGTGGTATTATGAATATATGCCGGTATGTTCAAACCAAGCACTTGGACCTGTCCCGAGTGCCATCTCCTACGTTATATTGTCATCCTTTCCCTCCTTCATAACTAAAACTGGCAGTACAGCCATTCATCCTCCCTTTGCGAATTTTATAAGGACCTCCACCTGGCAGTACAGCCACCTAAACGACCTAAATTTTGACGGCAGACAAGACCTCAGACAGATACTTATCCCTTTGGGATGACAACAACTCCCTGTTCTTGGTCTCGGGACGACAAATACTATCCCCTGTTCTTGGTCTCGGGAGCACAGAGACAATCCTAAGGCCCTTCGCAACGGACAATGTAGCGACTCCGATCACTTGGCCGTTCTTCTGCCTTTACACTAATTATCCTTCACATAATAAGCTAATTCTCCAAAATCCTCAACTATGCCACATTTTCCTCATTATTTTTCATCCCTTGGATTCCATATTTGACTATGATTGCCCGATTGGCATCACAAGCTGGGAGGTCTACCTCACGGGACCTACTTACCTAAAACTCTAACTTTTCAGTGGTATTATGATTATACGCCAGGATTGTCAACTAAAATAACCACTTCTGGGAGTACAGCCTAAGAAAGTAAGATAGACTTAGTTAGGGTTCTACTTTCTACTTTCCCCATTCAATCTTTTAGAATTTTTCTAAAAAAGTTTTTAGATTTGTTTTTATCCTATACATGTATCAATTTTAATAGGCTATTCTTATTTTAGATTTTTATTTTTTTGATTCAATAACCATGAGAGCAGAGAGTAGTACCAATTTGATTGCCTCTCTGATCGCTTTTCATTTTTATGACCAAATTGTCAAATTTTATGTTGCATTTTTGGCAAAAAAGTTTCCCCGCGGGCAGTTTTTCTCAAATGTTTGCCTTCGCTTGGGAACAGATTCAGTTCTATCAAGACACTGCAGCAGGTAACATGTATGGGGATCAATTCCTTTATAACTTTACCAAATTATAGGCTTTTAGGGCCCGGTTTGCTTTGGTGTTTGCAAACCATAACGACAGTTGACTACCCCCTCGCCTGACGAGACCATGGTAGGTCGAAACACGTGTCGCGGGTACAAAAAAGCAAGCTGTCAATTTCATAATTTTTCAAACTTAGACCGCTGTGAATAGCTTATCTATTCACCAGAAATTTCATAATCTTCTAATTTCTTGGAATTTATCCGCACTTTTATCAGGCTGCATCCTCATTGGATTACACTGAAAAATCACTGGATTACCAAATCTATACTTATACTTCACTGGATTATCACAAATCCAACTTCTGGAATCTTATGAATCCTCAAGGATCTCTACATGGTGGAACTTCTCACCCTAAAGAAGCTTACAGGTGAGTGCTTTTCATGTTGGTTTACTCTTTCGCTCTCATGTAAATAACTTATAAATGGTATAGGACATTTTGGTCAAATGTGACCTTGTTTTTATGTAGATTAAAACTTTTATTATATTATATATTGTACAGATTCTACTGCTAACCCTTAAGGCTAGCCCTAAACCCTAAGATAATGGCTTTTGCCACAATATGTATGTAGGTGTATGTATGCCTATCTTGTCCTAACCCTTAAGGCTAGCCCTAAACCCTAAGATAATGGCTTTTGCCACAATATGTATGTAGGTGTATGTATGCCTATCTTGTCCAAACTTGGTGAAACAAATTCTACTGCTAACCCTTAAGGCTAGCCCTAAACCCTAAGATAATGGCTTTTGCCGCAATATGTATATAGGTGTATGTAGGCCTATCTTGTCCAAACTGAGTGAAACATATCCTACTGCTAACCCTTAAGGCTAGCCCTAAACCCTAAGATAATGACCTTTGCCGTAATATGTATGTCTGTCCATGTATGTTTATTGAGATAGCCTGAGAAACTCCCCTTTCCTTATATGAGGAGAAGATTAACCAACTGCGAGACAAATTAGAACCTGGTCTGTTTAGATTCTAAAACGAAGTTGGCCTACTTCCAAACTTGGACCTACTTCTACGGATAGGCCTATTCTGGACACACTGGCCTTCCCATACAGCTAGCCCTAGACTGTACAATAGACTTTTAGGGATTGAGTGCCTTAAACATTAGCTTAGATTAGCACATAGATCCAAAGACAAGTATTGCCTATCTTGTCCAAACTTAGTGAACATACCTCATGTCCAGCAAGAAAACCACATGCATTCAAACTTCACGCACACATTTAGAAAGACTGATCCATGGGGCCTTTTTGCTCTGCTCGGGAACCCCTCAATTGACCCCGTCTAACCCCCAGTGGTCCCTGGCTTACAAGGCTCTCCTGAACTAAGGGCTAAAGTTCTTGATAGGCCAACTTCCCTGGGGTCCCTGTTGCGGTTGGTAGAGCTCGTGCATTCTTCCTTCAGTCCCTGTGTTCACGTGGTACTAACCCCAGTTCACAAACTGTTGGGAAAACCCAACATTTTACCTAACAAGCCTGCGCTGACCGCAAATGTTCCCGCCGGGATGACACGGGTGATCTCCCAAACATTAGGCTTTTTGAATTTTCTTAGCCATCCAATTCGATAAATAATATTGCACCTCACAATGGAAGACCACTTGGTCTTCTAGTAAGTTAAATTAAGTGGCCGGTGGCGTGGTCCAGCTCTACGGCACTAGGCCTTCCCTTAGGGAACAAATAGGATAACGCCACATTTTTTATTCTAGGCATGAGACCACTGGGCTTACTCCTGGAGGATCCTCCTGGCCTCCGTCCCGCGCCAGCCTTTTTTATCTCTAAATAAATTAAACCTTAAACATTATTATAGCTTAGCTAGCTCATAGGCTGAGTCCCCAGACGTCCCCCTCAACTAGCTTCTGACTCTCCAATTTCCTTCCTCCCTTGGCACACATCCTCTGTCCTTTCTCCCATGATTAATTATGCACACAAATCTTTTATGGGTGCGAGTGACTCCTCTAGAAGTAGGCTTGGTACTTCGGTAACCATGTACGTCATCTCTAACCTTATCTATTTCTCGATGCACAATAGACCGTGGTAACACCTGGGGGAGTCTTGGCTCCCCAAACGGAATATATGGACCAAAAGACACAGTTCATACCCCCTTAGAATACCCTAGCTCACGCAACACCACTAAACAGCAATGGTCATCACCGATTCTATTCCATTGCTTTCTCCCAGCCATAGACACAGACCAGGATCTCATTCTCCCTTTGGATTCCCCATCTGACTATGGTTGCACGATTCGCATTCCAATGTTGGAGGTTTACTACATGGGACCTATTTATCGGAACTCTAACTTTTCAGTGGTATTATGAATATATGCCGGTATGTTCAACCAAGCACTTGGACCTGTCCCGAGTGCCATCTCCTACGTTATATTGTCATCCCTTCCCATCCTTCATAACTAAAACTGGCAGTACAGCCATTCATCCTCCCTTTGCGAATTTTATAAGGACCTCCACCTGGCAGTACAGCCACCTAAACGACCTAAATTTTGACGGCAGACAAGACCTCAGACAGATACTTATCCCCTTTGGGATGACAACAACTCCCCTGTTCTTGGTCTCGGGACGACAAATACTATCCCCTGTTCTTGGTCTCGGGAGCACAGAGACAATCCTAAGGCCCTTCGCAACGGACAATGTAGCGACTCCGATCACTTGGCCGTTCTTCTGCCTTTACACTAATTATCCTTCACATAATAAGGCTAATTCTCCAAAATCCTCAACTATGCCACATTTTCCTCATTATTTTTCATCCCTTGGATTCCATATTTGACTATGATTGCCCGATTGGCATCACAAGCTGGGAGGTCTACCTCACGGGACCTACTTACCTAAAACTCTAACTTTTCAGTGGTATTATGATTATACGCCAGGATTGTCAACTAAAATAACCACTTCTGGGAAGTACAGCCTAAGAAAGTAAGATAGACTTAGTTAGGGTTCTACTTTCTACTTTCCCCATTCAATCTTTTAGAATTTTTCTAAAAAGTTTTAGATTTGTTTTTATCCTATACATGTATCAATTTTAATAGGCTATTCTTATTTTAGATTTTTTATTTTTTTGATTCAATAACCATGAGAGCAGAGAGTAGTACCAATTTGATTGCCTCTCTGATCGCTTTTCATTTTTATGACCAAATTGTCAAATTTTATGTTGCATTTTTGGCAAAAAAGTTTCCCCGCGGGCAGTTTTTCTCAAATGTTTGCCTTCGCTTGGGAACAGATTCAGTTCTATCAAGACACTGCAGCAGGTAACATGTATGGGGATCAATTCCTTTATAACTTTACCAAATTATAGGCTTTTAGGGCCCCGGTTTGCTTTGGTGTTTGCAAACCATAACGACAGTTTGACTACCCCCTCGCCTGACGAGACCATGGTAGGTCGAAACACGTGTCGCGGGGTACAAAAAAGCAAGCTGTCAATTTCATAATTTTTCAAACTTCAGACCCGCTGTGAATAGCTTATCTATTCACCAGAAATTTCATAATCTTCTAATTTCTTGGAATTTATCCGCACTTTTATCAGGCTGCATCCTCATTGGATTACACTGAAAAATCACTGGATTACCAAATCTATACTTATACTTCACTGGATTATCACAAATCCAACTTTTGGAATCTTATGAATCCCTCAAGGATCTCTACATGGTGGAACTTCTCACCCTAAAGAAGCTTACAGGTGAGTGCTTTTCATGTTGGTTTACTCTTTCGCTCTCATGTAAATAACTTATAAATGGTATAGGACATTTTGGTCAAATGTGACCTTGTTTTTATGTAGATTAAAACTTTTATATATATATATATATGTACAGATTCTACTGCTAACCCTTAAGGCTAGCCCTAAACCCTAAGATAATGGCTTTTGCCACAATATGTATGTAGGTGTATGTATGCCTATCTTGTCCTAACCCTTAAGGCTAGCCCTAAACCCTAAGATAATGGCTTTTGCCACAATATGTATGTAGGTGTATGTATGCCTATCTTGTCCAAACTTGGTGAAACAAATTCTACTGCTAACCCTTAAGGCTAGCCCTAAACCCTAAGATAATGGCTTTTGCCGCAATATGTATATAGGTGTATGTAGGCCTATCTTGTCCAAACTGAGTGAAACATATCCTACTGCTAACCCTTAAGGCTAGCCCTAAACCCTAAGATAATGACCTTTGCCGTAATATGTATGTCTGTCCATGTATGTTTATTGAGATAGCCTGAGAAACTCCCCTTTCCTTATATGAGGAGAAGATTAACCAACTGCGAGACAAATTAGAACCTGGTCTGTTTAGATTCTAAAACGAAGTTGGCCTACTTCCAAACTTGGACCTACTTCTACGGATAGGCCTATTCTGGACACACTGGCCTTCCCATACAGCTAGCCCTAGACTGTACAATAGACTTTTAGGGATTGAGTGCCTTAAACATTAGCTTAGATTAGCACATAGATCCAAAGACAAGTATTGCCTATCTTGTCCAAACTTAGTGAACATACCTCATGTCCAGCAAGAAAACCACATGCATTCAAACTTCACGCACACATTTAGAAAGACTGATCCATGGGGCCTTTTTGCTCTGCTCGGGAACCCCTCAATTGACCCCGTCTAACCCCCAGTGGTCCCTGGCTTACAAGGCTCTCCTGAACTAAGGGGCTAAAGTTCTTGATAGGCCAACTTCCCTGGGGTCCCTGTTGCGGTTGGTAGAGCTCGTGCATTCTTCCTTCAGTCCCTGTGTTCACGTGGTACTAACCCCAGTTCACAAACTGTTGGGAAAACCCAACATTTTACCTAACAAGCCTGCGCTGACCGCAAATGTTCCCGCCGGGGATGACGCGGGTGATCTCCCAAACATTAGGCTTTTTGAATTTTCTTAGCCATCCAATTCGATAAATAATATTGCACCTCACAATGGAAGACCACTTGGTCTTCTAGTAAGTTAAATTAAGTGGCCGGTGGCGTGGTCCAGCTCTACGGCACTAGGCCTTCCCTTAGGGAACAAATAGGATAACGCCACATTTTTTATTCTAGGCATGAGACCACTGGGCTTACTCCTGGAGGATCCTCCTGGCCTCCGTCCCGCGCCAGCCTTTTTTATCTCTAAATAAATTAAACCTTAAACATTATTATAGCTTAGCTAGCTCATAGGCTGAGTCCCCAGACGTCCCCCTCAACTAGCTTCTGACTCTCCAATTTCCTTCCTCCCTTGGCACACATCCTCTGTCCTTTCTCCCATGATTAATTATGCACACAAATCTTTTATGGGTGCGAGTGACTCCTCTAGAAGTAGGCTTGGTACTTCGGTAACCATGTACGTCATCTCTAACCTTATCTATTTCTCGATGCACAATAGACCGTGGTAACACCTGGGGGAGTCTTGGCTCCCCAAACGGAATATATGGACCAAAAGACACAGTTCATACCCCCTTAGAATACCCTAGCTCACGCAACACCACTAAACAGCAATGGTCATCACCGATTCTATTCCATTGCTTTCTCCCAGCCATAGACACAGACCAGGATCTCATTCTCCCTTTGGATTCCCCATCTGACTATGGTTGCACGATTCGCATTCCAATGTTGGAGGTTTACTACATGGGACCTATTTATCGGAACTCTAACTTTTCAGTGGTATTATGAATATATGCCGGTATGTTCAACCAAGCACTTGGACCTGTCCCGAGTGCCATCTCCTACGTTATATTGTCATCCCTTCCCATCCTTCATAACTAAAACTGGCAGTACAGCCATTCATCCTCCCTTTGCGAATTTTATAAGGACCTCCACCTGGCAGTACAGCCACCTAAACGACCTAAATTTTGACGGCAGACAAGACCTCAGACAGATACTTATCCCCTTTGGGATGACAACAACTCCCCTGTTCTTGGTCTCGGGACGACAAATACTATCCCCTGTTCTTGGTCTCGGGAGCACAGAGACAATCCTAAGGCCCTTCGCAACGGACAATGTAGCGACTCCGATCACTTGGCCGTTCTTCTGCCTTTACACTAATTATCCTTCACATAATAAGGCTAATTCTCCAAAATCCTCAACTATGCCACATTTTCCTCATTATTTTTCATCCCTTGGATTCCATATTTGACTATGATTGCCCGATTGGCATCACAAGCTGGGAGGTCTACCTCACGGGACCTACTTACCTAAAACTCTAACTTTTCAGTGGTATTATGATTATACGCCAGGATTGTCAACTAAAATAACCACTTCTGGGAAGTACAGCCTAAGAAAGTAAGATAGACTTAGTTAGGGTTCTACTTTCTACTTTCCCCATTCAATCTTTTAGAATTTTTCTAAAAAAGTTTTAGATTTGTTTTTATCCTATACATGTATCAATTTTAATAGGCTATTCTTATTTTAGATTTTTTATTTTTTTGATTCAATAACCATGAGAGCAGAGAGTAGTACCAATTTGATTGCCTCTCTGATCGCTTTTCATTTTTATGACCAAATTGTCAAATTTTATGTTGCATTTTTGGCAAAAAAGTTTCCCCGCGGGCAGTTTTTCTCAAATGTTTGCCTTCGCTTGGGAACAGATTCAGTTCTATCAAGACACTGCAGCAGGTAACATGTATGGGGATCAATTCCTTTATAACTTTACCAAATTATAGGCTTTTAGGGCCCCGGTTTGCTTTGGTGTTTGCAAACCATAACGACAGTTTGACTACCCCCTCGCCTGACGAGACCATGGTAGGTCGAAACACGTGTCGCGGGGTACAAAAAAGCAAGCTGTCAATTTCATAATTTTTCAAACTTCAGACCGCTGTGAATAGCTTATCTATTCACCAGAAATTTCATAATCTTCTAATTTCTTGGAATTTATCCGCACTTTTATCAGGCTGCATCCTCATTGGATTACACTGAAAAATCACTGGATTACCAAATCTATACTTATACTTCACTGGATTATCACAAATCCAACTTCTGGAATCTTATGAATCCCTCAAGGATCTCTACATGGTGGAACTTCTCACCCTAAAGAAGCTTACAGGTGAGTGCTTTTCATGTTGGTTTACTCTTTCGCTCTCATGTAAATAACTTATAAATGGTATAGGACATTTTGGTCAAATGTGACCTTGTTTTTATGTAGATTAAAACTTTTATATATATATATATATGTACAGATTCTACTGCTAACCCTTAAGGCTAGCCCTAAACACTAAGATAATGGCTTTTGCCACAATATGTATGTAGGTGTATGTATGCCTATCTTGTCCTAACCCTTAAGGCTAGCCCTAAACCCTAAGATAATGGCTTTTGCCACAATATGTATGTAGGTGTATGTATGCCTATCTTGTCCAAACTTGGTGAAACAAATTCTACTGCTAACCCTTAAGGCTAGCCCTAAACCCTAAGATAATGGCTTTTGCCGCAATATGTATATAGGTGTATGTAGGCCTATCTTGTCCAAACTGAGTGAAACATATCCTACTGCTAACCCTTAAGGCTAGCCCTAAACCCTAAGATAATGACCTTTGCCGTAATATGTATGTCTGTCCATGTATGTTTATTGAGATAGCCTGAGAAACTCCCCTTTCCTTATATGAGGAGAAGATTAACCAACTGCGAGACAAATTAGAACCTGGTCTGTTTAGATTCTAAAACGAAGTTGGCCTACTTCCAAACTTGGACCTACTTCTACGGATAGGCCTATTCTGGACACACTGGCCTTCCCATACAGCTAGCCCTAGACTGTACAATAGACTTTTAGGGATTGAGTGCCTTAAACATTAGCTTAGATTAGCACATAGATCCAAAGACAAGTATTGCCTATCTTGTCCAAACTTAGTGAACATACCTCATGTCCAGCAAGAAAACCACATGCATTCAAACTTCACGCACACATTTAGAAAGACTGATCCATGGGGCCTTTTTGCTCTGCTCGGGAACCCCTCAATTGACCCCGTCTAACCCCCAGTGGTCCCTGGCTTACAAGGCTCTCCTGAACTAAGGGGCTAAAGTTCTTGATAGGCCAACTTCCCTGGGGTCCCTGTTGCGGTTGGTAGAGCTCGTGCATTCTTCCTTCAGTCCCTGTGTTCACGTGGTACTAACCCCAGTTCACAAACTGTTGGGAAAACCCAACATTTTACCTAACAAGCCTGCGCTGACCGCAAATGTTCCCGCCGGGGATGACGCGGGTGATCTCCCAAACATTAGGCTTTTTGAATTTTCTTAGCCATCCAATTCGATAAATAATATTGCACCTCACAATGGAAGACCACTTGGTCTTCTAGTAAGTTAAATTAAGTGGCCGGTGGCGTGGTCCAGCTCTACGGCACTAGGCCTTCCCTTAGGGAACAAATAGGATAACGCCACATTTTTTATTCTAGGCATGAGACCACTGGGCTTACTCCTGGAGGATCCTCCTGGCCTCCGTCCCGCGCCAGCCTTTTTTATCTCTAAATAAATTAAACCTTAAACATTATTATAGCTTAGCTAGCTCATAGGCTGAGTCCCCAGACGTCCCCCTCAACTAGCTTCTGACTCTCCAATTTCCTTCCTCCCTTGGCACACATCCTCTGTCCTTTCTCCCATGATTAATTATGCACACAAATCTTTTATGGGTGCGAGTGACTCCTCTAGAAGTAGGCTTGGTACTTCGGTAACCATGTACGTCATCTCTAACCTTATCTATTTCTCGATGCACAATAGACCGTGGTAACACCTGGGGGAGTCTTGGCTCCCCAAACGGAATATATGGACCAAAAGACACAGTTCATACCCCCTTAGAATACCCTAGCTCACGCAACACCACTAAACAGCAATGGTCATCACCGATTCTATTTCCATTGCTTTCTCCCAGCCATAGACACAGACCAGGATCTCATTCTCCCTTTGGATTCCCCATCTGACTATGGTTGCACGATTCGCATTCCAATGTTGGAGGTTTACTACATGGGACCTATTTATCGGAACTCTAACTTTTCAGTGGTATTATGAATATATGCCGGTATGTTCAACCAAGCACTTGGACCTGTCCCGAGTGCCATCTCCTACGTTATATTGTCATCCCTTCCCATCCTTCATAACTAAAACTGGCAGTACAGCCATTCATCCTCCCTTTGCGAATTTTATAAGGACCTCCACCTGGCAGTACAGCCACCTAAACGACCTAAATTTTGACGGCAGACAAGACCTCAGACAGATACTTATCCCCTTTGGGATGACAACAACTCCCCTGTTCTTGGTCTCGGGACGACAAATACTATCCCCTGTTCTTGGTCTCGGGAGCACAGAGACAATCCTAAGGCCCTTCGCAACGGACAATGTAGCGACTCCGATCACTTGGCCGTTCTTCTGCCTTTACACTAATTATCCTTCACATAATAAGGCTAATTCTCCAAAATCCTCAACTATGCCACATTTTCCTCATTATTTTTCATCCCTTGGATTCCATATTTGACTATGATTGCCCGATTGGCATCACAAGCTGGGAGGTCTACCTCACGGGACCTACTTACCTAAAACTCTAACTTTTCAGTGGTATTATGATTATACGCCAGGATTGTCAACTAAAATAACCACTTCTGGGAAGTACAGCCTAAGAAAGTAAGATAGACTTAGTTAGGGTTCTACTTTCTACTTTCCCCATTCAATCTTTTAGAATTTTTCTAAAAAAGTTTTAGATTTGTTTTTATCCTATACATGTATCAATTTTAATAGGCTATTCTTATTTTAGATTTTTTATTTTTTTGATTCAATAACCATGAGAGCAGAGAGTAGTACCAATTTGATTGCCTCTCTGATCGCTTTTCATTTTTATGACCAAATTGTCAAATTTTATGTTGCATTTTTGGCAAAAAAGTTTCCCCGCGGGCAGTTTTTCTCAAATGTTTGCCTTCGCTTGGGAACAGATTCAGTTCTATCAAGACACTGCAGCAGGTAACATGTATGGGGATCAATTCCTTTATAACTTTACCAAATTATAGGCTTTTAGGGCCCCGGTTTGCTTTGGTGTATGCAAACCATAACGACAGTTTGACTACCCCTCGCCTGACGAGACCATGGTAGGTCGAAACACGTGTCGCGGGGTACAAAAAAGCAAGCTGTCAATTTCATAATTTTTCAAACTTCAGACCCGCTGTGAATAGCTTATCTATTCACCAGAAATTTCATAATCTTCTAATTTCTTGGAATTTATCCGCACTTTTATCAGGCTGCATCCTCATTGGATTACACTGAAAAATCACTGGATTACCAAATCTATACTTATACTTCACTGGATTATCACAAATCCATCTTTTGGAATCTTATGAATCCCTCAAGGATCTCTACATGGTGGAACTTCTCACCCTAAAGAAGCTTACAGGTGAGTGCTTTTCATGTTGGTTTACTCTTTCGCTCTCATGTAAATAACTTATAAATGGTATAGGACATTTTGGTCAAATGTGACCTTGTTTTTATGTAGATTAAAACTTTTATATATATATATATATGTACAGATTCTACTGCTAACCCTTAAGGCTAGCCCTAAACACTAAGATAATGGCTTTTGCCACAATATGTATGTAGGTGTATGTATGCCTATCTTGTCCTAACCCTTAAGGCTAGCCCTAAACCCTAAGATAATGGCTTTTGCCACAATATGTATGTAGGTGTATGTATGCCTATCTTGTCCAAACTTGGTGAAACAAATTCTACTGCTAACCCTTAAGGCTAGCCCTAAACCCTAAGATAATGGCTTTTGCCGCAATATGTATATAGGTGTATGTAGGCCTATCTTGTCCAAACTGAGTGAAACATATCCTACTGCTAACCCTTAAGGCTAGCCCTAAACCCTAAGATAATGACCTTTGCCGTAATATGTATGTCTGTCCATGTATGTTTATTGAGATAGCCTGAGAAACTCCCCTTTCCTTATATGAGGAGAAGATTAACCAACTGCGAGACAAATTAGAACCTGGTCTGTTTAGATTCTAAAACGAAGTTGGCCTACTTCCAAACTTGGACCTACTTCTACGGATAGGCCTATTCTGGACACACTGGCCTTCCCATACAGCTAGCCCTAGACTGTACAATAGACTTTTAGGGATTGAGTGCCTTAAACATTAGCTTAGATTAGCACATAGATCCAAAGACAAGTATTGCCTATCTTGTCCAAACTTAGTGAACATACCTCATGTCCAGCAAGAAAACCACATGCATTCAAACTTCACGCACACATTTAGAAAGACTGATCCATGGGGCCTTTTTGCTCTGCTCGGGAACCCCTCAATTGACCCCGTCTAACCCCAGTGGTCCCTGGCTTACAAGGCTCTCCTGAACTAAGGGGCTAAAGTTCTTGATAGGCCAACTTCCCTGGGGTCCCTGTTGCGGTTGGTAGAGCTCGTGCATTCTTCCTTCAGTCCCTGTGTTCACGTGGTACTAACCCCAGTTCACAAACTGTTGGGAAAACCCAACATTTTACCTAACAAGCCTGCGCTGACCGCAAATGTTCCCGCCGGGGATGACGCGGGTGATCTCCCAAACATTAGGCTTTTTGAATTTTCTTAGCCATCCAATTCGATAAATAATATTGCACCTCACAATGGAAGACCACTTGGTCTTCTAGTAAGTTAAATTAAGTGGCCGGTGGCGTGGTCCAGCTCTACGGCACTAGGCCTTCCCTTAGGGAACAAATAGGATAACGCCACATTTTTTATTCTAGGCATGAGACCACTGGGCTTACTCCTGGAGGATCCTCCTGGCCTCCGTCCCGCGCCAGCCTTTTTTATCTCTAAATAAATTAAACCTTAAACATTATTATAGCTTAGCTAGCTCATAGGCTGAGTCCCCAGACGTCCCCCTCAACTAGCTTCTGACTCTCCAATTTCCTTCCTCCCTTGGCACACATCCTCTGTCCTTTCTCCCATGATTAATTATGCACACAAATCTTTTATGGGTGCGAGTGACTCCTCTAGAAGTAGGCTTGGTACTTCGGTAACCATGTACGTCATCTCTAACCTTATCTATCTCTCGATGCACAATAGACCGTGGTAACACCTGGGGGAGTCTTGGCTCCCAAACGGAATATATGGACCAAAAGACACAGTTCATACCCCCTTAGAATACCCTAGCTCACGCAACACACACTAAACAGCAATGGTCATCACCGATTCTATTCCATTGCTTTCTCCCAGCCATAGACACAGACCAGGATCTCATTCTCCCTTTGGATTCCCCATCTGACTATGGTTGCACGATTCGCATTCCAATGTTGGAGGTTTACTACATGGGACCTATTTATCGGAACTCTAACTTTTCAGTGGTATTATGAATATATGCCGGTATGTTCAACCAAGCACTTGGACCTGTCCCGAGTGCCATCTCCTACGTTATATTGTCATCCCTTCCCATCCTTCATAACTAAAACTGGCAGTACAGCCATTCATCCTCCCTTTGCGAATTTTATAAGGACCTCCACCTGGCAGTACAGCCACCTAAACGACCTAAATTTTGACGGCAGACAAGACCTCAGACAGATACTTATCCCCTTTGGGATGACAACAACTCCCCTGTTCTTGGTCTCGGGACGACAAATACTATCCCTGTTCTTGGTCTCGGGAGCACAGAGACAATCCTAAGGCCCTTCGCAACGGACAATGTAGCGACTCCGATCACTTGGCCGTTCTTCTGCCTTTACACTAATTTCCTTCACATAATAAGGCTAATTCTCCAAAATCCTCAACTATGCCACATTTTCCTCATTATTTTTCATCCCTTGGATTCCATATTTGACTATGATTGCCCGATTGGCATCACAAGCTGGGAGGTCTACCTCACGGGACCTACTTACCTAAAACTCTAACTTTTCAGTGGTATTATGATTATACGCCAGGATTGTCAACTAAAATAACCACTTCTGGGAAGTACAGCCTAAGAAAGTAAGATAGACTTAGTTAGGGTTCTACTTTCTACTTTCCCCATTCAATCTTTTAGAATTTTTCTAAAAAAGTTTTAGATTTGTTTTTATCCTATACATGTATCAATTTTAATAGGCTATTCTTATTTTAGATTTTTTTTTTTTTTGATTCAATAACCATGAGAGCAGAGAGTAGTACCAATTTGATTGCCTCTCTGATCGCTTTTCATTTTTATGACCAAATTGTCAAATTTTATGTTGCATTTTTGGCAAAAAAGTTTCCCCGCGGGCAGTTTTTCTCAAATGTTTGCCTTCGCTTGGGAACAGATTCAGTTCTATCAAGACACTGCAGCAGGTAACATGTATGGGGATCAATTCCTTTATAACTTTACCAAATTATAGGCTTTTAGGGCCCCGGTTTGCTTTGGTGTTTGCAAACCATAACGACAGTTTGACTACCCCCTCGCCTGACGAGACCATGGTAGGTCGAAACACGTGTCGCGGGTACAAAAAAGCAAGCTGTCAATTTCATAATTTTTCAAACTTCAGACCCGCTGTGAATAGCTTATCTATTCACCAGAAATTTCATAATCTTCTAATTTCTTGGAATTTATCCGCACTTTTATCAGGCTGCATCCTCATTGGATTACACTGAAAAATCACTGGATTACCAAATCTATACTTATACTTCACTGGATTATCACAAATCCATCTTTTGGAATCTTATGAATCCCTCAAGGATCTCTACATGGTGGAACTTCTCACCCTAAAGAAGCTTACAGGTGAGTGCTTTTCATGTTGGTTTACTCTTTCGCTCTCATGTAAATAACTTATAAATGGTATAGGACATTTTGGTCAAATGTGACCTTGTTTTTATGTAGATTAAAACTTTTATATATATATATATATGTACAGATTCTACTGCTAACCCTTAAGGCTAGCCCTAAACCCTAAGATAATGGCTTTTGCCACAATATGTATGTAGGTGTATGTATGCCTATCTTGTCCTAACCCTTAAGGCTAGCCCTAAACCCTAAGATAATGGCTTTTGCCACAATATGTATGTAGGTGTATGTATGCCTATCTTGTCCAAACTTGGTGAAACAAATTCTACTGCTAACCCTTAAGGCTAGCCCTAAACCCTAAGATAATGGCTTTTGCCGCAATATGTATATAGGTGTATGTAGGCCTATCTTGTCCAAACTGAGTGAAACATATCCTACTGCTAACCCTTAAGGCTAGCCCTAAACCCTAAGATAATGACCTTTGCCGTAATATGTATGTCTGTCCATGTATGTTTATTGAGATAGCCTGAGAAACTCCCCTTTCCTTATATGAGGAGAAGATTAACCAACTGCGAGACAAATTAGAACCTGGTCTGTTTAGATTCTAAAACGAAGTTGGCCTACTTCCAAACTTGGACCTACTTCTACGGATAGGCCTATTCTGGACACACTGGCCTTCCCATACAGCTAGCCCTAGACTGTACAATAGACTTTTAGGGATTGAGTGCCTTAAACATTAGCTTAGATTAGCACATAGATCCAAAGACAAGTATTGCCTATCTTGTCCAAACTTAGTGAACATACCTCATGTCCAGCAAGAAAACCACATGCATTCAAACTTCACGCACACATTTAGAAAGACTGATCCATGGGGCCTTTTTGCTCTGCTCGGGAACCCCTCAATTGACCCCGTCTAACCCCAGTGGTCCCTGGCTTACAAGGCTCTCCTGAACTAAGGGGCTAAAGTTCTTGATAGGCCAACTTCCCTGGGGTCCCTGTTGCGGTTGGTAGAGCTCGTGCATTCTTCCTTCAGTCCTGTGTTCACGTGGTACTAACCCCAGTTCACAAACTGTTGGGAAAACCCAACATTTTACCTAACAAGCCTGCGCTGACCATAAATGTTGCCCGCCGGGGCTGACACGGGTGATCTCCCAAACATTAGGCTTTTTGAATTTTCTTAGCCATCCAATTCGATAAATAATATTGCACCTCACAATGGAAGACCACTTGGTCTTCTAGTAAGTTAAATTAAGTGGCCGGTGGCGTGGTCCAGCTCTACGGCACTAGGCCTTCCCTTAGGGAACAAATAGGATAACGCCACATTTTTTATTCTAGGCATGAGACCACTGGGCTTACTCCTGGAGGATCCTCCTGGCCTCCGTCCCGCGCCAGCCTTTTTTATCTCTAAATAAATTAAACCTTAAACATTATTATAGCTTAGCTAGCTCATAGGCTGAGTCCCCAGACGTCCCCCTCAACTAGCTTCTGACTCTCCAATTTCCTTCCTCCCTTGGCACACATCCTCTGTCCTTTCTCCCATGATTAATTATGCACACAAATCTTTTATGGGTGCGAGTGACTCCTCTAGAAGTAGGCTTGGTACTTCGGTAACCATGTACGTCATCTCTAACCTTATCTATCTCTCGATGCACAATAGACCGTGGTGACACTTGGGGAGTCTTGGCTCCCCAAACGGAATATATGGACCAAAAGACACAGTTCATACCCCCTTAGAATACCCTAGCTCACGCAACACCACTAAACAGCAATGGTCATCACCGATTCTATTCCATTGCTTTCTCCCAGCCATAGACACAGACCAGGATCTCATTCTCCCTTTGGATTCCCCATCTGACTATGGTTGCACGATTCGCATTCCAATGTTGGAGGTTTACTACATGGGACCTATTTATCGGAACTCTAACTTTTCAGTGGTATTATGAATATATGCCGGTATGTTCAACCAAGCACTTGGACCTGTCCCGAGTGCCATCTCCTACGTTATATTGTCATCCCTTCCCATCCTTCATAACTAAAACTGGCAGTACAGCCATTCATCCTCCCTTTGCGAATTTTATAAGGACCTCCACCTGGCAGTACAGCCACCTAAACGACCTAAATTTTGACGGCAGACAAGACCTCAGACAGATACTTATCCCCTTTGGGATGACAACAACTCCCTGTTCTTGGTCTCGGGACGACAAATACTATCCCTGTTCTTGGTCTCGGGAGCACAGAGACAATCCTAAGGCCCTTCGCAACGGACAATGTAGCGACTCCGATCACTTGGCCGTTCTTCTGCCTTTACACTAATTATCCTTCACATAATAAGGCTAATTCTCCAAAATCCTCAACTATGCCACATTTTCCTCATTATTTTTCATCCCTTGGATTCCATATTTGACTATGATTGCCCGATTGGCATCACAAGCTGGGAGGTCTACCTCACGGGACCTACTTACCTAAAACTCTAACTTTTCAGTGGTATTATGATTATACGCCAGGATTGTCAACTAAAATAACCACTTCTGGGAAGTACAGCCTAAGAAAGTAAGATAGACTTAGTTAGGGTTCTACTTTCTACTTTCCCCATTCAATCTTTTAGAATTTTTCTAAAAAAGTTTTAGATTTGTTTTTATCCTATACATGTATCAATTTTAATAGGCTATTCTTATTTTAGATTTTTTATTTTTTTGATTCAATAACCATGAGAGCAGAGAGTAGTACCAATTTGATTGCCTCTCTGATCGCTTTTCATTTTTATGACCAAATTGTCAAATTTTATGTTGCATTTTTGGCAAAAAAGTTTCCCCGCGGGCAGTTTTTCTCAAATGTTTGCCTTCGCTTGGGAACAGATTCAGTTCTATCAAGACACTGCAGCAGGTAACATGTATGGGGATCAATTCCTTTATAACTTTACCAAATTATAGGCTTTTAGGGCCCCGGTTTGCTTTGGTGTTTGCAAACCATAACGACAGTTTGACTACCCCCTCGCCTGACGAGACCATGGTAGGTCGAAACACGTGTCGCGGGGTACAAAAAAGCAAGCTGTCAATTTCATAATTTTTCAAACTTCAGACCCGCTGTGAATAGCTTATCTATTCACCAGAAATTTCATAATCTTCTAATTTCTTGGAATTTATCCGCACTTTTATCAGGCTGCATCCTCATTGGATTACACTGAAAAATCACTGGATTACCAAATCTATACTTATACTTCACTGGATTATCACAAATCCATCTTTTGGAATCTTATGAATCCCTCAAGGATCTCTACATGGTGGAACTTCTCACCCTAAAGAAGCTTACAGGTGAGTGCTTTTCATGTTGGTTTACTCTTTCGCTCTCATGTAAATAACTTATAAATGGTATAGGACATTTTGGTCAAATGTGACCTTGTTTTTATGTAGATTAAAACTTTTATATATATATATATATGTACAGATTCTACTGCTAACCCTTAAGGCTAGCCCTAAAACCTAAGATAATGGCTTTTGCCACAATATGTATGTAGGTGTATGTATGCCTATCTTGTCCTAACCCTTAAGGCTAGCCCTAAACCCTAAGATAATGGCTTTTGCCACAATATGTATGTAGGTGTATGTATGCCTATCTTGTCCAAACTTGGTGAAACAAATTCTACTGCTAACCCTTAAGGCTAGCCCTAAACCCTAAGATAATGGCTTTTGCCGCAATATGTATATAGGTGTATGTAGGCCTATCTTGTCCAAACTGAGTGAAACATATCCTACTGCTAACCCTTAAGGCTAGCCCTAAACCCTAAGATAATGACCTTTGCCGTAATATGTATGTCTGTCCATGTATGTTTATTGAGATAGCCTGAGAAACTCCCCTTTCCTTATATGAGGAGAAGATTAACCAACTGCGAGACAAATTAGAACCTGGTCTGTTTAGATTCTAAAACGAAGTTGGCCTACTTCCAAACTTGGACCTACTTCTACGGATAGGCCTATTCTGGACACACTGGCCTTCCCATACAGCTAGCCCTAGACTGTACAATAGACTTTTAGGGATTGAGTGCCTTAAACATTAGCTTAGATTAGCACATAGATCCAAAGACAAGTATTGCCTATCTTGTCCAAACTTAGTGAACATACCTCATGTCCAGCAAGAAAACCACATGCATTCAAACTTCACGCACACATTTAGAAAGACTGATCCATGGGGCCTTTTTGCTCTGCTCGGGAACCCCTCAATTGACCCCGTCTAACCCCCAGTGGTCCCTGGCTTACAAGGCTCTCCTGAACTAAGGGGCTAAAGTTCTTGATAGGCCAACTTCCCTGGGGTCCCTGTTGCGGTTGGTAGAGCTCGTGCATTCTTCCTTCAGTCCCTGTGTTCACGTGGTACTAACCCCAGTTCACAAACTGTTGGGAAAACCCAACATTTTACCTAACAAGCCTGCGCTGACCGCAAATGTTCCCGCCGGGGATGACGCGGGTGATCTCCCAAACATTAGGCTTTTTGAATTTTCTTAGCCATCCAATTCGATAAATAATATTGCACCTCACAATGGAAGACCACTTGGTCTTCTAGTAAGTTAAATTAAGTGGCCGGTGGCGTGGTCCAGCTCTACGGCACTAGGCCTTCCCTTAGGGAACAAATAGGATAACGCCACATTTTTTATTCTAGGCATGAGACCACTGGGCTTACTCCTGGAGGATCCTCCTGGCCTCCGTCCCGCGCCAGCCTTTTTTATCTCTAAATAATTAAACCTTAAACATTATTATAGCTTAGCTAGCTCATAGGCTGAGTCCCCAGACGTCCCCCTCAACTAGCTTCTGACTCTCCAATTTCCTTCCTCCCTTGGCACACATCCTCTGTCCTTTCTCCCATGATTAATTATGCACACAAATCTTTTATGGGTGCGAGTGACTCCTCTAGAAGTAGGCTTGGTACTTCGGTAACCATGTACGTCATCTCTAACCTTATCTATTTCTCGATGCACAATAGACCGTGGTAACACCTGGGGGAGTCTTGGCTCCCCAAACGGAATATATGGACCAAAAGACACAGTTCATACCCCCTTAGAATACCCTAGCTCACGCAACACCACTAAACAGCAATGGTCATCACCGATTCTATTCCATTGCTTTCTCCCAGCCATAGACACAGACCAGGATCTCATTCTCCCTTTGGATTCCCCATCTGACTATGGTTGCACGATTCGCATTCCAATGTTGGAGGTTTACTACATGGGACCTATTTATCGGAACTCTAACTTTTCAGTGGTATTATGAATATATGCCGGTATGTTCAACCAAGCACTTGGACCTGTCCCGAGTGCCATCTCCTACGTTATATTGTCATCCCTTCCCATCCTTCATAACTAAAACTGGCAGTACAGCCATTCATCCTCCCTTTGCGAATTTTATAAGGACCTCCACCTGGCAGTACAGCCACCTAAACGACCTAAATTTTGACGGCAGACAAGACCTCAGACAGATACTTATCCCCTTTGGGATGACAACAACTCCCCTGTTCTTGGTCTCGGGACGACAAATACTATCCCCTGTTCTTGGTCTCGGGAGCACAGAGACAATCCTAAGGCCCTTCGCAACGGACAATGTAGCGACTCCGATCACTTGGCCGTTCTTCTGCCTTTACACTAATTATCCTTCACATAATAAGGCTAATTCTCCAAAATCCTCAACTATGCCACATTTTCCTCATTATTTTTCATCCCTTGGATTCCATATTTGACTATGATTGCCCGATTGGCATCACAAGCTGGGAGGTCTACCTCACGGGACCTACTTACCTAAAACTCTAACTTTTCAGTGGTATTATGATTATACGCCAGGATTGTCAACTAAAATAACCACTTCTGGGAAGTACAGCCTAAGAAAGTAAGATAGACTTAGTTAGGGTTCTACTTTCTACTTTCCCCATTCAATCTTTTAGAATTTTTCTAAAAAAGTTTTAGATTTGTTTTTATCCTATACATGTATCAATTTTAATAGGCTATTCTTATTTTAGATTTTTTATTTTTTTGATTCAATAACCATGAGAGCAGAGAGTAGTACCAATTTGATTGCCTCTCTGATCGCTTTTCATTTTTATGACCAAATTGTCAAATTTTATGTTGCATTTTTGGCAAAAAAGTTTCCCCGCGGGCAGTTTTTCTCAAATGTTTGCCTTCGCTTGGGAACAGATTCAGTTCTATCAAGACACTGCAGCAGGTAACATGTATGGGGATCAATTCCTTTATAACTTTACCAAATTATAGGCTTTTAGGGCCCCGGTTTGCTTTGGTGTTTGCAAACCATAACGACAGTTTGACTACCCCCTCGCCTGACGAGACCATGGTAGGTCGAAACACGTGTCGCGGGGTACAAAAAAGCAAGCTGTCAATTTCATAATTTTTCAAACTTCAGACCCGCTGTGAATAGCTTATCTATTCACCAGAAATTTCATAATCTTCTAATTTCTTGGAATTTATCCGCACTTTTATCAGGCTGCATCCTCATTGGATTACACTGAAAAATCACTGGATTACCAAATCTATACTTATACTTCACTGGATTATCACAAATCCAACTTCTGGAATCTTATGAATCCCTCAAGGATCTCTACATGGTGGAACTTCTCACCCTAAAGAAGCTTACAGGTGAGTGCTTTTCATGTTGGTTTACTCTTTCGCTCTCATGTAAATAACTTATAAATGGTATAGGACATTTTGGTCAAATGTGACCTTGTTTTTATGTAGATTAAAACTTTTATATATATATATATATGTACAGATTCTACTGCTAACCCTTAAGGCTAGCCCTAAACCCTAAGATAATGGCTTTTGCCACAATATGTATGTAGGTGTATGTATGCCTATCTTGTCCTAACCCTTAAGGCTAGCCCTAAACCCTAAGATAATGGCTTTTGCCACAATATGTATGTAGGTGTATGTATGCCTATCTTGTCCAAACTTGGTGAAACAAATTCTACTGCTAACCCTTAAGGCTAGCCCTAAACCCTAAGATAATGGCTTTTGCCGCAATATGTATATAGGTGTATGTAGGCCTATCTTGTCCAAACTGAGTGAAACATATCCTACTGCTAACCCTTAAGGCTAGCCCTAAACCCTAAGATAATGACCTTTGCCGTAATATGTATGTCTGTCCATGTATGTTTATTGAGATAGCCTGAGAAACTCCCCTTTCCTTATATGAGGAGAAGATTAACCAACTGCGAGACAAATTAGAACCTGGTCTGTTTAGATTCTAAAACGAAGTTGGCCTACTTCCAAACTTGGACCTACTTCTACGGATAGGCCTATTCTGGACACACTGGCCTTCCCATACAGCTAGCCCTAGACTGTACAATAGACTTTTAGGGATTGAGTGCCTTAAACATTAGCTTAGATTAGCACATAGATCCAAAGACAAGTATTGCCTATCTTGTCCAAACTTAGTGAACATACCTCATGTCCAGCAAGAAAACCACATGCATTCAAACTTCACGCACACATTTAGAAAGACTGATCCATGGGGCCTTTTTGCTCTGCTCGGGAACCCCTCAATTGACCCCGTCTAACCCCCAGTGGTCCCTGGCTTACAAGGCTCTCCTGAACTAAGGGGCTAAAGTTCTTGATAGGCCAACTTCCCTGGGGTCCCTGTTGCGGTTGGTAGAGCTCGTGCATTCTTCCTTCAGTCCCTGTGTTCACGTGGTACTAACCCCAGTTCACAAACTGTTGGGAAAACCCAACATTTTACCTAACAAGCCTGCGCTGACCGCAAATGTTCCCGCCGGGGATGACGCGGGTGATCTCCCAAACATTAGGCTTTTTGAATTTTCTTAGCCATCCAATTCGATAAATAATATTGCACCTCACAATGGAAGACCACTTGGTCTTCTAGTAAGTTAAATTAAGTGGCCGGTGGCGTGGTCCAGCTCTACGGCACTAGGCCTTCCCTTAGGGAACAAATAGGATAACGCCACATTTTTTATTCTAGGCATGAGACCACTGGGCTTACTCCTGGAGGATCCTCCTGGCCTCCGTCCCGCGCCAGCCTTTTTTATCTCTAAATAAATTAAACCTTAAACATTATTATAGCTTAGCTAGCTCATAGGCTGAGTCCCCAGACGTCCCCCTCAACTAGCTTCTGACTCTCCAATTTCCTTCCTCCCTTGGCACACATCCTCTGTCCTTTCTCCCATGATTAATTATGCACACAAATCTTTTATGGGTGCGAGTGACTCCTCTAGAAGTAGGCTTGGTACTTCGGTAACCATGTACGTCATCTCTAACCTTATCTATTTCTCGATGCACAATAGACCGTGGTAACACCTGGGGGAGTCTTGGCTCCCCAAACGGAATATATGGACCAAAAGACACAGTTCATACCCCCTTAGAATACCCTAGCTCACGCAACACCACTAAACAGCAATGGTCATCACCGATTCTATTCCATTGCTTTCTCCCAGCCATAGACACAGACCAGGATCTCATTCTCCCTTTGGATTCCCCATCTGACTATGGTTGCACGATTCGCATTCCAATGTTGGAGGTTTACTACATGGGACCTATTTATCGGAACTCTAACTTTTCAGTGGTATTATGAATATATGCCGGTATGTTCAACCAAGCACTTGGACCTGTCCCGAGTGCCATCTCCTACGTTATATTGTCATCCCTTCCCATCCTTCATAACTAAAACTGGCAGTACAGCCATTCATCCTCCCTTTGCGAATTTTATAAGGACCTCCACCTGGCAGTACAGCCACCTAAACGACCTAAATTTTGACGGCAGACAAGACCTCAGACAGATACTTATCCCCTTTGGGATGACAACAACTCCCCTGTTCTTGGTCTCGGGACGACAAATACTATCCCCTGTTCTTGGTCTCGGGAGCACAGAGACAATCCTAAGGCCCTTCGCAACGGACAATGTAGCGACTCCGATCACTTGGCCGTTCTTCTGCCTTTACACTAATTATCCTTCACATAATAAGGCTAATTCTCCAAAATCCTCAACTATGCCACATTTTCCTCATTATTTTTCATCCCTTGGATTCCATATTTGACTATGATTGCCCGATTGGCATCACAAGCTGGGAGGTCTACCTCACGGGACCTACTTACCTAAAACTCTAACTTTTCAGTGGTATTATGATTATACGCCAGGATTGTCAACTAAAATAACCACTTCTGGGAAGTACAGCCTAAGAAAGTAAGATAGACTTAGTTAGGGTTCTACTTTCTACTTTCCCCATTCAATCTTTTAGAATTTTTCTAAAAAAGTTTTAGATTTGTTTTTATCCTATACATGTATCAATTTTAATAGGCTATTCTTATTTTAGATTTTTTATTTTTTTGATTCAATAACCATGAGAGCAGAGAGTAGTACCAATTTGATTGCCTCTCTGATCGCTTTTCATTTTTATGACCAAATTGTCAAATTTTATGTTGCATTTTTGGCAAAAAAGTTTCCCCGCGGGCAGTTTTTCTCAAATGTTTGCCTTCGCTTGGGAACAGATTCAGTTCTATCAAGACACTGCAGCAGGTAACATGTATGGGGATCAATTCCTTTATAACTTTACCAAATTATAGGCTTTTAGGGCCCCGGTTTGCTTTGGTGTTTGCAAACCATAACGACAGTTTGACTACCCCCTCGCCTGACGAGACCATGGTAGGTCGAAACACGTGTCGCGGGGTACAAAAAAGCAAGCTGTCAATTTCATAATTTTTCAAACTTCAGACCCGCTGTGAATAGCTTATCTATTCACCAGAAATTTCATAATCTTCTAATTTCTTGGAATTTATCCGCACTTTTATCAGGCTGCATCCTCATTGGATTACACTGAAAAATCACTGGATTACCAAATCTATACTTATACTTCACTGGATTATCACAAATCCAACTTCTGGAATCTTATGAATCCCTCAAGGATCTCTACATGGTGGAACTTCTCACCCTAAAGAAGCTTACAGGTGAGTGCTTTTCATGTTGGTTTACTCTTTCGCTCTCATGTAAATAACTTATAAATGGTATAGGACATTTTGGTCAAATGTGACCTTGTTTTTATGTAGATTAAAACTTTTATATATATATATATATGTACAGATTCTACTGCTAACCCTTAAGGCTAGCCCTAAACCCTAAGATAATGGCTTTTGCCACAATATGTATGTAGGTGTATGTATGCCTATCTTGTCCTAACCCTTAAGGCTAGCCCTAAACCCTAAGATAATGGCTTTTGCCACAATATGTATGTAGGTGTATGTATGCCTATCTTGTCCAAACTTGGTGAAACAAATTCTACTGCTAACCCTTAAGGCTAGCCCTAAACCCTAAGATAATGGCTTTTGCCGCAATATGTATATAGGTGTATGTAGGCCTATCTTGTCCAAACTGAGTGAAACATATCCTACTGCTAACCCTTAAGGCTAGCCCTAAACCCTAAGATAATGACCTTTGCCGTAATATGTATGTCTGTCCATGTATGTTTATTGAGATAGCCTGAGAAACTCCCCTTTCCTTATATGAGGAGAAGATTAACCAACTGCGAGACAAATTAGAACCTGGTCTGTTTAGATTCTAAAACGAAGTTGGCCTACTTCCAAACTTGGACCTACTTCTACGGATAGGCCTATTCTGGACACACTGGCCTTCCCATACAGCTAGCCCTAGACTGTACAATAGACTTTTAGGGATTGAGTGCCTTAAACATTAGCTTAGATTAGCACATAGATCCAAAGACAAGTATTGCCTATCTTGTCCAAACTTAGTGAACATACCTCATGTCCAGCAAGAAAACCACATGCATTCAAACTTCACGCACACATTTAGAAAGACTGATCCATGGGGCCTTTTTGCTCTGCTCGGGAACCCCTCAATTGACCCCGTCTAACCCCCAGTGGTCCCTGGCTTACAAGGCTCTCCTGAACTAAGGGGCTAAAGTTCTTGATAGGCCAACTTCCCTGGGGTCCCTGTTGCGGTTGGTAGAGCTCGTGCATTCTTCCTTCAGTCCCTGTGTTCACGTGGTACTAACCCCAGTTCACAAACTGTTGGGAAAACCCAACATTTTACCTAACAAGCCTGCGCTGACCGCAAATGTTCCCGCCGGGGATGACGCGGGTGATCTCCCAAACATTAGGCTTTTTGAATTTTCTTAGCCATCCAATTCGATAAATAATATTGCACCTCACAATGGAAGACCACTTGGTCTTCTAGTAAGTTAAATTAAGTGGCCGGTGGCGTGGTCCAGCTCTACGGCACTAGGCCTTCCCTTAGGGAACAAATAGGATAACGCCACATTTTTTATTCTAGGCATGAGACCACTGGGCTTACTCCTGGAGGATCCTCCTGGCCTCCGTCCCGCGCCAGCCTTTTTTATCTCTAAATAAATTAAACCTTAAACATTATTATAGCTTAGCTAGCTCATAGGCTGAGTCCCCAGACGTCCCCCTCAACTAGCTTCTGACTCTCCAATTTCCTTCCTCCCTTGGCACACATCCTCTGTCCTTTCTCCCATGATTAATTATGCACACAAATCTTTTATGGGTGCGAGTGACTCCTCTAGAAGTAGGCTTGGTACTTCGGTAACCATGTACGTCATCTCTAACCTTATCTATTTCTCGATGCACAATAGACCGTGGTAACACCTGGGGGAGTCTTGGCTCCCCAAACGGAATATATGGACCAAAAGACACAGTTCATACCCCCTTAGAATACCCTAGCTCACGCAACACCACTAAACAGCAATGGTCATCACCGATTCTATTCCATTGCTTTCTCCCAGCCATAGACACAGACCAGGATCTCATTCTCCCTTTGGATTCCCCATCTGACTATGGTTGCACGATTCGCATTCCAATGTTGGAGGTTTACTACATGGGACCTATTTATCGGAACTCTAACTTTTCAGTGGTATTATGAATATATGCCGGTATAATGCAGCAAACCAGTGGCAGATCGAGACAGGGTAGTCTGGTGGGGGGGGGGGGTATTCACGGGGCCATGTAGGTGTCATTTTGGCATTTACGGGCCTTTATTGCCCCATATTTTTTTCAAAATATTATTTCCATGATGATCCAGCACTAGGAGTATAGTCCAAGAACAAGAACTTCAGGCTCGACGACACAGTTAGACACCAAGTTGGCAGAGATTTACTTGTTAAGATATGAGTGATTGCTTGTATTTAGAGCTGATACTCAGAATAATACATTTTTTGATATTACACTGAACCACAAAGTCTTGTTCACAGGCATTGCTGGAAAAAATAGGAAATTTGGGCATGTCATAGGCTGAAAATCTCTAAATCTCACTGGACTGGAAATTTTCTTTGAAAAAAGGTTCTAATTCTTGACGTGGTAGTAGTTGCTTGATTCGCCACCATTGGTGGGAAATTTTGTTCGTTCCTAACGAATATCCTAACTTCCATGGCTTATTTCATGATATGATATATGTATATTAAGACCTTTTACAGTGTGTATCAAAACATATTTTTTGGTCAAAAGTTTGGGGGGCTAAGGGGAGGCTTCAGACATTCAGGAGCATGGTCAAATTCCCTTGGACAAGCGTATGAGCTGCATTTTCCATGATGTATTTTCGCACTTTATGGATCAAATGGATTTGGTAAAATGCCTTTTTACAAATAGATTTTACATGAGATTCCATTTTCGACATAGATTCATGGTGTACTCCAAGGTCTTTGGCAGTGGCGCTGATATCTATGTCTGAGCCGCAGATCATTGATGTTGTATTGTGCGAATTCAGTGATGGTCTGGTGATGACAGGGATCTCAGTCTTATCATTATTCAATTTAATAAAATGCGATTCAGCCACATGCCGACAGTGGCAGTGCATGAGTCCACAGTCTGCAGCATGGTGTTGATTGAAGAGGCACACTTTGGGCTAAAGGATATATAAAGCTGTGTGTCATACACATAGACGTGGAGTGACATACACTAGACTGAATAACCTTCTGTAGAGGTTGTATGTAGAGGGATAACAGCTCGGTCCCAAAACGGAGCCCTGAGGGACACCATAGGGAAGATTCCTCTGAGTGGAGATGATGTTTCCAATTTTAACAGACTGATGGTGCTCTTTTAGATAAGAGCGAAACCAAGCCAATGCCTTTCCAGTTATTCCATCCATGGTGCTCTGATGGCACTCTGTCAGATAGGGGCGAAACCAAGCCAATGCCTTTCCAGTTATTCCATCCAGTGTTCTTACCAACACAGCATGATGGATCGTATCGAAGGCAGCAGACAGATCAAGGAGGTCAAGAACACATCCTCCCTGACTGTCCAGCGCCCTCAGGAGATCATTCTGCACTCGCATCAGTGCCGTTTCTGTTGAGTGTCTATTCTTATAAGCTGATTGGAAGTACGTCGATATTATATATAAATGCTCTGTTGGATAGGGGCGAAACCAAGCCAATGCCTTTCCAGTTATTCCATCCAGTGTTCTTACCAACACAGCATGATGGATTGTATCGAAGGCAGCAGACAGATCAAGGAGGTCGAGAACAGCTCCTCCCTGACTGTCCACCGCCCTCAGGAGATCATTCTGCACTCGCATCAGTGCCGTTTCTGTTGAGTGTCTATTCTTATAAGCTGATCGGAAGCACGTCGATATTATATATAAATGGTGTTTGATGGATTAGGATAGTTTTAAAGAAAGGCAATGGTTTGCAAATCTTTTCATATACTTAATATACCTTCTCTGGTATTAATAAACATATACACTACCCTTCAAAAGTGTGAATTATGGAAAAGTGATGTTTCTTCTGAAAATATTTGATTTTGAATGGAATTTTTGTCTTGTATTTACATCAAACAATATCAGAAGTCACACTGAAGTCTTAAGTTTTCTTCATTTTGTAATTTTAGGTCATTTTGATTGAAATTTATGGCCTTTCTCGATATCCCAAATTATGATATTTTATAAAAAATTCTCACAGCCTAGCTATCGTCTAGGTTTATGAAATCTAAGTATATTTAAGTGTTTCGATCTAGAGTTGTAACATGACCATAACAGTAGTTTCAAACCCCAAAAAGACAGATTAAAAATTGGACATTGGCAACTCAAAAATATAAAATTTAGATAATTTCGGGTCACCATGAAGAAACATCATAGAATGTATCTTCTCAAATGAAAATTTGCTGTTTTGGCTTTGTTTTGACCCAAAACTAACCAAAATCATAATATTTGTCAGATTTTCAATTGCCATTTTCTGGTCTGTAGATACTAGTAAAATCATCACAAACCAGTGGAAATGTGTAAAAAAAAATAATAAATTTCATAAATATGGAAGCTATCAGTGCTTTTATAGCTTTTCATAGAACATGATAAATTGGGATATCGAGAAAATTATATAAATTTATACCAAAATGATCGAAATATGGACACCTTATTGCCTAAATGTGAATTTCCATATTGTTTGATGTAAGTATAAAACCAAAATTGTGTTGAAGATGAGGTATTTTTGAAAGAACTCAACCTTTTCTGGTGTATTCAAACTTTTGGAGGGTAGTGTATATAAATATATGATCATGTTAAAAGTGGATTAGTATTCTGATAGCATTTTCTTTCTGTCCAGGGCACTACACATTGTCATGTTTCATAAATTAATTTTTATGAGTTTTCAGGGCACTGCTGTAGTTTGCATTTTTAAAAGACTTTTGCTGACAAATCTTCATATCAGTTTACAGGCAATTTCATTAGTACACAATTTTGAGAATCTATACACACTCAATACATAGCATTTTTGCTTCATCTGATTGGTTCAGAAGCAACAGCACGTCACATATCTCATATATCAAACGTAGCAAGTGTATACATTGCATTGATTCCTCACTTGCAACTGTGAATGACCAGAATTGCGTGGTAATGAAATCACCTGTAAAGCAATTAAGATATTGTCAACCAGCTTTTATTAAAACTTTGTTATATAATTATTATAAGTTCATTACATTGTCAGATGATGTGCCTTCTATTTCTAGTCGAACTGGAAATTAAATTAAAGCTATGCAAGAAAATCTCAATCTGTGTGTGGTGTTGTTATTTTTCTGCAATCTTCGGGGACAGTAATAACATATTTTGGGGGGGGGGGTAGGCTGCAGTTCTTTTTTTTAAATGAATACATTTTTAGTGCTTATGTTGAAGTTTGTAGTTCCAATCAAAGTCTTTGAGATATCTTTTTCATTATCAAGAATTGACCAGTGTCAACTTAATTCCTGGGATACCTTAATTATTCCACAGGAAAGTCCTTATATGTCATAAATGCAATCAAAATTGTCAATTTAAATATTTGATTTTTGCTGTACTGGAAATGTGAGGATGTGAGGACCGTACAGGCTGCCTGTAATATAAGTCATCAGTGAAACATGTTGTTCTGCTGTTGAGTCAATGCTAAACATCATGAACCAAAATGCTTCAGGAAGCATGATTTCTCATCAGAATATAGGAATGATCATCGCACAAACCTTGAGTGGCAAGAACCAATTTTTGGCAGACCTCGTATAGGAGCTGCCTATGAGATTGAAATTCTACCATATCTTGTGGGTCAAGTTTCTGCTGCCTGCCTTCTTCAATCATAATGCCATTTACCATGTATCATGTAATGGGCCTCTATGTGAAGTGATCAACTTTTGGTACATGTTAATCCCATAATAAACTCTCTGGCAAGGGAAATCCATTCAACCCAATGCTGTAGCAATGAATGACATCATATGCATTCCCCCCCACTTATCTCCAAGGGGATACCCCAAACAAAGTATCGGTCTGAGCAAGTGTGCAGTCAACTGTTACCTGTGCATTGCTGCTGATTGTTTACCAATTAGGGACCAATAACTTCATATTTCTGTATTGTAACTTTCTTATTTTTGAATTACAGTGACACGGATGAATGATCTGATTACAATAAAGCAAGCTTTGCAGGTATGAACAATGTGCAGAAGACGTTCTCTAGCACTAAATACATAACAGCTATATCATTGTTCTGCAAAGGTATGACGTTTAATTGGCTGACACATTGTTACTTTAATTGATCAATTCATTACAAAATAAAGAAAACGTTTTCAAATGCAATTGTAAAGAAAAAATGGTACCTCTAGCAAATAACAATCAACAGATTACAACAAAAAAATCCCGTATGAATTTCCCATTTACATTTTGGGCCATGGGGGAACATATAACTAAGTTTCTCACTATTATCACATATTAATGATTTAATGGCAAATTCTCACTGCATGCCACGAGGTCTGCTTTAAAGTGCCTTGTGCACGTTATGTTTTCACAATGAACTCAATGGAACTCGGGACCTGCGCCAAACTCTCAACAATACAGTTCCTTACATTTATAAAACTACACTTATATAATTATATGTTACTTGGAAAGAAAGTAATATTTTGATGTTTCACAGATGATATGCTGAGAGTTTACAGCTTCAGTCATGAGTCTCCACATGCAAAGTGGCACAGTTTTGCATATCCTCGACCGGATTTTGTGAAATTTCGCTGAAGGGTTGGTCTAGTGGTAGCGTGTCGGACTGCCAATTTCTGGGTCCAGGATTCGAATCCAGCTCTTGCTTGGTCACCTGGGCCTATGTTGGACAGCTGTTTCAATCATCCTTTGCTTCATTGTCGTGTCCTCCTCCTGTCCTACCAAGTGCATAAATACAGGACGTAAAGCCCCAACCATCCATCCATCCATTGTGAAAATTCTGTTAGATATACTGCAAAGTTCTTATGTTTTTTAAGCAAACAACTTGTTTTTTGCTAGTAAAGCCATGCCAATTAACTTGAATACCAATAAGTAAAATTTTTAAACCTATATATACATTCATAGTCATTTCTATGTGCCTTAGATGTGTATCACAATGACTTTTTAATGTAAAATATGGTAAACCTGCCTCGGACAGCTTTTTAAGCCAATAAGGTTGGCTATGGTTACTCCTCATTACTACTAACAGGAAGGTCATGGTATGTACATGGTGTCTTTAATTATAATTTTTACACAATAACCTACATGTTGATGTATAACACATGCTGCTATTATATATGTAATATATAGCTTAAGTTATCCCCTTCTGAATATTGTCTGTTTTGATTATTATCTCCTCTTTATTTTTTTATCATTTTATTGCCATTTGATGTTACTGTTGATTTGGCCATAAAAAAATGGTTTTGCAAGAGTGTATCAAAAGTCCAAACTATATTGCCATACAGCCAAGACCTTAGAATCACTAAAAAAGGGGGTCCAACAAATAAAGCAGACAGTCAAGGTTCATCCCAATTTTTGGCTGCCTGGCCCCCCTACTATTTTGACCCTAACCCTGCACCGACGGATAGAGTTTTTTTCCTGTGGATTTGGGGTCCTTAGACCCTCCATAGAACATAAATGGCTGATAATGAGAGTGTATCCTTGAGCATTTTGAGAAAATGACCGAATTCAAAATGGCTGCCAAAACAGGCATCGGTCAGCCTAACTTTCTTAATTCTGGCCTAGAAAGGTGTGCAATACCTCTATTTCAGATAAAATTAGCCTGGGGAAAATCATTTTTCAGGTTTTTGGATTGTTAAAACCATGCTATCTGATATTATATTGAAAAAAGGCCAATTTATCTCTCGAATTTACAAGTATCTTAAGTGGAAGTCATGATTCTATAAATTTTAGTTTTTTTTATGCAGGCACGTGTAACTTTGATTTTAACACTTTAATAGTTCTTATGATTTTTATCATCAGTGCATCATTAGTTAATGTATCAGATTAGTTAATGTATCAGCAGGAAATTATCGTTTTACTTTAACAGTGACAGTTTTTTTTTTTATTCATTCCTAAATCTAACAGCACCTTCTTAAGATATACCGCTTGCAGAAATCATCCATTGCAAGACTAAAAAATAAAGATTTAATTTTTTGGACCAAAAGTGAGTAGGAATTATTTATTTTAGAATTTAAAAAAACTCAAAACCCTTTGCCGCAGTAATAAATGTCATCTGCTTATCAATGCATCAATGGAAATTGACCTTTAATTCTTAATTTTGTTGATATGAGATCCAGGAATGTACAATACTGTAGTTATGGGAAGTTTCCATTTTAAGATTAATAACAATAGGATCATATTTGAACGTCTGGCCAATTATGTTTGGACAATAATTAGCACAAGATTCTACATGTGTTTGTTTCTGTAATGCAGTCAATAATTTTGAATTTCAAATTGTCAATTTAGAAATGTTAGCAAACAAGCTTGGACCACCACAAATGCTCATTATAGAATACTAAAAACAAAAGATCACCTTCTTCATTTTGTCGTTCTCAGCTTCCTGTTGATCACACACAGTGTCATTCCTCCCTGAGTGCACCAAGTCATCCTTCACTGAATCCATTTCATTGTTGTTTTTCTCATTGTAAAGTCCTAATTTTGTGGATAACTTTGTATTCTGGCTCTTGCCATTTGTGTCAAGAGTTGGGGTTGCCAAGAACGGAAATAATTGCACTTTTTCATTTTGTAGGCATTGGTCCATGTGGCTACAGAGAAGTTGGGGATCTAATGTCACAGTGCAAGGGTCAATCCCATGAAGCAACATCGTGGCATTTGCAGCAACAAACGGACCACAGTCTAATGTGGCACCTTGAGATTGCGGAACCAAGTATTCTATGTTGGATGCATCACTGCCAATTTGATAAAGGAATTGTAGCTGAGGTAGAACCTGCTGAATTCGCTGATCATCATACAGAGAGTCATACAGAACAATTCTCCCATCCCTACGGCAAGAAACTACATAGTGGTTGGTGACATAGTGAATTGCAGGGAAGGATTTACTTAAGGCAACTGCCATGGTTGATGGGGAGGGTGACATGGTCGATTGAGAGGGTGACATGGTTGATTGGGAGGGTGACATGGTTGATTGGGAAGGCGACATGGTCGATGAGAAGGGTGACATGGTCGACAGGGAGGGTGAAATGGTCAATTGGGAGGGCGACATGGTTGATTGGGAGGGTGACATGGTCAATGGGGAGGGTGATATGGTCGATGGGGAGGGTGACATGGTTGACTGGGAAGGTGACATGGCTTGAAGATGCAGTGCTGATGGTGCTGGTAAGCCACAGAGGAGGGCGAACTTGTCCATGGTTGTGATGTCCAACTCTCCTCCTTGGAGCACATCACTGGGGTCATAACCAGGAAGTTGCAGTGTATCTGTCACAGTTGTATCACCTTCAGCAATGTTGGAACTTGTTTTTTTCATCTCATTAGCCATTCCTAATAACAAAAAGCATTTTACACATTGAACAGAGATAAAAGAAGGAAATTAGGAAATATTTTAGATCGCCATCTTAGCTATAACCTTATGGATCAAATCCAGTATCAGTACTGAATAACTACGCAATGTGACAATAAGAGAATTGTTTGGTTGGTGACATCTTCATATTAAACATTCAAGCTAATCAGTATGTGACATGACAGCAGATCCTTGATATCATTATGTAGATGCATGAACCAAATAAATGTAACATTAATCCCTGACCATAAAAACTTGATTAAGGTGGCTCGCTACACATGTAATGATGTCATCTGAGCTCATTCCTGCATCATGTCTTTACTCCGAAAAGAAAATCTTCATTGGTGATTTTCGGCAAGCAGTTCTAATTTCTCAAAAATGACTCAGTTGTACAAATACATTTTTATATCAATTTATGAACCATTCTCAAATTTCGGGACAAAGTACCCAGAAAAATGTGGTAACGGAGGGGACTTTTGATGCAAAAAACCTTCTATTTGATCAATTTTATAAAGGAAAAAAAAATTGATGTAATTCTATTTTCAGAAATACTTCATCTCAGATCACTGCATTCTATTTGAGAGATACAATATTATGATTGCAATCTATCAAAAACTGTTACCCTCAACAATATATACATTAAATTTCTTTGAAAAAGTATCTTTGGTGACCTCGGAAATGACGGGAACGGAGTGGACGTTTTGGTGGGACCAAAAAAATGTTCCAATGAAGATTATGCCTTAATTTGTTGAATACCTGTTTAGTTAAATCTGCAAGGCTGTGGTAGGTGTTGCACATGTGCATCTAATGACATTTATAGTGGAAATTGTTCATAAAAAACATTAGGGAGCCGAGCTATGGCAAGGAATGGAGTATACGAAAAAAATAGACATAAACTAGTGACAAGTCTTTTACATCAATTAATTCAATGAAATGAAATAGGAAAAAAGTCAAATATGATGTATGTATTAATTCAAGTCTATATTCTCATGAATCATGCAAAGATACTTTAAAAATAATGGTAAATTTGAGAATAATTAACACTTGATTTTGTCATGTCAGGTCCTGTGACAGGGAAAAACCATTGATTTAGCATGGGTTGCTGGACATAATGCATCAAAAAATAGGTCTAATAAATGACTTTTTGTTCCAAATGCAGTGGTTCTAAATAGAAATATGAATACCAGATATAGAGTGATGCTTCAGATATTAATTGCATTTAAGTTAATGTCAGGGAACTGGAGTGACGCAAATTTTACAGGCACTTTCGAAGCCGTGTCTATATCATTATATTGTTCCTAACTTAATTTTGGAAGTGAATGACAAAGAAATGAAAAATTCCATCTCGTCATTTCTTTTTAGCGCTATAGTTCATAAAAAAAAATTAAAAATTTCAAAATAGAAATTATTGTTCCCAACCCCTAGCAAAGTTTTTCAAACTAAATATATTTCTCTGGAATTTTGATCAGCTTTTCCGTAAAACTGTCCTCTTTAATCCCATGCTTCATTGAATAACATGGGATGAAAGGCCACTGAATGGCACAGTAAACATTACAGTAAAAAAGTTAAGAAAAAATTTATACTTTTAGGATTTGCATGTAGCAACTTTCTAGTACATAACCTCAAATATTAAGAGAAAAGGGGCTGGTTGCCCCACAAAATGTTTACATATTCTTGCTAGAAACAATATTCTGTATGATTTTGATCCATTTTGGAGAAATTCTATCTCAGAAAATTCACGAGTATCAAGCCACCTTAATCATGTATTAAAAAAAGGTTATTCACCATCAGCTGATGTCTTCAGTTGACTCTCCTTCACCTCCTGCTCTTTGCTGTCTTTGTCTCTCTTGTTTGGGACTCTCTTGTTTGGGACTCTCTTGTTTGGGACTCTCTTGTTTGGGACTCTCTTGTTTGGGACTCTCTTGTTTGGGACTCGCTTGTTTGGGACTCGCTTGTTTGGGACTCTCTTGTTTGGGACTCTCTTGTTTGGGACTCGCTTGTTTGGGACTCGCTTGTTTGGGACTCTCTTGTTTGGGACTCTCTTGTTTGGGACTCTCTTGTTTGGGACTCGCTTGTTTGGGACTCGCTTGTTTGGGACTCTCTTGTTTGGGATTCTCTTTTTTGGGATTCTTGTGTCTTTCATTATGGTATTTGTCGTAAGATCACCTTTTATTTCTGCTGATATCTTCGGCTTGCCAGTGGATATGTCGTCTGTAACTATGTTATTTAGCTTCTGTTATGAAGATAAAAAGTAATGTTATGAAAGCATGGCCGCCGGCTGGAAATTTCATTATTTTGTATGAGGGATAAAAACAGGAACTGA
This sequence comes from Platynereis dumerilii, assembly GCA_026936325.1. Taxonomy (NCBI): domain Eukaryota; kingdom Metazoa; phylum Annelida; class Polychaeta; order Phyllodocida; family Nereididae; genus Platynereis; species Platynereis dumerilii. The sequence continues at coordinate 404,534 of JAPTHN010000198.1, read as the reverse complement.
ACAAAATTTATGAACTACTCTGGTTGGTTAATGCACTTTTGAGCTTTTTGAGGGCTACACTGCTATTTCATGAGTTTGCAAGAGAAGGCATGAGTTATAGGTATCCAAATATCTTCAACAACATGTGCACAATATTTAAGGATAAGATTCATACCCACAGCTTTGATGGCGTTAAATCCTATGTTAGGCAAAACTTCATAAGCTCTTATGAAACAAATTGTTCCATTGTAAATTGTTATGTGTGTGGTCTTCAGTCTCCTCCAGACAGCCGTTGATGCCAGTCCATGTGTACTAACCTTTTCTGATAAAAATTATATTATATATTTTTAACACATTCTCAAGACAAAGGTGGCCCCCTTATAGCGGCAATAATTAATGCCTTTAGGGGGTCTCCTTGCTCCATTCATTTATTTCTTTACATTTATTTATTTATTCTTTTCATTTATATTTTACAATATTCACCTCCCATTACAATGAGCAAATAAAATCAAAAATCAATCACAAAATTGTGCTCCACTGAAGGCAGTTTTGAATATTTCATCCAAATTTTTGGTTTTATGCCTCTCAGAAAATGTGTCAAATCAAAGCAAAGTTTTGGGGGTCACTATATATTTGAATAGTACAACATTTTATTTTTAGTTTAAAAAGGGGAAAAAAACACAAAAAAGGCTCAAGACTTGAAATTACTTTTTGTTCCATATGGCCATAGGCATATCGGAGGGAGGGGGGGGGGCAGGGGGGGCAATTGCCCCCCTCAAAAGTTTGGGAAACAGTAAGATTCGGGCAAAAAGGCTAAAAAATTTGGGCAGATTATAAGGTAAAAACTTTTTTAAAAAGAATGATTTCCAGGCAATTTTATGTGAAATGGTATTAACTCTAGATCTTGAAATTCGGGCAATTGTCGCTCGCCCCCCCAAAAATTGTGCACGCCGTACGCCTATGCATATGGCTATGTTCAAAAAGTTGCCAGGATTTTGGGGACAGAGGCCTTTTATTTCAACTATCATGCCACATCTCTGAATCTTTTCTGGTTTTGAGTTTGAAGGCTCCATCTCAGTAAGAGGACAATTTTTTGTCCTGAAGCGTATTAGTTTTTTGCTTAATAGGCCTACAGGATAACTGTATATTTAGAGACTGGTAACAAATTCGGAAAAATTATTGAACCACAAAAGGAATGTCATGCTGATGTTTTTTTTTTTAAAGTTCGTCGGCCAACCAGGGCCAAATCCGCTCAACTTTTGAGAACAATTTCATGGATTTCACTGAAAGCTGTTTCCTCGGAACATCTTTAAAAAAAAAAAACTGGTTATGAGACATTTAACTGGTTTCATTGATTATTTCATTTGTAACTTTGACATGGTCTTTAAATTTTGCAAAACGATGTAGTGCTAGGATGTCCAAAAATCAATTTTAATAACTTCCTCCTAGTAGTCATGGTGTACGTGCAAATGATGAAATAGTACTAGTTACATGGACATAAATCATTCTGCCTTGATAAACAATTTAAATAGAAGCATTGAAAAAAATGTTATGGAGATAATTTGTCGAACAGGCTCCAGTGCTATATTTCTGTACTTTGCTTTGGTATAAGAAACCTTAAATGGTTTATATGTACACCAAATTTACTAATTCAGGACTGGTTAGGGGAGAGCGGGGCACCATGAGCCACGGGGCACCATGAACCATGGTCCCGACTCCCTAGAAAAAAAAGGCTAGATAGAACTGCTCGATAGGAAAACCATATAGTCCTTTATTAGTGTAGAACTGGCTAGGGTAGCAATCATAATCTTTTTTTTCGATGTAGGCCCAAGAATTGAAAAAAAAAAAGTTGATCAGTGAATTTGAGTGAAAAGTAATCATATTGGGTGGTGGATATTTTACTTCTGGTACTTTAACTATTTCCGGCATCGTCATAAAACTTACTATTCTTAGAGAAGGTAAGGCATGTGCTAGGATGATGCCATAACATTGATACTAAGATAAACTGAAAAATGTTGATATGCACTAATAGAGGAAATTTACAAATGGGGCGCTATGAGCAACTTGGATATAGGGCACCATGAGCCATTTTCTATAAAGTTTTAATGTACAATTAAAGCTGAATAATTATTGTGACAACAACTCTACTGCTGTAAGTCCAGAACTATAGTGCAAGACATCAGCAGCCGTTTAGGACACTTGTGCTATTTCATAGAAAAATATGAAAAATCCGTCTGATCCATATTGTGGTGTATGAGGTATCAGTTCTTTACAGTTGAATGAGAAGGACAATACATGTATGTAAACAGTCTCCCATGCCATGGCTCATGGTGCCCCAGGGTCGGGGCATGATGAGCCGCTGGACTACATTTTTTAAAGACAATGTTTTGACTATTTACAGCCGACGAACGACGAGTACTTACATTTGGCTGTTAGTGAACTTCAATGACCTCATAGCAGGCCCTATCCATAGCATTGAAATAAACTGTTAACGTGTCATTGAGTAACTTGTGACCTCATTGACACTTAGTTGGTCTCTAGATTTGATAACATTGCAAGTATAGGCTATGACTTCATAAATTCCTTATGACTCATTAGTATAACATGGCATGTATAGGGCTCTGACCTCACAAGGAACATTTCAGCCCAGATCTGTAAGCACTTGATGCTCGTCTACTGTAAGGATTAAGAATATAATGCAACAACACTGGATATTGTAGCCAAGAGGTCTTGCTATCCCTGCCGGGTATAAGATGCAAAAATCATGGGTGACATGCTCACACCTGCAACGGCTAAAAACTCCTCCCTGAGCAATGCCACTCACCTAAACTGTCCACCTATCCTTCTTTATCTATCCTGTCCTTCTGATAACAGCAAATAACAGTGAAACAGCTCCCATATTTAAGTTTTCTGCCACTACTGTTTATCCCCGCCAGGGGCGCATGCATCTCCATCGTAGTTCCGCTATTGCTCACGTTAAGGACTGGCGCCACCATCTGCCTTCCCGCTAAAAAGTTCCACACACTTACCTCTCACCTACTGCTCTTCAATTCTACCTGGCTCAACCACTTCCACTCATCATATCCTCCTCATCTTACCCTCCTTTTAAAGCTCTCCTCAAGCCCATTCCATCTGTTAATGTCTCAATGCCCATACACTTTTACCTATTTGCCTATGCCCTCAATTACAAGCTCAGGTGTAAGTACACTTGACTTTACCTTACACCAATGCATATATGGCAGTGCATTTGTAACTTCAATTCCTCTACCACCAATCTTTACTTATATTACAATTATTACTCAAATGCTATTTCAAATGCTCAGCATGCAACACGGGGCCACATGCCCATGCAGGTAGAGGGGGATGGGGTTAATTATTCCCCATTATAGTCCTGCCCCAAATCATGGGTCAAGCTAGTGATTATATAAAGCATACAAGCCATTTACCATTGAAACTTTAGGCTCAGGAGCTTAATTTTGGAAAAGCCGCTCATGTTGCCCCACTCTCATTGATGTCCAGATCTGCCAGTGTACTGCATTGTCTAAGGCTTAATTCTCAAAACATGTTTATTATCCATGTGTTTGATCCTAAAGACACATTTTTATGCCATTTCAATAGGCATCCAATTGAATTTGAGGCGTGTTACACAGACTGTCCTGTAACAAAGACTAGATGTTTATTTCCTATATATATACATGAAATTAATGTTGAAATTTCAGATATCACCATTTAGAGTGGTAAATTACATTCATATGTAACTTTTTGTAGGGAGGAAACATAACAGGCCTTACCTCTCCTGAGAGCCATATTAAAATAAAGAGTGTAATTCTAAAAGTGTTACATGGACTGTCTTGTAACGTGTTACAATGCACCGTAAGTAGGGAATATTTTCAAAATCCATGTTACAGTCCTTGTCATACTTAAGTGGAATCTCAAGTTTTTTTTCAATGCTGTTGAACTGTGATGTCAGAGATGACTCTATTCTAGCATTGCAATATATGTAAATTAACTACAAGCTGTGATGTCATTTCAAACTGGGTCAGATTCCCCAGCTTCTAACCAATGCGAATCCACCAAACTGAGCATCACAGTTTCAACTCAGTGTCAGAGTAGCTCTTGGTTGATGCAGTAATGGCATGCCTTTTTTTAGAGGGAAAAATTCGGACACCAAATAGGCTACCTGGAGGACTGAATAAGTGAACATGACAATTTAAACGTCGCCACTGATCATTTTGAGAACTGTAGCAGGGTACAGCTCCCTCAGTTTTTTATCAAGGGATCTCAGCTCCTCCAAGCCCCTACCCCATTTCCATCACTGACACAGAGGAAACAAATCAGTCAAACACAAGAGGTTAGGATTTCAAAATTGATTTTTATCACCAAATGATTGATAGGCAACTAAATTATGATAATGACGAAAAAAGGTTACATAATAAACATCAAAGTTAACAATGATACATTTAACAAGATATATAACATTGCTTAAAAAACAACAAATAAAACATTGATGATATAACTATCGCAAGAGATGATATTGCTAACAAAAAGCAAACATTTATGACATAACTAATGACAGGGAAAGCATTGTTATAAAAAAACAAACATTGATGAACAATTTTACATATAACAGCTGTAATTGGTTACACAATGGCCTGTTTTAATAAACAACAATCTGATAAGCCCATGTCCCGTGATTTCCTTGGCAGTTTTTTTTTAGCACAAATTAGATATTATTAGGTTCAATATCCCATACTAATTTCCATTCTGATGATTCAGTTGGAGCAGCTGCCAGTTAAGTTCAAATAGCTTCAAGACACAACAGTATAATGAAATATGTCTGCATGCCTCACAAAAGTTTATATTTGAAAAATGATTTGTAATTTCTTTATTTTAATACCATCATAGTAACCTTTGATGGTAAAATGATTTTCATCAGTACTTCGACTATATGTACACAATACGCTTCAATAATGTACTCAAATTTGCATAAAACCAATTATACAAAATATTACAACACCCTTCATCAATCATCCAATTTTCTTCAAATTCCATTAATTTTATAATAAAATATGTGCGTCAAATCAAATTAATTTATTTACAGAATATTATAATATTCACAGAGCTCTGCACCCCACATCAATACTCCAATATTTATACCAGTTTCTATCAATAATCCCATATTTACAGCACTGTTTATCAATAATCCAATTTTACAGCACCATTCATCAATAATCCTATATTTACAGTGCCCATCACTTATAATTCAATATTTACAGCACTTTCCATCAATAATGCAATATTTACAGAACTCCTCATCAATAATCCAGTTCTCTTCATCAATGATCCTACATAAATGTCAATTTTTATTATATTATTATCAATCAAATTACAGCACTATTCATCAATAAACCAACATTTACCCTATCCAACATTAATAATCCGATATTTACAGTGCTCTTCATCATTAATAATCCTATAATGTCAATTTTTATTATATCATTATTAATCCAATATTTACAGCACATGTCATCAATAATCCTATATTTACAGTACCCCTCGCGAATAATCCAATATTTACAGCACTATTCGTCTGGAAACCAATATTTATCCTATCCTACATTAATAATTCAATATTTACAGCACTTGTCATCAATAATCCAATATTTACATCAAGATTAATCTCATCCAGTATGTCACAAAATGAATTTTTGTATTGGTGCCTTTTCCAGGGAAGTGCATTCTGTAAACTGCAGTCCTAAACATACTTTGTAACTCACCAAAATACGCATTGTTCAGCAAAAAGTGAATAATTTTTCACAACAATTACAAATATGTCTTCTAATATCATCATTAGTCTGTGCCTGATTTGAGAATTACTGAATTTTGACAACTTGGAAAATTTTGTTCTTCAACATTGTTGTTTTTATTATGCTCAGTGTATTATCAGATTCTGTAGTAATAAAAAGAAAAAAAGTTATTTTAGAAAACGATGAAGGACAATGTAATTCACGTTTGTTTCAATAAATATTGCATCGCAGGTCACAACTTCCGTGCTTTTAGCATGGGAATCAAATGGAAAATTTTATGCTTTTTTCCAACACAAAATTTGAAATATCTCCCTTATTTCTAACTCAATTTGAGCAATCTTTGTACCATTAACTAATTTGTGTCTAGATCTATCTGGTAATTGGGGTTTGGATCTTTAGCATAATTTTGATTTTTTGTAACATACCTAACACTTCATCAATAATCCAATATTTACAGTAGGGGAGACCGGGGCTGGTTGTCACTGGGGCAGGTTGTCACACTTTTTATTGCACTAAGCTATGGAGTCACACAGCTCAACCAATCATTATTTACTGCTTTTATAACCCACTAGAGTCTTTTAAAAAAATCTTGACCCCTGGAAGGGAGTCTGGTAGGCACATGGTCTGTTAAAAATTTCCTGTCACGAAAAGTAATTTTTTACCTTCAACTTGCAGGCAATGCTAGTCTTTATCAAATAGTTGTTGAAAAAGGTACAGTTAATACACTTACCATGTAGACTTTTCTTTAAATCATGATAACAACAAATAGTGAAAATTTTGATAACAACGGCCTTGGCCACCCGCTTTTGGAATTTTTATCAATCGGGGCAGGTTGTCACAAAAAGGCGGGGCAGGTTGTCACACTTTTTGGAGCTGGTTTTTTACCTATTAGTACCAGGCTTTTAAACCAAAAAACTAACACAAATATAAATTTGTGCTTTATCCATGCTATTGATGACTGAAGATATGCAAATATTGCATTGTGTTTAAATAAATCAATTTCAAATTTATATATAAAATTTTAAAAAAAATCGTAAAAATCCTCCTGCAGATCAGAATGCTTTCCTGCTGATTTGTAAGCCTTCATTTGCAGAACCCTTGTACACAGTAGCGTGTTTGTTAAGGTCTTCACTGGGCAAGTAAAGGATTCCTCATATGACCAAAATAACTTTTTTTGGTCAAGTTTTGCCCTACAGAGTTCCACTTCCTGCATCTGAGCTCTTAACCAAAAGTGTGACAACCTGCCCCGAGAGTGTGACAACCTGCCCCGAAAATGTGACAACCTGCCCCGAATTCTGAATTAAAAAAATGTCCAATAGGACATCAAGATTTCGAATGATATACGTATATTCACCAGATAGGTTTAAGCCACTTCCCTTTTGCCATTCATATAGAATGGCAGTGCTCCAGCATGCTTTATCAGTAATGGAAATGGGGGGGGGGGAGCTCGGGGGAGCTGAGCTCCCTTGTCCAAAAAACAGGGGGAGCTGTACCAATGACCGGTAGTGAAACTACAATTATCATGTTACTTTTTAGCCCTCATGGTATTTTTAGTCAATATTATGCTCTGGTGGAAGAAGTTTTTCCCTTTTTGAAAATTTGGAATTGCGAGCCGCTGCCGCACGAGCCGAGAGCTCCCCCGACGAAAATTTTCCAATTCCATCACTGTGCTTTATATAGAAATAGTAGCATGTTTAAGTTTTAAACACTGTGACAACCTGCCCCTGTGACAATAATCCTATATTTACAGCACCCTTCATCAATAATCCAATATTTACAGCACTTTCCATCAATAATCCAATATTTACAGCACATTTTATCAATAATCCAATATTTACAGCACCCTTCATCAATAATCCTATATTTACAGCACACTTCATCAATAATCCAAATATTTATGGCACTTTTCATAATAATCCTATATTTATATATAGTATATCATTTATTCATGCTCAAAATAGGCATAGTGTACAAATATAAAATGCATTTTTGAAAAAGTGCGTAAAAGTGAAAATGACTAGGAGGTACATAAATATTCTAAAATGTCTTGAAGGTCATCACAAAGAAAGTTATTTATCACAGTCTTTTGCAGCAGAGCATCTCGTACCTCAATTATCTGAGCAATAGTACGCTGGTCATTTTCAGATAAAATAATTTTAAAATCATGCAAGTTAAAACCATTAAAACGATCCATGTAATTAAAAGCATATCTCTCACATATTTGTTGCATATTTTGACAAACTATGCTAGGACTGTCCATCAACATTGTCACTGCCAATGATGCAACTCGTGCATCCTTGCTGATCATCATGTTCAAATGAAGCCTGTAAAAACGTTTGTAAACCTGATCCAACACATGCTGTCTGTTAATGAAGCCTTACAGGTATTTTGTGTGTGTTCAACGAGGCAAACCAAATACCCGCCGTACACCTTTGTTCCATGTAGTCACATATCTACGAACTTCAGAGTCACTGAGCTGCCAGGCTTCTGACCCATATAAATGAGAGCACTGACTTGAAAATTTCTCTCTTAATTGCAGGATCCGCTTTCATAAATGTTGAGAGTACAGTACAACCCAAAAAATTTTCCTAAATCCCAAGCCCTCAGGAAGATGCCCTCACTTCCAACCACTCACTTCTCTGCTGAGGCACTCACTTGCTCTCACTTACATGCCCTTCTGGGGAAACCCCCTACACTCCTGTCATCTGGTGCTAATCACACACAACATGGTCCATAAAATGAAAGAATATTATCAAAACAAATTATAATAGGCCTAAATAATCCACACAGTAATTTGTAAACAATGTAAAAAATTTGAAAGGAAAAAAAGATATATACATGCAGTTAGATGAATTGGCTGCATACAGATGATTGAATAGATCTATAGATAGATAGATAGATAGACAGACAGATAGACAGATAGATAGATAGATAGATAGATAGATAGATAGATAGATAGATAGATAGATAGATAGTCCTTAATTTGCGAAAAGCAACCCCCCATACAAAAAAAATCCTAGAAATGCCACTTGTCCATTTTGGCCACTGGATTTAGCAATTGAATTCAGATCCTCACAGCGTAATTCGCCGACATGCTTATTTGCGAACTTAATGCTGCACGTAGAGCAAAATTAATAAGTGCAATGAATTCGGAGGATTTTATTTGATATATGCAGGTTTTTAAATTTTGAAAATCGGACATGTATTAAGGTCTGTAGCCCAATTTGACATTGATACAAAAATGTCATGTAACAATCCTGCATCAATTGATGATATTAAAAGATTTGTCTTTTATGTGTTCTCAGATCTGTTCATAAATATATTTTCAAGTGATATTAGTGCAAGCATGCAATTTGAGCAATTGATAGGCCACAAACGTTTTTTTTAAATATATAAATTGATGTTGAACATTCATATCATAGGCTATGTCTAATTCAGTTCATTAGTATATTTTTGTAATTCAGGTAACATAACCCAGTTCTTTTGTTGTAAGACAATTGAATGCATTCACACGTTCACAGTCCAATGCTCACCAAAATCCCTTCAAGGCATTGCTTTTGCAAAGGGCATTTTGGCTTTGCTTTCTGTCAGTTTTAACTGTGCAAAGTTTAGTCTTTCTTTTTCTCAATGCAGAGTCTAATTCTTAAAACAATATTAAATTTTCGTTTTCGGCTTTAACTTTGATTTATTCAGAAGTCTATCAGAACTTCTATCAGAACAGATTCTGGTTATATTTACGACCATCAGATCTACATATTCTATGTAAAATTCACTCGAAGGTCAAAAGCTGATACATTTGAAGTACTGTATTTTTTTTTTTTGCATACAGAATAGTATTTTGCTAATGAATTGCAATTAACCAAACTCACATTATTGGAACCACCCACTGCTGTTGAATCAGGTAATTGCATCATATTGCAATAGATGGAGACACATGCCAGTTGAATGCTTGTTTGTTTGCTCAGGAGGGCAAGAGCATGCAAGTGAGAACAAACTAGTGGATGTGCTGGGATGTCTAAGTGAGTGCAAATGAGAGCATCAGCTCGGCAAATTTATTGGGTTGTACTGTACATAGTTTGTTCGACCAATCAGATCACCCCTTTTATGAGCAATTTCATCTGCCTCTTTTAGGTCGCAACTGGTGTAATTTCCGAGATGTTTGGTGACATCAACCCACTTAATGACTTGTCCAGCAACATAAACATCCGGTGGAGTACTTCGAGATCTTGTGATGTGCATTGCAACCAATTGTGTGGGATTATAGCGCACTCCCAATTCTTCACTGAACAGTTTGCATTCATTGAGCATCCTCTTGAGTCCTTTCACAGTCGGACTCAGTTGTGCAAGATCGTCAGCGTAGCTCAGAGCTCCAAAATAATTGTTACCGAGTCTGCATCCCGAGCCACATACTTCAAGGCGTTGCAAAAGAACATCCACGTAAATGGTGAATAGCACTGGTGAGGCTATTCCGCCCTGCTTTACACCATTAAGAATTCCAAATTGCTCTGAGAAACAACCATTCCACCCAGTCTGCCATCTCTGTCTTCTATAAGAGTCAAATAGTATCCGAATGACCACTGCAGAAATATTCCTGTCTATTAAAATATTAAATAATTTTTCATTACTGAGTCTGTCAAAAGCCTTGCTTGCATCAATCATCCCGACAAACACCTTGCTTCTGTTTCGTAAATAATATTTGGACACTTCCTTTAGGGCCAATGTGCACATAGTCGTTCCGTGTTCACTTTTGAAGGCATATTGCATTTCTGAGGTACTCAATAAATCAGCATACTTTCGCAAAATTATAATATCAGGTATTTTTGATAAACAGGAACTGATAGCGATGCCTCTGTAATTGTCACTGTTGCATAAATCTGACTAAATGTGACCATGTCTGGTCGCTGTTGTAAGCAATAGGGCTAACATCAGATGCAGTCTTTTTGGTGCACATTTGATATGATCAGAGATGAGTCCTTTCGTTCCATCACTCTTCCCACATTTCAACTCATTGATAGCTTTTGAAATTTCACTTTGAGTAATGACGAAGTCAGTGATCTGGTCATTTTCTATATTTTGACTCAGATACTCATTTATGTATTCCTCACTGGAAGGCACAGATGTGTATAAAGCTTGGTATTTCTCCCTGAACAGATTAGCGATATCTGCATTTTCTGTTCTGCCATCTATCATGGGCGCCACTGTTCTTGTTTGTCTCATTTTCTTTACCTCACTCCAGAAATCTCTGCTTTTGTCATTAACAACATTTGCAGCCATACTTTCCAGTCTTGTATATTTCTCACGACGGTTAACCTGCGTGCAGCATAGTGATAGTCTCTTGGCCTCCCGCATCATCTCATCTGTAAGTTGGACCATCATTTGGCTCCCCTTCAAGCAGCCACTTAGTATGCCAATAAAGAGAGTCATCTTTGTACGGTTTAACTAATTCTGTCCACTTTGCTTTTTGTTGAGATATCCTTTTACATTTAGGCAAGCACATCTATCCTGCCTTCAAGCAACATTCACTCAAGAACACACACCAATCATCAATCTGATGTCTATGATCTGTATCAACACAGTGTAAATCCAATCAATAAGCAGCTGCAGGAACTTGGCCAGCCTTTCACTTTGTGCCACACGATGCGAGCTTCCAGGCGAGCATTGTCAGTCTGCACATGGTGCATTGCCTGAATATGTGTGAGATCAAGGTCAAGCTTGATGTGCTGATGATTAGACACATTGTCATGCAGTTTCAAGACATCCATTGACTTAACTGAAGCCATCACATTATCAGAACATAGAAAATGGTATATTTGTGACCTTGCAGTCATATCAGCTGCAATATAAGTGTCCACACGTTTATCCATCCAAGCATTGGCCATTAGATTTCTACACATTAGAGAAATAAGGTGTCGGACGTGGGCATTGTTACGCTTAAAGTCAACATTAAAGTCATCACCAAGAATGATAAATCCAGGAGCTTCACGACCAATCATCATTTCTATTTGATCACATACATCCATAAAACAGGCATCAACATCATTAGCACTGTAATTGTCATTAAGCATATACACATTGCATATCAACGCTTCAGATGATCCAACTGCAAGTTTCACAGCACATAATCTTCGGTGGTCTGCCGCAGGCTTCGCCACATAAACCTGCTGAGCCTAATATTTCTTCCAAAGAATGGCGAGTCCACCTGATGCTCTGCCTCGCAATAATTTGACAGTCTCATCAACTCCACAAATGGTATGCACCAGGTAATCCGGATGGATTGTTAACAACTTATGTACTGCACACTTCATCAATAATCCAATATTTACGGCACTTTTCATAATAATCCTATATTTACAGCACATTTTATCAATAATCCAATCTTCATCAATAATCCTATATTTACAGCATTTTTCATCAATAATCCTATTTTTACAGCACTTTCCATCAAAAATCCTATATTTACAACACTTTTTATTGACAATCCTATATTTACAGCACTCTTCGCCAATGTTCAATATTTACATCACACTTCATCAATACTCTGATATTCATATGAAACTAAATCGACAATTCAATGTATGCATCAAACTTGATCAATAATTCAAAGAGCAAATCCCACTTTATAATATACAGGTTTCTCAATCATCAATACCTGACATCTAATCTCATGAGAATTCCAACATTGCACAACCAAGTGACAAATTCATATAAGGAAGACGTAGTGAGTCCTGAGTTAAAATGGATCACAGATAACAATAATAGGTAGAATCTGTTCCAAATTCCTAAGAACTCTTAAGTACAAATATGGCACTTTACTATCAGTGATCAAATAAAAAACACAGAAGAAGCAAAACCTTGATTTTACAATATTCAATTGAGATTCATTACATGGCCTGTTTATCAAAAAGTATTTTACAGCTGTCAAATGACAAGACTTATTACTTACGGAATTGTCCTGGCATGCACCTGTGTGAGGTCATATTGCTGTCCATGGCATGGATGCCATGCGAGTCACATACTGTGTCATAACACTCCCAACTGTGGATACTAAATGAGAAACTGAGAGTCCATTTCAATGCAAGAGATTGGATCTGTGAGGTCATTAATGGCCACAAACAGATGTACACATTATTCATCAACTCTAATTTGTATAATAAGCATTTCTATCTTAACACTTCCCGTAATGTGTTTAATTTTTTCTCTTGACTTTTGTTCACATCACGAAGCCGTTCATTTTCCTCCTTCAGCTCTTTGCATTCTTTTTTTTTGTCTCTTAAAAGAGTGGAGTGTCTCTCACTTGCATGTTGCAGTTCTGTTTTCATAGATTCATTTTCCTTTTTCAAAGATTTGTTTTCTCTTTTCAAAGCTTCAATTTCTTTCATCAAAGCTCCCTCTTGTCTTCTGCCAGCTTCAAGGTCAGTAACAACCCCATGAATCAACTTGGTCTGGTATGTGTTGTCAGCCGCTTCTGCAGCAGGGACTTGAGGCTGGTCCTCTTCAGACAACAGAGTGTCCAACTGTGTAGTGTATAACAAAATAATTAAATCAATTACAGATATAACATCATAATTAAATCACACCCTGAAAAAAAAAAGGATTGTGTAAAACAGACATTGAACGGTAGCTGTTATCTGTCCAAAATTTTTTTATATCAGACAAGATTTTTTGTGAAACAGTCAAGACAGGTTGTCAATCCTAACCAATTCCTTGCATGACTTGATGACGGAAATGTAGAATATACACGCACATTTCAGATGAATTTACACAAAATTTGGGATGGACACCAGCTAACGTTCATTTTTTCTATTTCACACAAACCTTTTTTTCAGTGTACAACAAATACAGTAATTCAGGAAACAATGAGAATTTGTACTTCAATGGCACTAAGTCCCTTTTTGCGCCGAGCGGTCGAAATATTAAAGATACAACTTGAGATTGCAACCAAATGTTGGATGCATCACAACCAATGTGAAAAAGGCTAATTATTATCATAGACTAATTATTGAATGTATAAATATATTTATTAATATTTGTGTTGCTTGTGCTATGACATCAATTGATGGACATGCCAGTCATGGGGGGTTTCCATTTATGAATTTATAGACAATAATTAGCATAACATTGTGCATGTGACTGTTCTAGTAGGCCTAGGCCTAATGCGGTCAACAATTTTGAATTAAACATTTTTGAATTTTTTATACATGTTTGCCTCTGAGCTAGTTTGGACCACCCCTGGTACTCACTATTGAAAAACAAAAGATCACCTTCTCCACTTGGTCATCCTCAGCCTCCTGTTGATCACGCACAATGTTGTTCTTCCCTGAGTGCACCAAGTCATCCTTCACTGAACCCATTTCTTTGTTGTGCGGCTCATAACAAAGTTCTAACTCAACAGTTACTTTGGTGTCTTGGCTTTTGTCCTGTGTGTCAAAAGTTGGGGTTGCCAAGAACGGAAATAATTGCACTTTGTAATTTTGTAGGCACTGATCCATGTGGCTACGGAGAAGCCGGGGATCCAATGTCACAGTGCAAGGGTCAATTCCATGAAGCAACATCGTGGCATTTGCAGCAGCAAAGGGACCACAGTCTAATGTGGCACCTTGAGATTGCGGAACCAAGTATTCTATGTTGGATATTTCACTTCCAATTTGATAAAGGCATTGTAGTTGAGGTAGAACATGCTGAATTCGCTGATCATCATACAGAGAGTCATACAGAACAATTCTCCCATCCCTATGGCTGGAAACCACATAGTGGTTGGTGACATAGTGAATTGCAGTGGAGGATTCACTAGAAGCAACTGCCACGGTTGATGAGGAGGGTGACATGGTCGACTGGGACGGTGACATGGTCGATTGAGAGGGCGACATGGTCGATTGGGAGGGTGACATGGTCGATGGGGCGGGTGACATATGCGATGGGGAGGGTGACATGACTTGAAGATACAATGCTGATGGTGCTGGTAAGCCACACAGGAGGGCAAACTTGTCCATGGTTGTGATGTCCATCTCTCCTCCTTGGAGCAAATCAGTGGGGTCATAACCAATAAGGTGCAGTTTGTCCGTCACAGTTATTTCATCTTCATCGATCTTGGAACTTGTGTTTGTCTGCTCAGTAGCCATTCCTAATAATAAAAAGCATTTTACACATTGCACAGAGATAAAAGAAGGAAATTAGGAAATATTTTAGATCGCCATCTTGGCTATGACCTAATGGATCAAATCCAGTATCAGTACTGAATAACTACACAGTGAGACAATAAGAGAATTGTTTGGTTGATGACATCTTCATATTAACCATTCAAGCTGATCAGCATGTGACATGGCAACAGATCCTTGAAATCATTATATAGATGTATGAACCAAATAACATTAATCTCTGACCAAAAAAACTTAATTAAGGTGGCTCACTACTCATGTAGTGACGTCATCTGAGCACATTCCCGCACTGACTACTGAGAGCTGCTTGGCTTTTCTTTTTTTTTTGCAATTTTGAGATTTCGGGCAATGACACTTTGTATTCGATTTGCGCCGCTTCTGTTGAGGCTAGAGACCTGTAGTTTGTAGCATTAGATACGCAATGAAGGCTCCAGTGACTTAAAGTAAAAATTGAGGCAAAATTACCATAAATCTGAATTTATAAATTTCCTCCGAACTTTAAAGGCACAGAATAATAATATCCTTTAAATATTCATTATTATCCATCCAATAACTATGTATCCTTCAATTTTTTTTCATAGACTGAAAGCTTGATGTCATGCTGAGACTGGGTGGCTATTGGTCAGTTCAGGTGTGAGTGGAAAAACTGTATGTCATGTAAGGCTTTTTTGGTGATGTCAAGCTATATGAACATTCTCATTGGTTGGAAGAGTCAGCTGCATGACATCAAGCAGTTGCTGTCAGCATGTCATCATGCTCTATAGCTGCACATCACACAGAGCTAGTAGACCAATAGCTATCCTGAACCAGCATGACATCATGCTGTCGGTCTGAGGAACAAAAATTGAAGAATACATATTTATGGATGGACAATAAGATTAATATTTTTTGTCTCATGCTGGAAATATTTGGCACTCACACCTGGAGCCACGTTATAGCAACAGCTACCTTGTATAACAAAACCAATTTTTAATTTTGTTTTCTGTGGCCTCAAAAAAACAATTATCTGGAGGGGCAATTTTCAGATAACCCTTTTTTATGGCTAAAAGAGGCAAAATATGGTTTTCCTACCAAAATTTCAACCTCGTTTTTGGCGGGAAAACCACCTTTTGCCTGTTTTTAGCCAAAAAAAGAGGTATATTTATTGCGAGTGAGACCACCCTCGCGCTGCCACAGAATGCAGCCCCACGCGCGTGACAAGCGTGGGCCTGTTATATATTGTACAGCCACGCGCGTGGATGTGCATTTACTCGCACGCGTGAGGCTGGCCCATGCCATCCAGCGCATCCAAAAACGTGTGTGGCTGTGCAATCCAGCGCATCTCTATGGTCCCACGCGGATATTCCTGCCAACTCAGGAGTGCTACTGATCTCACATTCACAGTGCTGCAATGTGTCATCCAGCGCACTCCTGAAGGTGTTCTCAGGAGCACTATTGAAGGTGTTCTCAGGAGCACTATTGAAGGTGTTCTCAGGAGCACTACTGAAGGTGTTCTCAGGAGCACCACCCTACTATCTATCTATCTATCTATTTTTCTATCTGTCTATCTATCTATCTATCTATCTATCTATCTGTATATCTCACCTAGCTGTCTACCCGTCTGTTTGGCTGTCTAGCTGTCCTTCCATCTATCTACCTATCTATCTTTCTATTTGCTATTATGCCTTTTTATGTATTGTTTGGAATTTTGTAGTAACAGCTATGATATATAGTATTTATCTGAAACTTCAATTGGGCGCAGTGCCATGATGTCTCTCATTATCTATATATCAATCTATCTATTTACCTATTTATCTATCTCAAACCTATCTGTCTATCTGTCTGTTTAGCTATCTGTCTAGTTATCTAGCTGTGCATACTTACCTATTCAAAGGTGCGCTGGACTGCACTCTCAAGGGTGTGCTGGATGGCATTCCCACGAGCATGTTGCCTGCTGACTGCAGGCTGTCACCAATAGCAGACCCAGTAGCAAACAAGATGCGCTCGCTCACAGTATCAAGAGTCCACCCCCACGAGTGCCCTGTATTGCATAACCACTCGTGGTCACAGATTACACCCCCAAGAGTGCGAGGTATACCAGGGTCAGGGGTGCGCTGCATGACACACTCAAGAGTGCGAGTGATAGCATGGTCAAGAGGAAAGTTAATAATTTGGAATTAATTTTTGACGTCAATTTTTACATTAAGTCAGAGGAGGAGGACTATAATCTGATGGAGATTCATGTCTTTACTTCGAATAGAAAATATTTACTGGTGATTTTGCGGAAATCAGGTATAATTTCTCAAAAATGACTCAGTCATATTTATAAATACATTTTTACATCAATTACAGGCCCATTCGAAGCCTTGTCTGTATCATTATATTGTTACTCACTTTATCTTGTTTATTTGGAAATAAATGACAAAGAAATAAAAAATTCTTTCTCATCATTTATGTCGCCTCTAAATAGCCCACACTGGTGCTGATGGGGCGTAAAACACAAACTCACTCACTCACTCACTTCTCATCATTTATTTTTAGCCTAATGGTTCATAAAGAAAATTAAAATTTTCGAAATTGAAATATTTGTTGTTCCAAACCCCTAGAAAAGTTCTTTATTGTGCGATATTTTTAGGATTTGCATGTACCAACTTTCTAGTACATAACCTCAAATATTAAGAAAAAAAAGGCTGGTTGCCCTGAACAAGTTTACATATTCTTTCTAGAAACAATATTCTGCATCATTTTGATCTATTTTGAAAGAAATTCTATCTCAGAAAATTCACGAGTATCAAGCCACCTTAATCATGTATCAAAAAAAGGTTATTCACCATCTGCTGATGTCTTCAGTTGACTCTCCTTCACCTCCAGCTCTTTGCTGTCTTTGTCTCTCTTCCTTTGGACTGTTATGTTTGTCTTCGTGGTATCTGTCGTAAGTTCACCTTGCTTGTCTTCTGATATCTTCAGTTGACTCTCCTTCACATCCAGCTCTTTGCTGTCTTTGTCTCTCTTGTTTGGAACTCTTGTGTCTTTCCTTGTGGTATTTGTCGTAAGATCACCTTTTATTTCTTCTGATATCTTCGACTGGTCAGTGGATATGTCATCAGTAAATATGTTATTTAGCTTCTGTGGTGAAGATAAAAAGTAAATGTTATGAAAGCATGGTCGCTATAAATTTCATTATTTTGTATGAGGGATAAAAAACAAAATTTATGAGCTGCTCTGGTTAGTTAATGCACTTTTGAGCTTTTTGAGGGCTACACTGATATTTCATCAAATTCTGCTCCACTGAAGGCAGTTTTTCATATTTCATCAAAATTTTTGGTTTTATGCATCTCAGAAAAATGTGTCAAAGCAAAAAAAATTTTTGAGGGTCACTATATATTTGAATAGTACAAACTTTTATTTTTAGATTGAAATGCGAAGAAAAAAAAACACAATAGGGTTGAGACTTGATATTACTTTTTGTTCCACATGGTTTTAGTAGAAAATGAGCCTTTTATTGGTCAATGAGCAGAAAACCATGTTTATATACATATTATTATTTTCCTTTGTATTTTGTGATTTTGAGTTTAGTTAACCATGTTAACCAAGTTTTATGCAACAAGTTTTCAAGAATAAATACAACAACCATTCAAGGACGTGCGTTACAATTTTGCTTTGCAAAGTTCAAAGAAGGTATTATAGTGCAGTCCAAAAAAATACGCTCAGCCATTAACTGACAAGAGTATAATTGACAATGTTATGGTGCTGGAATCATGCCTTTTTGGAACCATTCATGGATAGAGGTCCAATTTAGTTGCATTCATGAGAACATCAAACAGAATGACATTTGAAAAATATGTAATGCGTAACATTTTGTCAATCAGATTCTTCTGCATCCTCTCACTTGGAGACTTTTTTTCAGTATTGAAATTTGTCTCCTCTTACCTGCTCAATCTGTTCCATGTGACTGATGTTGGCACGACGAAATGCTTCAACCTCCTTTTCCAGCTCTTCGCATTCCCTTCTCTTCCTTGTGAGTTCACCATCTCTTTCCCCAGCAGGTTCTTGTCCTACCAGACCATTGTACTTTTCCAGCTCTTCAATTTCTCCCCTCAGCCTAAAGAGCACTGACTCCTTGCGATTAGCCTGTCCCAGTTCCTCAAGGAATTGGTCAGTCTCCTCCCACAGCTCTTCATATTCTCTATATTTCTTCAATAGTGCTGGTTGTGTCTCACCACGATGTTCCAAGAGGAGTTGGTCAATCTCTTCTTCCAGCTTCTTGCATTCAAGTTCTCTCTCCCTTAATTTTTTTTTGTCACTGCTGGTATCATATTCCCTGACTTCCTCTTGGAGCTTGCCAATCAAGATCTTCAGCCTTTTCACTTCTTTTCTCCTTTTCCAGTGGCGTCCACCTGGCACTTTCTCTGCTTCTTCATTCATCCGGTTGATGAATTTTTGCAATCTTTTTCTTAATCCAGCGTCACTTCTTTCCATGCCTGTTGAAAATATAATAGAAACAACTGCTGCAGAAATTGCCAAGTGTGTAAAGCAATGAACACTCAACACAGCTACAGAAAGTGCAATAAATTGTCCCCCACGTCAAAGAATAAAAAAAAACCTAAATGATACTCTGACATGATGTAAATTATTTGTGGAGTGAAACAGTTGCATCAATTGTCATGGTAGCCAAGGGTTGGGGGTGGGAGGTTCTTTCCTGACTTTTTAATATATAAATATTTTAACCTCGGAGTCCCTCATTATAAAAAAAAATGTACAGATACATATACATGTACTCGGGCAAAAACATGTGCAAACCATCTTAATCTGTCACTACAGATACTTGGATACAACCCAGCATGCACTCTAAACATTTTTATAAGAAAAATTAAATGCTTTTAGAAGGTGCTTGATGGGTATTAAGTCAGCGTAGTCCAAAAGTATCTTATCAATTTGATTGTCTTATTGGCATTGTCTCTTCAAGGTGACACTAATGACAATGACTTCACAATTCAAAAAATTCCAATATGCGTTATGGACTTATGATTCACATTAGATTCAGATTCAGATTCAGATTGGTTTTATTTGCTCATGCATTCCAAGCATGCAATTTAACATTGTATACACAGGTTCAGTTAATAGTATACATAAAGAATGTGTCCCTCTATCAGGGATGGGCACGAGTACCTAACTACTAGTGTACTTGTGTAATCGAGTACATAAATCCAAGTACTCGTATGTACTCAGTACTCGTGGCTTTTATGAGTACTGTACTTGACCTAGAGAACATTGGAAAAGTACTCGTATTTATGAGTACATTACAAGTACTTAATGAGTACATCATCCAATAAACATGGTTCTGATCAGGATTGGACTCAAATACAGATGAATAATGAAGGTATATTTAAAACAAAAGGATACTTCACGTATTCTAAATACAAAATATTAATTTGATGTAAGAATCAAATATAGGGGAACGAGGGGCAAAACGGGCTGCCTAACTTCGAAGGCTCGCTGCACAAAGGTGGTATATCATGCGAATGCCAAATAAGGTCTGATCCATGAAGCAGTAACAATACCACTTGCTCAAACACAGAAAAGTGCTTTTTTAATAGTTCCAATTCAAATTTATCCCTATTTTCAAAAATGCAACTTTTTTTTTTGCTTGGGGCAAAATGGAATTTCATATGGGGCGAAATGGGAAGAAATAAAGTTGCAAAAGTTCTGCAATAAACCAGCTGTTTTGATAATAGCCTAACTAAAAAGCATGTTGACAAACAAAAATGCATTAATTCATGCCATTGCAATGTGAGAATATTGCAGAATACTAAGAGTAAACATAGCAATAAATTATGAAATCAGCATCTCAATACAGGATGCAATTATACCTGGGAAGTGATGCTAGTAATTCTACATTCTATGTAATTATTTGACAAATTATTTAACCATAAACATTAGGTTACAAAGAAACAAAATTAGTTAAATTTAGTTGAAATGTTACATTTTGATGAATATTCACATAACTCTGATTTCCGAGTTTTCTTAATAATTTAATAATTTAAACTGGTACTGGATTTGATTATGCTTTTTGAAAAGCAGTAACAATCGTTTCAGTTTCAACAATACGGGGTTTTACCACTTAGCCTAAATCCTCAAGGTATTACTGATGACATGGTTTAGATCCACAAATCTCTTGTGATTTTTTCAAATTTTGCCTGTTATGTGACCAGAAAGTGTATCAAATGTAATGGTTGAATTGACCCAATATCAAGCTTCAACCTTTTCTAGGCTGGAATTGCTTTTTTGTGCTTCCCATTTTGCCCCCGCAGGAGGACTCCATCTTGCCCCAACCATGCAGGGTAGATTAATAATGATCTACTTACACATGACTAAGCACCAGACTACATTTTCTTGCTTAACATGCAAGCTTAGTAGTCTTCTAATAACACTGACTATGAATTATTTGGCTGGGAACGTCATTGGAGGTATAACACCATTTCCAAAAATTATGATTTTTTTAAGAAAATTGATCAAAAACTTTCAAATTAACATAGCTGCATACCTGTAATGTTCTCATCAACAAAAAATTAGAAGGCAGGTCAAAACGTTCCGAGAAAACTTAAAAAACCATTTTGCCCCACCGCTCCATTTTGCCCCTCGTTCCCCTATATATTAATAACCCTGAAATGCAACAATTCCAAATATAAAAGTATTCTAATTTAATTATGACCGTTCAGAATTTATGACGGGGGGGGGTGGGAGTTTTGGCCACATGGGTACAAACTATTCAAACGTGTTTCAAGGGGGGAGTATTAATTTTTGACAACACTTCCAGGGGGGGTAAGAAATTTTAACAAAAAAAAAATGTTAAAAAACACGCTTAAACTCATTTTATTTGGACTTTTTTACGTGCAAAAGCCTGCGAAATGACGCGAATCTGTACGCGTGGCCGTATATAGCAGTATATATATGTGTGTATTGCTTTGTATGGGAAGACGAAGTCAGTAGCTTACATAATGGAGAATTATATGAAATGGATCTAGTTATACATACAAGGAAAACATTGTGTTACTTCATGGAAATGAATATTAGGAATATATCCAGGTCATTATCATTCAATATTTCAGAGTCTTTGCCTGTATTTGAAAGCAAAATGCCAATGTACCTCATAACTTGGTACACCCGGAACTACTAATATAATAACTTCTGACTGCATGAACGGAATGGAACAAAATGTGTAAAGCATTATATTCTACTCTAACCCACTCTTATTCAACAAGGATATGAAAATATTCCAAATACTTTTGCACAGTGTAAATTTCACTGATAATCATTGCCCATGCTTGTAGATGTAAAGGGAAATCTCATTGTTATGATACTAGCATTGAATCAATAATGCATGAAAGGGTAGTAAATGAACCAACTCCGATTCCCACTCTTTTTGAAAAGGGCAATTCCATAAAGTCATCAATTAATCAGTCAAAATTTCAATATTGATATAAGTATGTGTTGTGGGTGTTATAATGTGCCAAAAAAGTTATATTTTCAAGTACAGAAAAAATCAAGTGATTATCTCATTTGGTCATTGAGATATTTGGATTTAAGTAATGCTGTTGTTGGTGACTGCAATTATTATATTTTTTAAACACTATAATATAAGATGTCAAAGCCAGTAGAGAAATAGGTAAGTTGGTTTCATTTGCTGCCAGTTACTGCCTATGGGAGTACACTTTCATTTTTCACTAAAAATTCTTGCATCAATCTATGTGAATTCCGTCAGGCAGTGACATTTGACCTAATAAGATTCTCGCCATACGTCCGACACCGAAATTACTTAATAATTTTCCTGCTGACAGGTTACTGATGTTAACTTCATGAAACTTCTAATACAAAGCACATTTATGCCAATGAATTGCATGGTGGCAACTTTCATCATTTAAACATAGCATAATTGCCAGGGAGAGCACTTAAAAAGTGTACGTCCGACACCAAAAAATGGTGGCAAGTCAATTTTACATTTTTCAAAAATCACCTTTCCTGAAATCACCTTTTGCCAAAATCACCTTTTGACAAAATCACCTTTTTTTGCCAAAATCACCTTTTTTCTAAAAATCTCCTTTTTGCTACCAAAATCTCCTTTTATTTTTTTATGGGCTTTTAATTTTGAAAATAATTGAAGTTTATGTCGGAAAAAATATATATAAATTGATTCTAAATTATTTAATAAATACAACATTTTATAACCAAGGCCATTTGGACTTAGGCCAATTTTGTAATCACTGAATTAGTGGATATCAACAATATTTTTCGGTCATTACTGAAAGTATTAATTTTATAGAAATTGTTTCTTCAAATTTCATTGATAAACATCATGGAGAATTTCTTAATAATATAGCTAAACCACAAAAGAATTTTGGTCTAAGTCATTTTGGTTTCAAAACAAAATTTGCCGAAAATTGCCAAAAATGACTTAGCCAAATTTTGCTTTAGGCTGACGATTTAATCTCTGCCTCTTAAGTAAAATTCTGAAATTATTAGTTCAAGATTTTGTAATATCTCATTAAATCATAAGTTTTTCAATTTGTATATTTGTGAA
The DNA here is from genome assembly GCA_026936325.1 of Platynereis dumerilii. Classification (NCBI taxonomy): domain Eukaryota; kingdom Metazoa; phylum Annelida; class Polychaeta; order Phyllodocida; family Nereididae; genus Platynereis; species Platynereis dumerilii. The sequence continues at coordinate 381,036 of JAPTHN010000198.1, read as the reverse complement.
TTAATTTTTAATAAAGACAATGAAATTATCAGACATCACATTCTGAAAAGAAAAATGGATAGGTCTATTGTTCTTCAAAAGGTGTGAATGCCTTGGCATATTGTTTTAACTGAACAATTGGTTGCATAATTAAAGCAATATTGTTGGTACACAGGCTTTGTCTCATCAGAACACCTTGGGCCAGTCTGTTTGGTTCAACCTTTATGGTACTATAGCCCACAAACGTCTAAATAGATGGTATCCTTGAAATTTTGCCATTTTCACTCTGTTTTTGGCCATACCCAGGGGGCCAGGGCCCAATATTTTGGTCCATCAGACACGGGCAGCTATAAAAGGTTGTGGGGTATGGTTGAATTCCTAAGACCCTCAGCTATCACCTCCAGGTTCACAACCTCGCCAACCGGCTGCTCAGTCCCTGCAATTCAAGATGGCGTCCAAGGTGGCTGCCGTTCTTTGAAATCTCTCTATCTCGGTCAATAATGATCTGATGTGAGAGTGTGATAGGTCTATTCTGGGGTTTTTGGGGTCACAGAATTTATTGAAATGAATTACAGCACTGTTCAGGCCACCAAACAACATGTATAGGGGCATAATGGGCATTTTATTGAGATAATCATCAGTACACTTGAAGGCGATGTTTTAATTGCATATGATTCGTCGAGCTAGACAATAAAAGGTATGAAATATTGACTTAGTTTAATAACAGTTTAATAACTTATTGAAGGGTCCGTTCAGAATTTATGACTGGGGGGGTGGAAGATTTGCTGGAACTTCCCGTCAAAAATTGATACCCCCCTTCGTTTCATGTGGATTTTTAGTACCCCACCCTTAGGTTTCACACGCATTTTTAGTACCCCCCCTCGACATATATAACAATACTCAAATATATACTGTTATACACGGCCACACGTACAGATTCGCGTCATATCCCGGACTTTGGCACGTAAAAAAGTCCAAATAAAATGAGTTTATGCTTGTTTTTTTATATTTTATCTTTGTTAAAATTTCTTACCCCCCCTTGGAAGTGTTGTCAAAAATTAATACCCCCTTGAAACACGTGTGAAAAGTTAGTACCCCCTCGGCCAAAACTCCTACCCCCCAGTCATAAATTCTGAACGGTCCCTTATCTTAAGAATTGCAACAATGACATCCTGTGATCTTATGTAATTTTATAAGTGGTTTTTTTCATGTTCCTGGAAATAACGTCAACTCAGATTACACAAAACAAGTGCTGCACACTGCCCTCTGAAAGTTTAGTGATATCCATATGTATTAGTGCCGGTCTAGTTAATTTACTGGTGATGGGATAAGATTGTGTACCCATATAATTTGTTCCCTTTTTTGTATCATGCAGAAAATTGACATGATTAAACAACAAGTTTGAGCACTTCTTGTAAGTCTACTGGAAGCGGCTTACGGAAAAAGCTTGAACTCTGATAACTACGAGGGGTTTTCCATAAGTTCTGTCCAACTAGTCATAACTTTTGCTAGATTTGATGTAGAAACGTGATATTTGGGTAAGATAACATTGACGTAATTTGCAAATAACTCCTAAAAAATCAGATCATGAAATAAAAAATAAATGCTTAATCTGTTGCCATGGAAACCAGAAGTCATGAAATGCGGCCCAGGCTTTGTAAATCTCACTTAAAACGAACTGAACACCTGCTTGCATTATCTGTGTCTTGACATATTGAATTGAAGTATATTCTTAATTTTTTTCATGAAATATAATCAGTTAATTGTAAAATCATTAATAACAATGGAAACTGGTATTTCTGTTACATCTCAGTTACTTTACCATCACTCATGCAGTTTCTCAGTTTTTTTCGAGATAAGCATTTTTTTGGATATGGATGACATCATATGTACCTGTTACATTTTTTCATTTTAATTGGATAAAACTAGCAGAGAGTTTAAGAACCTTTTATCATACAAACAAGGAAGACGGTATGAGTGACAGAACCAATTAAAAATTGTACAAACTTTTTCTGAATGAAGAGAAGACACAATGGAAAACCTAAGAAAAGAAGACTGGAAAATGCAAAAACTGACCTTAACATGAAGACTGTGGTATCATACTTAAAAATGGATGGAAAGTATGAGAAAACATATTTAAAAGGTCCCAGTCATTATTTTTGGAAGTTGTGAAATGACTGTGAATGTTTTGGAAAAATACTTCCCTATATCTCTTGTAGTAACTACATATTTTACACGATATGTCAAGTATGTGTCTGTTAACAAGCTCTCGGTCGCATTTCATGACTTTTGGTTTCCATAGCAACAAATCAACAATTTATTTTTACTTCTATGATCTGATTTTTTGGGGATCATTTGAAAATTATCTCAATATCAACTGACCCAAATATTATTTTTATATTTAAAATCTAGCAAAAGTTGTGACAGGCTGGACTGAACTTATGGAAAACCCATCGTAAAGAACAAAAAGTCTGTGAAATGCCAACTGTGATCTTAATATAACGACCATGAGGCATTGATTTTTAAGGGATATAAGATTATAGGAAATGTACTCAATGTCAAGTTCATTATTACAAGAATTTATGAAATGTTAGGGATTATTTTTAATATGTTTCTTGTCCTGTAACCCTGGTAAAAATTACATTTTTTGACAGGATATAATGAATATGTGTCCCTAATAGTGCTCTGGGCCGCATTTCATAACTTTTGGTTTCCATGGCAACAAATTAACCATTTATTTTTGTTTCTAAAATCTGATTTTTTCAGGATCATTTGCAAATTACTTCAATATTATCTGACCCAAATATCATGTTTCTGTATTAAATATTGCAAAAGTTATGGCAAGTTGGACAGAACTTTTGGAAAACCCCTCGTATGCCTTGCCAAGCCACATCAACAACATTTTTTAGACATCATAGAACACAAAAGTTGCTGCAGCAGTTCATGTGAAGAGTAAAGTGAACACAGATTGATTATCAAAGAATGTTCCCACAGCGCTCCTGAACAAAATGCAAGATTTTCAAAATATGCTGTTGAAGAGACTGTCAAATTTCGAGTGACAGCTCTCAACAACTTGCTCAGAAAAGGGACCCAGTGGCCTGTTCATCTGTTCAATGAACTCTGACACGTGACGAAGAAGGATATGAACTTTAGTAGTGCAAGAAATCCCCAATTCTTGGTATGCTCTTTCAAATTTTGCAATGTTGCCTTTGTAAGCATTATCAATTGTGAAGCCAAATGAGGCTTGAAGAGCATCACGAAGTGTGACAAAGGCAGTATGGAACTTCATGAGGTGTTGAGGTAACATGTTGCTCAGCATTTCAAGGTTTGCAAGGAGCTTGTAGAAATTGACGAACACCTAGACATCGCTGATAACAAGCAAGTTTTGATACCGTATGAAAGCTCATGATCCAGAGATTCGGAAAAGGTGGTTTGTTTGAAAATCTATTGCGGGGAAATTGAAATACAACCGTTTCCATGGCAACAAATCAGAAAAAAATTGAATATTTCCAAAACCTTTAGAATTTGATATCTTGTGAACTATGTACACTAGAAAGACCGTTTTAGTGTCGAAATATATGTTTTCTGGTATGCCCGTTCCAATCAACCGATTTTCATATCGGTTAGGGGCCAACCTCATTTGCATATTTGACATTCCTTATTAGGAAATCAAATAATTTTCCACGCTCCTGAGAAATCTTTTCCTGCATTTTCACATTTAAGACCTAAAAATCTAAAAATGTTTAATGATTCTTTAGCAGAAAGTCTTAGCTTTAATTTGATGCTACTCGCAGTGCCCTGCCATGGATACACTCCACGATATTTCCATGGCAACGAAGCAAAAGTTTTGATTCAAGCTCCAACAATATCTTACCATTCCATAAACAATCCCAGTTTCCAAAGGTTGTGTTCATGACATGGTATCAAAATTCGCTGGATGCATGGGGCAGTTAAAAACCCCTATTTATGTGATATTACCAAGCATATAATCATTTCCATATAAGGAAATCAGCCACCTGAATGCAAATTATGGCAAATATCCCATTGAATTCAGTGACAGATAGATGACTCCTGTATTTTAAATGCTGCTGACGAGTGGGTCACTTAAACATCAGCAGAAATCATGCTAAAATTAAGCTAAAGCAATTGATGATAATTGAAATTGATATAAGTAACAGAGAAATTGAATTACAGCTGCTCCATGGCAACCAGATTGAATATTATAAAAAATTTCCAAAACCTTCAAAATTGGATATCTTTTGAAGTATGTATACAAGAAAGACAGTTTTAGTGTTGAAATATATGTTTTCTGGTATGCCCAATCCAATACTCCTATTTTCATATCAGTAGGGGGTAACCCTCATTTGCATACTTGACATTCCTTATTAGGAAATCACATTATCTTTCATGTTCCTGAGAAATCTTTTCCTGCATTTTCACATTTAAGACCTAAAAATTTAAAAATGTATAATGATTCTTTAGCAGAATGTCCTAGCTTCAATTTGATGCTACTCGCGGTGCTCTACCATGGATACATTCCATGATGTCACCATGGCAACAAAACAAAAGTTTTGATTCAAGCTCTTACAAAATTCACTGGATGTGTGGGACAATTAAAAACACCAATTTGTGTCATATAATGGAATAGAGGAATTGAATTACAGCTTTTTCCATGGCAACCAGTTTGAATATTATTAATATATCTTAAATCTAGTAAAAGTAAATAACTTTTGATGTATGTAAATACATTGTACACTAAAAGACCATTTTAGGAATGAAGGTAGGCCCAATGAATAAGATTGAACTATTCCCATTTCAGGGGGTTCCTTAAATGCGAGCACTTTGTTTTCCATGTTCATACGAAATTGTTTCATACTTATCTGCACTCGACGAGCAGCTATGAGTGAATTACAATTTATAAATCACCGTAAGTCATGTGAAGACTAAGGATAACAATGTTTTTTATGATTTGTATATAGTCAGCTATAGTCATAATGAGAGAATGGGAGTTTTGACAGGGAATTTGAAATTAGCAAAGATAATCTAAAATTACTCGTCAAAGATCTTTATTTAACCAGGATGACCCATTAATCTTTGCATATTTCAAATTATCTCTAAAAATTCCCCAGAACTAGAGGTAAAGGGCCAAATGCTTGTTAAATCAATTTCTTTAGTGTTTTATCATAGTCCACCGTTTTATTATGTGTAATTGTGTATCATGTTCTGTTTGTGCAAATGAGCTGATCTGGAACTATGTCATGGTGACATTTGAATGTATATTTGTTAGTTTACTGACCTGGAAATTTATATCATCATTATACTAGGTCACAAGAGATAATATTACAACAGTTTCAGTCAGATATATGGATGGGTTGATTGATGGATAGATGGAGACAGACAGATAGCTAGATTGATAGATAGATATAGATAGATAGATATGGTAAGTGCAGCCCTCTAACCCAGTTCTGGGCACTCACGAGGGCTGAATGATGAGATGGGAGAGAGAGCAGGAGTCCTCAACATGTTACACATTTACTCTATGTGAGGGATCTTTTACTTGCCCAGCATAGACACTGATACAAGGGACCGCCAATTTAACGTCTCATCCGAACGACATCCAGCTAGGATTTTGCTCATGAAGGTACACTGAAAATTTTGGGTTACCCACCCGGGGTTCAAACTCATGCATGCAAAGACCTTCAGCGGAGCAGGCGGGAACCTTAACCACTTGGCTACCCGGCTGCTGATGGACAGACAGTAGATAGATTGATAGACTGATAAGGGTGGATATTATGGATGGATTTATGGGCTTGATAGATCGCATAAATTAGATGGATAGATTATATGGATGAAATAGATTACCCATTTTAGTTTGATAGATAGATTACACAGATTTATCAAAATGGGTTGGTAACAAACAGCAATAGGTAGCAATAATAATTTATGAAATGGTTTAAAATGTCTGGTGTCTAGGATAAGGTTAGCTCACTAGGCTGCCAATCGTTGGGTCCTAAGCCAGATTTCTGCTCTGGCCGGGTCACCTGATGGTGTTTGACAGCAGTTTCAATCATCCTTCGACTCACTGCTATTATGTCCTCTTCATTTCCTTATTATCCATGCCATTCCTACATGGGATTTCATGTCATTTTATTTTCTGGATTGATTGATTGATTGATCCATTGATCCATTTGGTCAATTTGGCAGTTTACAAGTTTTGGTAGTGGACTAGTGGTAGGGGATTGACAGGTGCATAGAGCAGCATATAGTTGAGTTGGTAACATCTTTATTGACATGATAATAGGGAACTAAGCAAGTGTTTCCAATCCAAACTCCTGGGTCTTTGTTGGCTCTGGCTCGAATCTGGGGCAGTCAATTTACAATATTTTTAGTGGACTTTCAATATCAAAATCCCAGGTGGGTGACGGGGTGTCATTCCGATGAGATTTAAAATCAATGTCCCATTCAATCATTCTCAAATTGATTTATCACATAGGGGTCATAAATCGCCTCCAATAACCCTGAAACCATCATTATTGAATTCCTTGGAAACCCCTAATTTGATGTATCACCTTAAAAAATTGGAGAAATATTTCCCAAGCTAATTAAGAGCTAGTGCATGCATGGTGGCCGTTTTGGACACCATTTTGAATAAAACGCATTGAAGACTGGACAGGAGGGGTTGTCCACCTGGAAGTTGTTCCTCAGGGTTAAAAGAATCCATCCATATGCAACAGCCTATTACACCAGCCAATGTCTGGCCAATACCTCTGGCCCCCAAGGTACATGGTAGGGCTTTGAAAATATCTTCCAATTAAAGCTGGGAACATTTAGTTTGCAATACAATTATAACCCTCCTACCCAAGAGGTTTTTAAATATTTTGGGGTAAATATAATGAAAAGATGTTTCATAAATATGGGAATGTGTGAGATTTCATTTTAAGCAATGTAAAATGTGCAAATGAGGATGGCCCAAGCTCTGCTGGATTAGGAATACAAGGAGACATATATTTCAGCACTGCAACAGTTATTCTGTTGTAAACACATCAAAGATATCAATTTTTTAATGTTCTTTAGATTTGTAAAAGTTGTCATCATTCAAACCAGTTGACATGGAAACACTTGTAATTCAATTTCTCTGTTCATCATTGAAATATTGCCCAAATTGGGTTTTCATCTGTTCCAAACATTCAGTAAATTTTGTATTGATATCATTCATAAACCTACGAAAACAGGGATCGTTTACAGGAAATGACAGATATCGTAATAGCTCAATTCAAAAGGTTTGTAGTGTTTCCATGGTGATACCATGGAGCATATCAATGTCGAAGCACTGCAGGTAGTATTAAATTATAGCTAAGACTGTTTGCTACCAACACATTGTATTTGTTTTTATTTTTAAGTCATAATTGTGAAAATATATGGAACAATTTCTCATAAATGTCGAATATGACGTGACTTTCTTATAATGAATGTCAAATATGCAAATGAGGGCAACCCCCTACTGATATGGCAATAGCTTGATCAGCTTGGGCATATCGAAATCCATGTATTGCTACACTTAGATGGTCTTGCTAGTTGCTAGTGCACGTACGTCAGAAGATATCGACTTAAAAAAGAATTTAAGATATTTGTTATATTATTCAAACTGGTTGCCATGGAAACAGCTGTAATTCAATATCTCTATTTATTATATCAATATCAATTATCATTCATGGCTTTAGCTTGATTTTAGTAAAATTTCTGTTGATTTTTAAGTGACTTACTCATCAGCAGCATGTCATGTACAGGAGTCCTCTATCTGTCACTGAATTTAGTGGGATATTTGCCAAAATTTGCATTTGGGTGGCTTATTTCCTTATATGGAAATGCTTATATGGAAGATAATATTACATAAATTGGCGATTTTAACTACCCCATACTTCCAGCGAATTTTGTTGCCATATCATGAATACAACCTGTGAAAACAGGATTGTTTATGGAAGTGCAAGATACTGTAGGAGCTTGATTGAAAACTTTTGTTTTGTTGCTATGGTGATATAATGGAGTGTATCCATGGTAGGGCAGTGCGAGTAGCATCAAATTAAAGCTAAGACTTTCTGCTAAAGAGTCATTAAACATTTTTGGATTTTAAATTTTAAATGTGAATATGCAAGAGAAGATTTCTCAGGAAGATGAAAAATTATGTGATTTCCTAATAAGGAATGTCAGATATGCAAATGAGGGCAGTCTCCTACTGATATGGAAATAGGTTGATTGGATCGGGCATACCAGAAAACATATATTTGGACACTAAAACGGTCTTTCTAGTGTACATAGTTCACAAGATATCAAATTCTAAAGGTTTTGGAAATATTCAATTTTATTCTGACTTGTTGCCATGGAAACGGCTGTATTTCAATTTCCCCGAAACAGATTTTCAAACAAACCACCTTTTCCGAATCTCTGAAACATGAGCTTTCATGCGGTATCAAAACTTGCTTGTTATCGGCAATGTCTAGGTATGCCAAAATTCATGTCAATTTCTACTGGCCTAACACTCATTACCCTCAAATGTACCGCCATGGTACTGCTCCTTTTGGATGTAAAGAGCCTCGGGCCAGTGATCAAGATCTGGAAAGAGTTTCTTCAATTCAGAATAGATTTTATTCACAATCCCCAACTTAATATGAAGTGCTGGAGGAGGAACTACAGCAAGAACAGGGGTTGATGGCTCAAATTCGCCCTTCAACAGTGGCTCGTTTGAACAGTAGTAATACTGCTTCAATGCGGTTTTGTTACCACTTTCATTATTCCATTTCTGGTGGTTTTCGGAAATGGTTTCAAGAGTCCTAATAGGAGAATCATCCATAAATTAATTTTTTTGCCCTCACAATAAGGGCAAGGATGAAGAGCTGCATGGCTCATAATTCCGCACAAATGTTTGTCATTTTCAAATCTGCAGCAAAATGAAAGTTGACATTTTCAGTGAGCACTTTGTCAAGAAATAACTTGCAGTTGTCATAAGTTTCAGGTGTTTGAGGTGCTGCAGCTAAGATAAATATTTTGTTCACAACTGAATTTTGAAATTGAGCTCCTGCAGCAATTCCAGCAGTACGTGTTGCGCGAGTAGGTGGCATCATTTTTATTTGAATCATGTTTTCTAGATCATACAGGGAAAGTGTCAGTTTCAGAATATTTTTACCATCATCAAACCCGATTTTTGTCATCATGCCTCAGGGCGTCATCACCTCTCAGGAACAGAACAAGAGTTATAAATTCTTCAATGTAATGGCAAAATATGAATGGTCTTTGAAAACCATTTCCCTTTGAGTCAGTGAACTCTGCCAATTCCTTAGAAAACAAGTCAGAAAAATATAGTTTTTCTATCTTTGAGGATTGATTTGATGTTAGCCTGGACAGTTTTTCGACCAAACTTCAGTCTCAGATCTTTGAGAACTGCAAAAAGTTGCCGGTCACATAGACCTGCATTAAGCTGCATACCAATGATTTCTTTGGCAGCTAACTGATCATCGGTTGATTTACTTGGTCCGACGTTGACCGTCAGAGGCTTGGAAAGTGTGCTCAATTTCACCTCACCACTTTCATCATCCTTCATCTCTTTTATTACTTTTGATGCAAGCTGCTGTTTTGTGGTGTTGTCAACCAAGACATTTGAGGATATGTTGCTGATTTTCTGTTTTTTGCTTTGACACTGAACCTGACTGTGCTTGCATCCAGGATACAGGACAGTGAAACAATTGGTGCACATCTTTTTTGAAGGAACAGTTGATGGCACTGGTTTACCGCTTTTTCTTTTCAATGCCTTAGTTGAAGCGCCACTCATTTTTGCAACAATGCAAGTGTGACATTGGCAAACTGGTTGGCCTCTGGTCATCACACGAATGCCCAGATGAACCTATTGACTTAAGTGTTTCTGAATGTAATATTACAGTATTTCCTGAACTTGCAGATTTTAGAAAGCGATTCCACAAAAGCTTGATTTTTGGTCATCTAAACATAAACAGTTTACGAAATAAAATACATGAAGTATCTGAGATCTTGACAAGTAATTATGTGGACATTCTATGTATCTCTGAAACTAAGCTTGATGACTCGTTTACAACATCTCAATTCAGTGTAACAGACTATCAAATTCATAGGAAAGATCGTAACTCTCATGGTGGTGGATTACTTGTCTATGTGAGGTCATCTATACCTCACAGAACTAGAAGTGAATTTTCATGTAACAATGGAGTTGAATGTATTAATATGGAGATAATGCTCAAAGGTGAAAAAGTCTTGTTCATATTTGTGTATAAACCTCCTACTGTTAAAAATGTTGATCTTGTAATGTCGCTTGGTAACTTGCTTGATAGCAAGCTCTCTGAAGTCAGAAGTATATTTATAGTTGGAGACATAAATGTTGACATGCAATGTATGAATACACCAATTGATGATTTCATGAGTATGTACAATCTTAAAAACATTGTTGACAAACACACATGTTTTAAAAGTGTTGAAAGACCCAGTCTAATAGATGTTATTATGACGAATTCTCCTGGAAGGCTTGCCTCCCATCTCAATGTTTCTATAGGTGTAAGTGACCATCACAACATCATCTGTGCTGCTACTAAGATGCATCTAAATCTCAATACGAAAAGGCATGTTCGATATAGATCTATGAAAAATTTTAATGCAGACAGATTTCTACAGGATTTGGCTAATGTGCCCTTTCATATTTGCGAAATTTTTGAAGAGCCAGATGATGTAACATGGACACACAATAAACTACTAACTGATGTTATTGATATTCATGCACCTGTAAAACAGAAAGTAATTAAAAGGCCTGAAGTACCTTACATGAATGGTGAACTAAGAAAAGCAATAAATGTTAAAGCCATGCTCAGATGTAAATTTGATAAATTTAAAGATAATCTTACTTGGTCCTGTTACAAAGCTCAACAGAATCTAGTGACCACACTGAAAAGAAGGTCCATTCAGACATATTTTAATCAAAGATGCAACTCATCAACTAACTCAAAATCCTTTTGGAAAACAGTGAAACCATTCATGTCAGATAAACAGATGTCCAGTAATGTGTTCTCTTTACAAGAAAATGAGAGGTTGGTTTCTGACCAGTCTGAAGTCTGTAATTTATTCAATGATTACTTTATTAACATTGCGAATGATTTATCTGAAAGTACCATGTTGGAAAATCTGAACTGTAAATCACTGTTTGATCACTATATTAATCATGCTGATATCAAGTTCATAAAAGAACAAAGTATTGTGTTACCTGGTAGCTGTTTTAGTTTTTCACAGGTATCAGTGTTTGATACAAACAAAAAGTTGAAAGCCTCAAGAGTAACAAAGCCTGTGGCTATGATCTGATATCAGCTGATTTCTTGAAACTTGGAGCTGAAGTTATTTGTCACTCTCTTACCTATGTAATTAATATCTGTCTTAAAAATGATGTCTTTCCCAGTGAATGTAAAAATGCTGAGGTACCACCAGTATACAAAAAGAATAATCAGCTCTTAAAGAACAATTATCGTCCGGTGAGTGTTTTAACAGCCATGTCAAAAATATTTGAAGGTATTCTCAGTGACCAACTAATGTCTTTCTTTCAAGGCAAACTCTCTGTTATGTTATCTGCATATAGATCAAAGTATAGTTGCAGTAACGTTATTATGAAATGTGTGGAAGATTGGAGGTTATCAATAGATAGGGGAGAAAAGGTAGGCGGTGTGGCAATGGACCTCTCACGTGCACTTGACTCTGTACCACATGGTCTGCTGCTAGCTGAGCTTAATGCATATGGTATTAGTATGAATAGTTGTGCTTTCCTGAAAAGCCACCTATCAAACAGACTGCAGAGGGTAAAAGTCAGTGATAAGAAAAGTGAATGGTCATTTATAAAAAGGGGAATTCCCCAGGGCAGCCTAATGGGGCCCGTTCTGTTCAATATCTTTGTGAATGATTTGGTTGTAAGGTTACAAGATGTATGCTCCATATATAACTATGCTGATGACAATACCTTGTCTTATTGCCATAAAGATATCGAAATTGTGAAGCAAAATCTAGAAAAAGAATGTCACACAGCAGTGCAGTGGTTTGCAAGAAATCACATGAAGGCCAATCCAGATAAATTTCAGTTTATGATAATCAGTAAGAAAAATGATCATGGATCTATTGAACTTAGTGTGAATGATATTGTTATAAAACCGTCAAACTGTATTAAACTACTAGGTGTCGAGATTGACAACACGCTCAGTTTCAGGCCTCATGTGAACTGACTTGTGAAACGCTGTGGAAAGCAAGTCAATGCTCTTAGTCGGCTGTCACATGTTCTAAACACAAGCTGCAAATTAAAGATTGTAAAAGCTTTTGTACTGGCAAACTTTAATTATTGTTGTTTGGCTTATCACGGCTGTGGAAAGACAGAAGCTAGAAGTCTGGAAAAAATTTTAAAAAGAGCTTTGAAGTTTGTATATCTTGATTTCAATTCTTGTTATTTTGATTTACTTGTGAAAGCTAAAATGTCTCCTTTATATGTTCAAAGGAAATATGAATTACTTTTGTCTGTTCACAAAATTTTGAACGGTGAGATGCCACCTGTATCACCAGATTTTTATGTAAAAAGTGACAGTGTATATTGTTTCAGAAACAGTGTAAGACTTCGACAAAATACTTACAATACAGTAATGTATGGTTACAATTCTCTTCGCTACCAAGGTGCTCTTTTGTGGAATCGCTTACCTGATGTTTTTAAGTTAGATGATTTTAAAGTTTTTAAACACAAATTGAAAGATTTTGATTTTAAATGTCAATGTGGTGACTGCTTTTTATTCAGTCTGAAATCGATGTAATTTTTAACTCCTATTCTCATCTGTACATATTTCATTCATCAGTGTTTTATGATCGTTGTCGGAAACAAGCACTTGTGCTTCTGTTACTTGTCAACCTATATTACCGACTTTTAAATAAAATTTTACTTACTTACTTTTTACTTTACTTACGAGTGACAGCATTGTTTTCTGAAGCCAGAGGGAAAGACCTGGCTGTGGTGCCATTTTTGTGTTCAGCCAGAATAATGCGACATGATCCACATATCGCAAGAGGATAATCAGGGTTTTCTGGAGTGAAATTGCTTAATACAAATGTCTGAATCGCTTTTATGTCAGCGGTACTTAACAATCTTGATGCCTTCCTATAACAAATAACACAAACTTTTTTCCGAGCATTGGAATGATCCATCTGAACACCTAAACCAACAAAGTCCTTAAAATTAAATGAAACTGAGAAATTCAAAGAAAACACAGTGTGCTATGAAGCCCAGAGCACAGACGAATGCAAACAAGAACTCTCAAACAGGTGAACACCAAATAAACTGTATCATACACAAAGTAAGGCAAGAGAGAATTGGAAACACTGCTGGGTGCTTCAAAGCTCAAAGCACCAGAAAAATACATGGATCTGACCTACTAATGGACAATTTGGCCAACAGAAGGATTATCACAAGTAGAACCATAATAATATTATGTTTTCTTGTGTACAATTGTGTCTGAACAACAGACAGTTTTAGTCTCAAAAATGTCAAGAAATATAAAATGTGATAAACAAATGTAATGATGTTAATTTTCCTTCAGAATACATTTTCTGTGGTACGTAAATGATTTATACAGTAATGTATGCTATCTACAGTTATATCTTATGAAGTTATCATTTCGATGGTGAAAGTGCAAAACCTCGTAAGCCAAAAAAAGCTGTTTTTCATAAATTGGAAAAAACTATCACAGATAATTTTTTATGGTAATGTTCATTTATATGCGAGTTAGGCTCTACGTGATTTATAGAAAGTGAGACCCTGTTTTAGCATAATTTTTTGTCATAGGTGTTTGACACCTGCATTGATGCTACCATCAGATATGAATGAAAATGTCGAGTTACAAGGTTTTGCACTTTCACTTTTTGCAAGTTAGTGAAAGTGCAAAACCTCGTAACTCGATCATTTATCACATTTCTAAGCAACTTGCAGCATTGAATGTACTTCCAATCTATAGCTATAAAGTAAAAATTATGATTTGACCATAATAAATAACAACAAATTTTAATTAGTGGCTACAATAGCAAGAATGAGGAAAAATAGCAATTTTTCACATTTTCATGCACAATTTTTTTCAATAGCCTACATCACTAAAACAAATATAGGGATGTATAGATTTTTTAATAGGGATATTTCCTGAGAGCCATAAAAAAGTGCCGCAATCATTGTTTTTCAAAAAAAGTTGAAATATCCGAAAATATGAGCTTCTAAGTTCTGATTTGAGTTACGAGGTTTTGCACTTTCACTTTTTGGAACAAATCGACCTACAAGGTTTGGTGAAATCATTCTGTTACCAGTGTGTTACAGCTTCAAAAAACAGCAAACTGGCAAGGTGACCAATTGACAACATGTATTGGATATTGAAATAGTCATTCCACCCAAAATCTAAAAATGGCAAAATTTTGACATACGAGGTTTTGCACTTTCACCATCGATTTGTTATTTGCAAAAATCCTGTAAAAATGGTCCGAAATGGAATGTGATAAATCAAAAATTTTAAACTCAAATATCTCAAAATTTTCTTAACAGAATATTTTAATTTTTGCATCGATACGAAGCTGAGACCTTCTACTTTCACGCTACGTTCGTAAATTTTTCGGCATATTTTGAAAATCTTGCATTTTGTTCAGGACCGCGGTTCCTAAATGGAAGGCACAATGATGAGAATCTGCATTTCAATGAAAAGTCATTTTTACTTATAAATATGAAATGTTGATAAGCCATTTTTACATCTGCGACTACACCACTAGCATCGAGCATACAGGATGGGCAAAAAATAGCTGTAAATTGTAAGGCACAACCTCTGCTGAAATGGCCGTTACATCAGTAAATTTTGTCTTTTTGCTGTTTATTATCTCTATTGAAGTCTTGAGAAAGAGTTGAGATAGTCTCATAATAATGAAAATTACAATTATCAGTAGAAATAATACTCATGAAACCAAAGTGCAGCAAAATATAGGCCTACTAATTTCAGGATTATGTGGGTCAAAATTTGGTAAGTCTGAAATTCTTGTCTCCATTGTTTAAAAATAATTCATGATGGCACGAAAGCATATGGAGGACCTCTTGTTGTCATTTGTCATAGACAGGGATATTAGCAAAACTTATAACATAAAATATATGTTGCAGAATATTTTTATCCCATCAAAAAATAGCATTGATGTGACCAACCCCCCCTGAAAATGGCCTGCCTCCACCAACATTTTCTTTGAAAGATCGCATC
Organism: Platynereis dumerilii; assembly: GCA_026936325.1. Lineage (NCBI taxonomy): Eukaryota > Metazoa > Annelida > Polychaeta > Phyllodocida > Nereididae > Platynereis > Platynereis dumerilii. Next base: position 365,749 of record JAPTHN010000198.1, on the reverse strand, counting down.
ACAAAAAACTAGTACAGCATCTTGATTCAATTAAACTCTTCCATACATGGAGACTTTACTGCCAGTCTTCCAAAATTTAGTTACCAATTGCTGAAATAGTATTCTTTGTAATAGCTGGAGGTTGTTGTGTCAATATCTCCAATATTGCGTAATTAGCATCACACCGGATTAGTCACACATTCTGTGAGAAAACCTTGTGTCTGACGTTATCTGAGAACCCACGAAAATAACTTAACTATCTGTAGCTCTGTATCATTTATGTAAACCAAAATATTAGAGTATTTCTGTTGGCATGTCAGTTGTCCTATCTCAATTTGTCATTAGCAAACGCCTTGCTGCTCTATTTTGACTGCATATTTCTAAACCAAAATCACTGTGAAAATGTTTCAGGTGTTCATAAGGTCATTGCATGCACATATTGCCAGATTGCCTGTTTTTCACTGGTCCCTGCAAAGATTTTTACCCAAATTATCATTAGCATCACGCTCTCATTAGCATCATGTCAAAATGGCTTATTGCCTTTACCTCACTAACATTTTGTTGCAGGTGACTGGAGTTGAAATCAGTTGAATATTTATTATCAATAAATGTTTCAACAGAATATTTTATTGTGTTTCACTCATGAACAGGCACATAACTTTTCACCTGCCTGCTGTGAGACATGAGTTTGCAAGGAATGGAATAAAATATAAATTTACAAAATTATTCAATAACATGCAAGAGAATTTCAAGACTAAAATTTTTACGCATAGTTTTAATGGATACAAAAACTACATCAAAATTAGATTATTAGAAAATTATGATCCAAATTGTTCAATTCCTCATTGCTATATATGTAACAGAACTTGATTAATCGCAAGTAATAGTGCTTTGTTCACCGCAGCATACCCTCTTGTCTCCGAATATCAGCCCTGTACTACCAATTAGATTTAAATATTCAATATATGCCTCTTCTTTTTTCTATTTTTACTTCCAAAATTAATTTGAAAAGTATATTGCCGTCTACTGTGCCTTGATATATTACTTTCTAAACAATGGGGAACCTCAGCAGCGGCAATGTTTTTGCCATCGAGGGGTCCCTTTGCTCTTGGTCTATTGTGGTTGTTTGAAATTTCTTTTTTATGTTATTGTGTGAGCAAAAAATAAAAGAGTCTGAGTCTGAGTCTGAGTCACACATCACTTACCTTTCACTCAACTTTTTACACTTAGTTGATACTTGAGTGCTGATGTCATGGGAACTTAACCCATTCAATGATGTCATGATGAAGGAGTTTTGGTTTATGTTGTGTGCTCTTGGTTACACCCTTGCATCCCGTGGATGTGATCTCTTACCTGTTTATTATCATTTTTTTAATTGTATAAATCCCCTACATCTTTTTGCTACATTCAGTGAACAAAGTTCGAAGAAGGTATTGTAATCACTTGGGTAAAATGTTTTTGGATAGATAGTTTCTGGGCCAGCACTCTGCCTCTCTTGAATCTACAGTATTGTACATCGATGAAATATGGTATGCATATAACCCCAATGCCCTATGGTATAATTGTGCCTATTAATGGTCTGATGGATAGATATTAAAATTTTTTCTTTTTAATAACTAATATAAAAATTATTTTTATTCATTTCCGGGCCAAGACTCAGTCACTATTGCATGTGCATGGATGAAATTTGGTACAGATGTTGCCTATGTGGTCTAGTTGTGCCTTTTGATGGTCTCATTGATACATATTCTATGCTTGTTGAAAAATGAGAAAAATATAAATTTTTAGGTTTTCTAGCTAAGACTTGCTCACTTTTGTATGTACATGGATAAAGTTTGGTACAAATAATGGTCTATTATGGTCTAGTTGTGACTTTTGAAAGGTCTGAGGGAAAATTGCATATACTTTTTGAAATATAAAAAAAGATATATATATATTTTTTCTGACCCAAGACTCAACTAGTATTGCATGTATATGGATAAATGTTGGTACACATAAGGCTTATATGATCTAGTTGAGCCTTTTCATGTCTCACTGATAGATATCACTGGTCAACGATGATTTTACTACCTGAGGCAAAATACCTCTATACACCTAACTTTTAATAAACATAATTCGAGTTTGCTGATTCCAAATCTGAAATCAGAATTGCTCCAGAACGTCTAGATTTTGAGTTATACCCATGTCAATATTTGGTGAAAAAGCAGGCATGAGAGCAATTCGCGTGTAAAAGAAATGTGATCTAAGCTATAAAAATTAGATTTAGAAATTATCTTAGCATTTATAGAGATGAGTTTAATATCCTGAATCAAAATATGACCTAATTATTTACTTAGACTTCTCCAAATACAAATATTTGAGGGTAAGAGTTGCCAGAAATAGGCGATTTTTACTAAGTAACCTCTGGTTGGTTTATAACTATTTCAAGATATGAAAATGTTGTATGAGCTGCTACAGCCAGTAATTGAAAACAATTTGTGAGCTGCTAAGGGCCTACTTTGCCCAAAAAAATGTATTGATAATTTTATATAAAAAAATTTGATGAAAAAATATTCGGAAAATTTATACTTTTTCCCAATCTGATTTTTGAATGTCCAGTTTTAAATGCCCAGGAGAATGTATATGCCAAAAGTTATGTCAAATCACACTCCACCTTTAGTAGCCCAGACTCTGAAGGTACTGCTTGATCATCATTAAAGAAGGGGCTATGTGAACCACATAAATTGTTGCAAATTTGATGATTTAATTCTCCGCGATTTGATTCCTTCTTGACAGAAATTGTCGGTTTGAGCAAAACAGTATAGAAATTTTAGAAAACAGTAAAAACTATGTCAAATTAAAGGCACTGGTCTACATTGTGGCTGAGGCTGGCTCTGTGAGCAGTGTAGTTGCATTAGAGGGTGCATTTGGAATTATATATATATATATAGAATTTTATTGACATGTAAAAGGATCAAAAAGATACATATGTCATAGAATAATAAAAAATAAATAAAGAAAGAATGGATATACAGCATAAAAACAGGCAACTACAATCTAATGGGATAAGGCTATACATTCATAAGCATATATATATACATATTATATCTGCATTACTTGACCCTTCCAACTAGAACATTTAAATTTAAATTTATTGCATCTAATTTTTAAACAATTATTTTCATTTTCTTCATAAAAAAATCCAATCATCATAAGAAATTACTGAGATATGTTTTTCTTACACCCATAAACTATAATTTATCAGTAGGAGTTGCATATTAGCCATTTTCATATCTCCAAATGGGAATATATTGAACAATAACAATTTTGCAAAAAATCGCCCATTTCTGGAGGCTGTGACCCTCTAATTTTTGCATTGGGACCTGTCTGATTGAAATATTTTGCCTATATATTGTTTCAGCATCTTAAAATAACTTATTTAAATACCATGATATGCTTACTTTACAGTATTCAACAGTGCAGAGTGCATTTCTTTTACATGTGAATTGCTCTCACGCCTGATTATTTGCCAAATATTGACATGGCCATAACTCAAAATCTTGACGTTCTGGAGAAATTCTGATTACAAATTTGGAATCAGCATGCTCGAATTAGGTTTCTAGAGGTATTTTTCCTCAGGTAGCAGACGGACAATTTTTTTTTGTTGACCGGTGTATTCTACACTTTTTGTAATATTGAGAAAAAAAATCACACACAATTTTTTTCATATCACAGCCAAAACTTGCCCACTTTTGCATATACAGCAATGAAATTTTCGGCACACATCCTTGTACAATATAGCAATGCTTTTTGAGGTGTATTTGACCCTTCTCGAATTATTGCGGGAAACACACCGATTTTATGGTGCAATTGCTATCTTCTAAAGGTGTTATTCACTGAAGGTTTGCTGCTGCCCAGCCTATGTTTTTTGTATCCTGTGTATGCTGTCGCCCACTGCATACACTCATTCGCTGCATTCAGTCATCAACTGGGAAGAGGAAGATTAGGAGAAGTTGGCAAGAAGAGGAGGTGATTGATAAAATGAGAAAAGATGCAAAGGGGTATGAGGCGGAGGTCAATATTAGGGAAAATGGGATCCTAATAATACTGGGCTGATAGAGTAGGAGAAAATGCATGGAGGTGGAACAGCGTGGAGGAGGAGATGCATGGAGGACATACAAGGAGGAAGAAAAGTAAGGAGGAGGAGATGAATGGAAGAGGAGATGCGAGGAGGTGGAAATTTATGGAGGAGGAGATGCAGGGTGGAGATACAAGGAGGAAGAAAAATAAGGAGGAGGCGATGCATGGAAGAGGAGATGCGAGGAGGTGGAAATGCATGGAGGAGGAGATGAAGGGAGGAGATACAAGGAGGATGAAAAGTAAGGAGAAAGAGATGCATGGAAGAGGAGATGCATGGAGGTGGAAATGCATGGAGGAGGAGATGCAAGCAGGAAGAAAATTAAGGAGGGAGATGCATAGAAGAAGACATGTGAGGAGGAGATACAACGAGGAAGAAAAGTAAGAATGAAGTGATGCATGGCAGAAGAGATGTGAGGAGGTGGAAATGTATGAAGGAGGAGATGTTAGGAGCAGATACAAGGAGGAAGAAAAGTTAGGAGTCGGATCGAGATGAATGGAAGAGGAGATGCAAGGAGGTGCAAATATATCCAGGAGGAAATGTTGGGAGGAGATACAAAATGTACGAAAGTAAGGAGGAGGAGAAGCATGGAACAGGAGATGTGCGGAGGCGGAAATGTTTGGAGGAGATACAAGGATTGATTGATTGATTGATATTACCTGACTCTCCCAAAGACATTGTGTATGTCGCTGGTGGGAAAGTTGGTTACAAGAATTAATAAATGTATTTGATATTTGAATTATATAATTTTTTTAGAAATGATTTGGATGTAGCCTAACTATATAATTATTTATTATATTACTTTTTTTATGTTTGGAGCCCTTTCTTGATGTAGTCTTCATTAATTTCAGAAAGTTCAACTTTTAATTTTGCTAGATTTATCTCTTGTTTATCCTCGATAATTTGATTTTCTTTCTTGGTATCTTCTTCCTTTTCATTTGTCATTACGGGAATTTCATTAATTGATCCTAGACCTGTCAATGATTTATTGTGAGCTTGTTGTTCTATTTCTTGTGTCGATATATTAATATCTTCAGACTTGTTTTCTATTTTTTTGTTTGATTTAATTCCTTCACAATTGGTATTGGTAGGAAATTGCTTAAAAAGTGTGTCATTTCTGCCTTTATGACTTGTGGTGAATTCGCTTCTTTTTCTATTATGATTGTTTTAACGTTTTCCGTTCATGTTAATCGTCACCAGATATTTTTCTACATTATTTTCATGCTGTTCATTTCGTGTAGGCCTTATTGCTTTAATACCATCAGTTGAAGGAGTTCGGAAAAATGTATTCTTCATTATGTCTTCTATTTTGTTTCATGAATTATGTCCAGTTTTAGGGATAGTAATAATCAAATTCTAATCTCTGAGGAGGGGATACAAGGAGGAAGAAAAGTAAGGAGGTGGAGATCAGTGGCGGAGCCTTGGGGGGGCCAGGCCCCCCCCCAAATGGATAAGTGCCCCCCCCCCCCCATGGTGGAGGAGATGTGAGGAGGAAGAAAAGTAAGGAGGAGGAGATGCAAAGAGGAGACACAAGGAGGAAAATGCATGGAAGAGGAGACGCGAGGAGGTAGAAATGTATGGTGGAGGAGATGCAAGGAGGAAGAAAAGTAAGGAGGAGGAAATGCATGGAAGAGGAGATGTAAGGAGGCGAAAATGTATGGAGGAGGAATGAGATGCAAAGAGGAGACACAAGGAGGAAAATGACATAACATATCTTTATTTGAGGTAGGTACAAAAGTTCTCAAGAATCTCTGGTCCTAGCATAGGCCAGCCTCAGTCTTCTGCCACTTGGTAGCATACTCCTCATGCAATGGATAGCAACTGTCCTTGATAATTGCCTTTCCCATGCCACATACCCTTTTGGTATAAATATCTTCATTTGATATGCATCCTGGAAGCAATCTGTTGCAGACTTCATGGGGTCGATCTAACTGTTTTCTCAGTCTAACAGTTAGCATGCCGTAAAATGCGACTCCTGGACACCAGGAACAGTGCTATTGTTATGACGTCGGGCCCAACTTTCAGCTTACGCATGGTTCTAATGGAAAATGCATGGAAGAGAAGATGCGAGGAGGTGGAAATTCATGGTGGAGGAGATGTAAGGAGGATGAAAAGTAAGGAGGAGGAGATGCATGGAAGAGGAGATGCGAAGAGGTGGAAATGTATGGAGGAGGAGATGCAAAGAGGAGACACAAGGAGGAAAATGCATGGAAGAGGAGATGCGAGGAGGTGGAAATGCATGGTGGAGGAGATGCAAGGAGGATGAAAAGTAAGGAGGAGGAGATGCATGGAAGAGGAGATGTGAGGAGGTGGAAATGTAGTATGGATATGTTGGGAGGAGATTCAAGGAGGGTATATTTCTTCTACAGTCTACAGTATGGTGCATCAAAAAAAATGAAAGTCAAAGCGTGATCCGCAACAGCGATAATGTTGTTCCACTGATAGAATAACGTCTTCCTGCAAAATTTTGGATTTTTCAGAGGTGATTTAGAGGTCCCATGTAGGCCGCGAAGATTTTTATTATTTTTTTGCCAAAAAAATTGCGAAAATATGCTAAATCTCAAAACAATTGTAGCTACATTCATGAGAATAGTGTCAAAATCTCCGCAGACCCCAATTTCCTATTCAACTTCTGTAGTGACTATGTGTCTAAAATGCATTGTTTGTGAATTATCGACCAAAAACCCTATTTTTGGCATAATATTATTTTGTAGAAATACAGTGGTTTATATCAACAGGCTCAGTTCTATTGATAGTTATATTTTGTAAGTATTATTGAACATTATTTTCTTGATAGGCTGTGTAAAGACAATGATTAGTGTCTGTAATATTTCACATCTTGCCCTGTGGTTCAAAGCTTTAACCTTGTCATTTCTGTAATTTCAATAGGCTGCTTCAACTAATCTAATATAACAATATGAAAACAGTAGAAATGGTTCTGGGAATTCGAAAAGACAATATATGACATCACTATCTTATTTTAGATAACCTGTGACATAACAATACATAATTTAGGACATCATCAATTGTTCTGGGCACTAATGGGAACCTAAACAAAACACAAAAAGACTTAAACAAGACTTACAGAGTCTATGGCACCAAAAAATTTAATAATAGCAAAAATAATTGATACCACTGAGACTACAGAAATGACAAGCTAAATGGTATGAAACAGGACATCAAGTGAAATAAATAATAAAAATAATATAATGTACTAGGCCTATGATTTTATATATGCCCATTCAAGATAATCTGCTCATCGGCACTCACCATACGGAATGTCTATCATACCAATCATTATTGTGATAACCTCTGGACTTGGCCGGAGAAAGATTTGAACTTGTATCCACAGCGGGCAAGGCAGACACGTTATTACAGATCTCGAATAAGTGTGCCATGTTCTTTTCAACTGCCACAGTGCTCTTGTGATGTCAGTATCAGCATAATGATTTCACAGTTGGTATATTCGCAGTTTCAGCTGTGTCACTTGGAACCGATACTGATCACACCATTACAAATCCACAATAAGCTGTTAGATTGTTGCTCAACATTGATTATTCAATTTGATGTTTTGAATAAATCCAAAAGTTACAATATCCAGCTATATATAATGCATGGATTTTGTGTATAACTGCTATCAGTTTTAGCACTTTTACAACAAAACAATTCATTCACTCTCACAATCATTTGTTGGTCTGAGAGTTTATCATGTGCTGATCTGTCTTGGCAAAAATAATATACTCAGAAACCACTCAGAATTTAAGACCTGAGAGGGGGGGGGGGCTAGAGTTTTTCTTGGGGGCGTCCTTATCACTGATTTCCAATAATGTTTATTTTATGATCGAATTCTTAGCCTGCTTGTCTGGCCTTTTCCCAAAATTTTTGGGGAGCAACTACCACCCCCCCCCCCCCCATTTCTTGTCCTCTGGTATGCCCAAGCAACACCGCCACCTTCACTTCCAAAAAATCTCCCCATCATCCCCATTCCAGTCATCAATTCTGAACAGTTTCTTTGGCGCAGATCTCACCGCAAGGTGCTTCCCTCAAGGAGAAATTTCACAACAGGACACCATGAATGTCCATGATGGATCAAGCAAGTGGCTCAAACATAATCAGTTTCACCTGCTCCAACTGAATCAAACAACCATGCCAATGAATGCAGATTAATCAATTGTTATTCACACTTAGACAGCCCATAAGCCTGACTTGTTGCGTTGTTGGTAGCAGTTGGAATCAACACTCAAGCTTGGAGTGCCAATAGTGATGTCAGTATTGCAATACTGACATCATCTGTGCACATATTCACATGGAACATGGCACACTTATACGAGATCTGTAATAACCAGTGTGCAACAAAGCCACATTGACATAAATGTGCAAGATGCTAATTATTCTTATGACACAGGGAAATATATGTTCCATAATTGATCCTTCAAAATATTACTGCCATCGACATCAATCTATTGGCCTGATCCTTGAATACCTCAAGGTAAATTTGAATTCACATACATAGTGTAGTTATGCAGTCATGTTCAACAACCTGTAGAACAATGTGAAAAGGTCCATTGGAATTCACAGGCAAAGTCTGTTTCACTTCTCTGGCAGGCACTAGTTGCTGACAAAAGTAGGTTGGCCAACTCAGTTGAGGGATCTTGCTTGGGTTGATTTGATGCAGCAGTTGCAAATTCACAGGAGTTTTCTTCACCTGCCCATCAATTAATGGAGCTGTGGTGTCATCTATAAAACTAGTGACGCAAATATCACAGCTGTCAATGAATAAACATTGATATTTCGAATGATGGTGATAGGTGAAGAAAATAGCAAAAATCATGCAACAGACTTCGCCAGAGCTGTGCATTCCAATGGACCTTTTCACAACACTCTACATGTTGTTACATGACCGCATAACTAAACTTGAGGATGAAGAAAGCCTGAAACACCAAATCATCTGGATTGCATGTGGGCCAATGTACATAAGCAAATTAAAATTTTCCTTGAGGTATTCAAGGCTCAGGCCAATAGATTGATGTCGATGGCAGTAATATTTTTAAGGATCAATTATGGAACGTGTATTTCTCTGTGTCATAAGAATGATTAGCATCTTGCATATTTATGTCAATGTGGCTTCGTTGCACACTGGTTAACATGTCTGCCTTGCCCGCTGTGGATGCAAGTTCCAACGCTTCTCCGGCAATGTCCAGAAGTTATCACAATAATGATAGGTATGATAGACATTCCGTATGGTTAGTGCCGATGAGCAGATTTATCTGGAATGGCCACAATATTAAATCATAGGCCTTCTATATTATATATTGCTTTTATTATTTATTGCATTTGATGTCCTGTTTCATATCTTTTAGCTTGTCGTTTCTGTAGTCTTAACGGTATCAATTTTTTTGGAAATACAGTGGTTTATGTCAACAGGCTCAGTTCTATTGACAGTTACATTTTTTGCAGGTATTTTTGAACATTATTTTCTTGACAGGTTGTGTAAAGAGAACAATTAGTGTCTTTAATATTTCACATCTTGCCCTGTGTTTCATGGCTTTAGCCTTGTCATTTCTGTAATTTCAATAGGCTGCTTCAACTAATCTCATATTACAATATTAAAACGGTAGAAATGGTTCCGGTAAGTCGAAAAGACAATAGATGACATCACTATCTTATGTTTAGATAGCCTGTTACATTGAACAATACATAATTAAGGACATCATCAATGGTACTGGGTGCTGACAGGAACCTAACAAAACACAAACAAGATGTAAACAAGACTTACAGAGTCTACGGCACCAAAAAAAAATTAATAACAGCATGAAATATGGCAAAAAATAAGGTTTTTGGTCAATAATTCACAAACAATGCATTTTAGACACATAGTTACTATAGAAGTTGAATAGGAAATTGGGGTCTGCGGACATTTTGACACCATTCGCATGAATGTAGCTACAATAGTTTTTGAGATACACCACATTTTTGCAATTTTTTGGTGAAAAACTAATAAAAATCTTCGGGGCCTGTGCGGGACCTCTAAATCACCTCTGAAAAATCCAAAATTTTGCAAGAAGACATTATTCTATCAGTGGAACAACATTATCGCTGTTGCGGATCACGCTTTTGACTTTCACTTTTTTTTAAGCACCCTAGTCCGAATCTACAGATTGTCTGCTGTATAGAAAATGTATATTTTTGATAATCGGGCAGTTTTACAGTATTTGCACTCAAAGTCTCTCTTTGGGGGGTCAAAATAAAGTTTGAAATTTGAGAATTTCCATCATTCTTTTATAAAATTAACGTATTACTGTTTCGATAATCAAAGAGGACTGAAGTGATTTGGTGGTTTACTACCAAAATATTGCTACTGGTCAATTCCACCGTGACTTTGAGACAATCAATGTATTTTCCACCTTAATAGGAGTCAAAATGTAAAGGAAGGAATGAGAGGAAGGTTTTGTTTTTATGACATTTTGTTCTTGTGCCCATGAAGTTGCAAAATATCATAAAATCATCCACGGAATTTGATTCTTAGTTTTGATATGAGGTCAAATATGCTCCTGTGACTGATGGGACTTTTTTGACCACCGTTTTTTGTGAGTTTGATGAAAATGCAATTACTATCTCAGTTCACATGTCACACCTTATTGTCATAGTGATTTGCAATTGTATTGAGATAAGGTTTCAAATCAGATCCATATTTAGACTGGTGGATCAATGGTTTTTCAGCAGTACCTCATTCGTTCTGTGACTGATGGGACACATCTTTGTGACCGATGGGACAGTATCTCAAAAGTATTTAATAAATGTCTTTAGATTCAAATTACTGATGAAATATAAGGTTAAGGTAACACAATGATCCATCAGAAAAGAATACATTGTCAATTTAATACATTTAAGACAAAATTATTGTAGTGTAGGCCAAGAGTGTAAAAAAAAAAGATTCACAGATATATCTCCATTATTCAAGGTGTAGCGATAGTCCAAATTTGAGTCCAGAATGAAAAACGGCATAAAATTGGAGATTATATTGGCAAAATGACCAAGTGGGCAAATGTTCACAATAACGTTTTTTTATGTGTGATTAGCAATGGTAAATATCCAACTATGTTCCAAAATTTGTGGATGTGTCTCAATCCCTTCATACGAAAAAAAAATTATAGTTGAAATGGTTGTTTTTTTAAGCTCGGCACAGTTTAAACATGTGCAATATGCATATTATGGTCTATGCTATGGGTTTCAAATCATCCAGAGGGTATTTTCTAGGCTAGAAAAACTTGTCAGAAACATTTTCAGTAACATATCTATTACAGATGATTTCATATTTGTAGACCAAAGGACGAAATGCAAATTTTTTTCTAGGACATGGTATCCTACGGGGAAAAGTGATGTCATAAGTTTTCTGATGTCATTTTTCCCTATAGAATACATGTCCCGGAAAAAAAAAATCACATTCAGTCCTTATGTCTACAAATATGAAATCATCTTCTTCTTCTTCTTCTTCGTTTTACATGCCGTCTTTGTTTTAGACGAACCTCCTGTTGAAGGAGTTGTGTTATATTTAAAATCCAGGATATAAAACTTCAGGTTAAAATCCAGGCTAAAAACATTTCTATAAAACTGTTTCTAAAAGAAGAGCTATTTCTAAAAACTACAGCTAAAACAGTTCCTAGCAACGTCTATTTTCTAACAGAAAAGACTGGTGATTTGGTTTGCTCTGGCAATTGCTGGACCGGCGATCGAGATTCTCCTGGAGTCTCTCATGAAATCACCTCCATTGAGGAGAGCGTATCACCATTCCTCTGGCTTCCCTGGGTGCGAGATGTCCTCTTCATAGTAAATCCCGCGAAGACTATCCATTGCTTGCTCCCTTATTCTCTTTGTTTCCTTACATTTGGCTATCATATGTGGAGTGTCTTCCTCTGCACTTCCACATAACCTTCAGATGCCCTCGTTGTCCTGGTTGTATTTCCTCAGCAGCGATTCTGTTTTGTAACGACCAGTCACCATTCTAGATCTTATACTCGAAGCCTCCAGAATACGTCTACTGCCATCGGCACACCGCCATATATGATGTGTCCCAGTCTCGGTTTCATCCAGAATTAGCCATTTCAAACTTGATTTGGCTCTCGCCGACTCCTGGAGATTTTTCCTATCTTGTCCGAGGATGATTTCCTTTATGTGTTTCTTCCATGCTTGTTTAGGCCAGGGAAAGAGAATTTGCTTGTGGATGTTGATATCGTAAGTGTTCCCGACCTGCACTATCAAATTGAACCAGCCAACTTTCGAGTTGGTTTGAAGTGCCACTTGTCTTCGTGCTAAAAGGTATAGCTGATGCCCTCGATGTAGTCGGCAGATATTCCCATATAAAGTGAGTAACTTGATGTGGTACTGGGCTTCAAGTGTAGGCATTCCTGCGAGAATGTAGATTGCTTCCGAAGCAATGTTGTCTGGTAGGGATTGCACCTGATGGAGCAATTTTTTGTAGAACCTCTCTAGGGTGCTCACATCCTTCTTTTTTAGCACAACGGAGTCATATCCATGGAGTAGTTTTGGGATAATGTAGATCTTCAGGATTTTTATCGAGGTTGCGGGACCCAGGCCGTCTACTCCATGCAATCCGATTCTCATCAGGGAGTAGGCCATTCTTCTTGCTGCACTGATGTGGTCTTCTACAGATGGAGCCGCGTTTGATTTGCTCTATAGCAGTCCTAAATGAGTGAAGCTGTCATCGACTGTCACAATTTCTTACCTAGGAGCCATTCTGTTGGTCGCTCTATCTTCTCTTTTACAAGTGTGGTGATGACAGACTTTTGTGGATGAATTTCATATTTGTGCTCCTGTGAGTATGTGTAGGCGACGTCCAGAATCCCCTGTAGCTGAAATGGATTGCTACTCAGCAGTAGTATATCGTCCGCACAGGTCGGAGAACCAATATATATTCTGCCAATCATGGAGCCCAGGCTAGCCGATTCTAACCGCTTCAGTAGATCGTTAATATATGTCTTGTACAGGGTTGGAGACAGGATCCCACCTTGCTTGACTCCCTGTTTAACGGAGTAGGGTCGACTGTCCTTTCCCTGCCATCTGACAACTTCTCTGGAATCTGTGTATATGTTGTTGATTAATTGCCACATACTCCCGCTGACTCCCATCTGATGAATTTTCTTAAGAAGGAGATCTTGGTCGACCACATCGAATGCCTTTCTGGCGTCTAGGCTGGCAACGTATAGCGGCTGTTTATCCATCAGTGCTTCAGAGATGGCTTCAGTGACTAGAAGGCTGGCCATACTAGGGGATCTTCCATTGGAGAAGCCAAATTGCAGATTACTTGCAACCTCCTCTGTTCTGCTTTGCATTTCTGATGTCAAACATACCGTTTCCAAGATTTTCAGAAAAATTGATGATACTGCAATGCCCCTGTAGTTATCTTGTATTTTGGAGTCCTTCCCTTTCTTTGGGATGGGGAGTTTGTAGGAATACTTGATGCAGTCAGGGATTTTTCTTTCCATGAAGATATTGCCGATGATGCTGGTGAGCACATTGACAGCCTTTGGAGTCAGCATCTGGAGCTGTTCTGCGTAGAAACCTTCTATATCTGCAGCCTTGTTTCTTGATAGTTGCTTCAGAGTGTCATCTATCAGTGTCGTGCTGATTTTGATATCCAATCGGTCCAGCTGTGAAACTTTCTCAGTTAATTTTCTTATTCTGTCTTCTGCTGCAGATTCTCCTGGTGAGGCTAACTTCTCAAAGTAGTCCGCCCATAGATCCCTGGTGACGGCCTCGTCGGTCACCAGTACACCTTCAGGAGAATGGCATTGGATGAGTTCCTATTCTGTTTTTTAATAAGTCTGGAAAGGAGCTTTGGATCATTTTCTGTGGCGTTCTCTATGTTGTATGCTAGTTTCTCTCTCTCCTGCGCTCGTTGTCTTCTCAACACTCCTCGTACTTTTCTGCTTGCTGTTTTCTTTTCTCTCCAGGTGTCATTGTCATCGCAAAGCCTTCCTGTCAACTTCCATTCATAGTGAGCCTTCTTTGATCTTCTAACTGCATCAGCCAGCTCTTCTGTCCAGATTATTGTTGTCTTCCTCGGTTTCTGTTCCTTACATTTCCTTGAATAGGGGGTAGATTCCAACATGGCAGTACCAATAATGTGTTGTAGTGCCTTGACTGCTGAGTCAGTGTCAAGTAGCTCCGGCTTCAGCTGTTCGATTTCTCTATCTATTGACTCCTTGTACAGTGTCCAGTTCGTCTCATTTCTCTTAAACTTCAATTTTGCCGTCTGTTTCTTGGCCACTCTTCTTGCAGCTGACTTTGAATGGAGGGGAACACGTACCAATACCTCCAGGGGATGATGGTAAGAGGTGTTTAGGTGACACCGACTGTCTTCTTGTAAGTGAGGGAACACCAGGCCACTCCATTCGATCCTTTTATGGCACCTTCTTACAAATACATGATCAATTCTGGATTTGTGTCCAAGATGGGGATTTTTGTATGTTGTGACATCTTTGGTAGCTCTTCCCAGGTCCTCCAGATTATGTTCTTTTATCAGCTTCAGCACGAGCTTCTCTTTGGATGAGCTTCTGGTGTAATGGTCCTGGTTCAAGTCTCAAATTATAACAGCTTCATAAAGGCCTAAATGGGAAACCAATTTGTTTGTCACATCTGTGGGGAGACAGCTTCCATGCTTCTGGCACGATAGATTTACTGAGTAATTGCAATCCTCTTTAATCCAAGCCATCCTTGAAAATAATCCTGTCTTTTTGGTTCCTGTGAATGCAGTATGGTGTATAGACACTCCATGCCTCTTATTTTTTAATTATTTCATGGATATCAGATTGATAAGAGGCCATGTTTCTGGACTCAGGTTGGCTGAATATTTAACTTGTATTCCACAAGAACTTACCAAACAGTTTGACCTTATATTTCCTATTAACATTAATAGACCCTGCCATGCAGTTAAGTAACATGTTATACATCACCAAACTTTTCACCATGCTCTAAGTAGGATTTTTTTTTCACTCAGGCCCAGGATTTCCGTACTTTTTAGCCATAAAAATCATTGGAAATTAGAAAGGTCAATCCATGCTCATTTATGTGTCACTTTATACAAAATAATAATGATTAAAATCAACAAAAAACAAGTAATTCGCTGCATGTGGTCAATTTATCATGTTCGAATGTGACTGATGGGACAATGTTTACACACCATTCTTCAAACAAAAGTTTTGGTGTGACTGATGGGACAATGTACCAGCAATGTCTAACATAGATGAAGTGTGAATCCTCTTCAACATTAGTGTTAGTAAACATGTTTTCTAAACAACTTCCGAGTACCTTTGCAGGCATGAAAAACATGACTTTGCTTTTCTATGATGTACGAGGGGCGTTCAGAAAGTTCGAGGCTTTTTTTTATATGAACACTTATTTTCAATCTAGAACTATGAATTTTTCACAGGATAAAATTCAGCATATTTGGAATGGATTTCCAAAATTTTGGACCATTTGGACATTTTTAAGTCATTCTGTAGTTGCCATGGAAACTGAAAGTTCAGTTAGTTGGGGCAGGTAACACTGAAACCAAGAAAGCCAATGAATTTTGGCTGTGAATGACCTCTCTCTATCACTTGTATTAGTTAGATTGACAATCTTTGACACAAGAAATATGATATTAGCTTCTAAATACACTTTCAATGACACTGAATGTTGGTTTTCTTACAATGAAGCTATGTAGGAAAGGACAGCAGCATGCCAGATTTTGAAAAGGAAATTCAGACGGCAAGGTTGTGTTTCCCTGACTACTTAACGACTTGTGAAAGTGGGCATGGATTCACTGGCATGAACAGGAAACCCAAATGGACAGCATTATCCATCCCAGCTATTCCTGGGACAATTTGTCTTACATAAATCTGGTTGTCCCTTACTTTAGTCTATGAGGGCTAGAGTTTCAGGCACTGGAGGACAAAAGGCTGTGGATGACCGTAATGCTTTCACAGAAATTTGTTTGGAGAACTTCGAGGAACATTTACTTCAATGGGTCAGGTATATGAATTAATGCTTTTGGTGAGCTTGGGAGTATTTTTACAGGCTAATATCATATCTCTTGTGTCAAATACTGTCAAAATCACTAATACAAGTGATAGGGAGAGGCCTCTCACAGCCACAATTCATTGGCTTTCTAGGTTTCAGTGTTGCCTGCCCCAACTAACTGAACTTTCAGTTTCCATGGCAACTACAGAATGACTTAAAAATGTCCAAATTGTCCAAAATTTTGGAAATCCATTCCAAATATGCTGAATTTTATCCTGTGAAAAATTCATAGTTCTAGGTTGAAAATAAGTATCCATATGAAAAAAAGCCTCAAACTTTCTGAACGCCCCTCGTATGTGTGTTCAGGATGAAGATAATAAGCAACAGTTGTTACTGCTTCTTTCAATTTTGATTTTTGCCTAAAATTCTGAACAGATTGGATGAAAATGTTGATTTTTCAAAACGGAACACAATAGACTATGAGAAAAATTTAACTTGTTTTGGGCAGTAGCGACCATACAGGTTTGTTACTGTGAATGAATTGACGATCACTAAGATTTTAAAAAATGCTAAAAGTGGTACACTTCTGTGGATTTGACCTACTTAAAGTAGGCAAATGTTGATTCTTGAAGAAACTGTTTATCAGGAAAAATATCCATACAGAAACAACTTTCACCTATTCTTATTCTTGAAAATCAAGCCTCATTGTTGCATAGGAACATCAAAACCCATACAAAACTTTAATTTTGATTAAACATGCCACAATCTTTTTTACCATTTTTATTACGAGATTACAGAAATCTGGCTTGCCATTACCATGAAAGTTTCTGTTGAGTAGGGTACTAGTCTCAAAAAACACTTGATTTCCATGGTTGATAATCCCTAGGTATCCTATTAACCCCATTTCAAGTTTTGTTACTGTACGATTGAAACTCATGGTGTTCGGCTGTGTCAAACATAGTATTTTGAAGCAAAAAACCGCCGAAAATGACCAAAAATCAGGCGCCTTCGGAAAAATCTACTTTGATGGCTCCATTAACAAGATATTTGATTATTATTATCCTTGAAAGTCACTTAGTTAATAGCAAAAAAATACAATTATATTGATATGTGACACAAATAAATCAACTTTTTACTCAATTTTGTTTCTCTCAAAATAGTGTAATAAATAACGAAAGACAAGCTATTTGACCCTTTCTGGCATCCAGGTTTACTTAGTTTGTATAACCATGGCCGTTTGTTCAATGAATCCAGTGTTAAAACGCACGAATCAGAGCAAAATTTCTGATGTGTTGGAGAGGACATTTTTTGACATCATGAATTTTAATTTCTAAGAAAATGTATAAACATGGCCTGGATATCTTTTAAACTTGTATTTGTCACATACTTGTAAAGGCACATGATTGAGCAAAAGATACACAAATAGCATGTTTCTCCTACCAAACACTAAGGCCTAGTTCAAAAATAATGAAGCCAAAGTGTGACATGACCATCAAAATTTTAGAATGTTTATAAGTATCAAATGACCACATAATATTGTAACAAACATGTCTAAGTTCTAGAAACTGTATTTACCATTTTGCTGTGGTTTGTGGAAATGGCTGATAAAAGCTGAATATTACCAAATTTTATTTATTTTTATTTCCATGGCAGTAAAAGAAAAGTAGACCTAATGGTAACTTATCATCAAATTAAATCTAATTTTTTTGTTGGATGACAAAACTCATATACTCTTAAGCCTCCATGGCTGTTTTCAGCCAAATTCACGAAATATTTTATGAGGAAAACAGTATTTTTCGAAATTTTGTCGCAATATTTAAAAAAAAACGTTCAAATTTTGTCCCCAGATGTACATATTTTCCTCTAAAACGATTTCACCTGTCCTGTGTCATGCACCCAAATGTGGGCTTCGAGTTGGTACCAAATAAGTGCCACCAAAATGAATACGGACAGAGCAAATGATGATAGAAGCGTGTTTTTTAGCCTATTTTTCCACTAAAAAAGCCAATTTTGGGTACTTGTGTGACACAGAAGTCAAAAAAGTGTTCTGGTTTTGACCCAAATCCATTTTAAATGTATTATCAGTAATAACTGGATGAAGCGAAAGAGTAATTACAAAATTAAAGTGAAATTTGTACTGGTTATTGCCTATTTCGACAAATTGGCCAAAAATTTTGAGGAAAGCTTCACAAAGAGCAAAATTTTGATAATTAAACATTGAAACATACTCCAACTACTGAAATATTGTGTTGATTATCACTACAAGTAATACTAGAATGACTGCTTTACTCCTTACAAGAAAACCATGAAAATATGATCAATATTTTCCATAGCGTTACGCTTGCGACAAAGCCCCATTTGTATTTTACCACCAGAAACCAGCTGCGGACATGGATTACTTGATTGTTTCTCAATACTACACAGATTTTGCAATATTACAAGCCAAACAAGATTTAAAATGGAGCTTTTATTCCTCTGTGGCACTAGAAAGTGTTCTGGGCGTTACGCTTGCGACGGATTCACCTACCCTGCTATTCATTGGAATTTTTTAGGGAACTAAATTTTCCACAACCACAAGAAGCTCCAAAATGGGTAAGCAGATATAAGACTAGGTCTCAAGGGCCAAACGATTCAACTGACATATGTCAAAGGGGCACTAGAGCATCCCAGATCAGTAAGTGTCAAATTTTACTTAATTTTTGGAAATCAACCTTTGAATCCAAATAGCTCAATAATGTCAACACAGGCAAATATAAATACTTAATTTGATGGATTTATGAAGCCTGAGGATGTAGAGATTCAAAAAAGTGCTGGGAAATTGCCTTAGAATATGTCTAAATTTGTAAAACTGAAAGAATTCAAGTGGTAAAAAATGTTATGTCACGTTTTTTTTGGTGAAAAAATGCCTGTTTTTCAATGTAATTCAACTCTATCTCAATAACTATGGGACAGAATGTCATGAAATTTTCAGGAAAGTTGCACAAGAATGTACTTAAAGCAATGATGTACCATTAAGTTGTCACATACAGCCATTCTCATATTTTGAGACCCCTACAGAAAATAAGCTGCGTGGCTTCATTATTTTTGAACTAGGCCCTAAGTGTTTTTTCTATGGGTTAGAGAGGACATGCTTTTTTTGACATCACATTCAAGCCTCACATTCTGAAAACCAATTATGGTTAGTGAAACAAATGTTTCTGTTTTACCTTGAGATATGTCTCAAGCTTCAAAATTAACACAAAGAGTATACACATTCTTTGATACTTACTCATAACAGCATATAAAGCAACTGATGGTCCATTGAAAACAAAATTTTTGACATCTGCCATTATTTACATTTTAGGACAGAATTCATGTTGTATATAACTTATTCACATGAAACCTGTTGTATTTTATACCCAAGCCGTAGGTCAAGAAAGGTATCATTAACATGAATCACAACTGATTGAATATTTTTTTCTGTTCATCCATGAAATTGGCAAAAAAGTCTGTGAAACATAAAAATGTGTAAACATTTGTCCTAAATTCCTTACAGCTTCAAAACAAAGCATTGCAGAAGGGTAAAATATGGTGCATTTATATGTCAGTGCAGGACAAGATTTCCACGGCCCAAAATTTCTATATACCAGTCATACTTTTCTCGTAATAATTGCATAAACATGAAAAATTGGCGGAGTGCAAATACTGTAAAACTGCCCAATTCTGAGAAAGTACCAATAGCTTAGTGGTAGCAGGCTAACCTGGGTCCCGGGTTCAATTCCCAGCCTGGTTAACCAATGTTAGACTGATGTTTCTGGTCGTAGCATAAAACCTTTCACCGCCCACACCCAATACATTAACATATCATTCTCATGCATATCTGGGCAAATGACATTTTCACCTTTCGTTAGTCCTTCATTTGAATTACCAACTAATCATCAATTTTCAACTGTGCCTCATAAAAACGTTGATATTAAATTTTATGTTCAACCTACATTTGACTTACAGGTAAAAACCGTATCAGAACGTATCAAAATTTTATCAGCTCCAGCCTGAGCTGACTATTTTCCAGACTCCATGAGTCCCTATTTTGCCGATGACACGAAGTGTCAGAGGGACTCCAGATATTGGATTGTCCAAAAATGTTGACAAAATGTGGACTGATTGGTTATATAACTTTTCATTTACAATGATAATTTTCCAAAAACATTTACTGATTGGTTACATAACTTTCCATAAACATTGGCTTTTGTTTAGGATTTTTATGTCCAAAAACACTTGTGTGATTAGTTTTCTATAAACTTATTATGTAACTTCGTTTCATTTCTCCAAATTCGCCTTGTAACTTGCAGTTGGGACTGATAACTGAAATTATAAACAAATACCTTGTTATCTAATAATTCAAAAATTCCCACACTCTAAAGAAAACAATTTTGTTTGAAGTTCATTCTGCCATATCTTGCTGATTTGCATGCTGCTTGTGCTCATTTGCATGGCCAGTTGCCAGAGACTGCAGTGCAATGCTTGCACTGCCTCTGATACATAAGCAGTCTCATGGAGACTGACTATTTTCGGCTGACTTGATATGTTATTTTCATTTACCGTAGAACGGGGTAAAGTTGGCAATCCGGGGTAAAGTTGGCACGCCATTTTGACCCACTTAATGGAAGAAATGCCAACTTTCCTCACTGACACAGGTATCTTTGGCAAAGTTGCCATATGCGTCAGTGAGGAAAAGTTGGCATTTCTGTCATTAAGTGGGTCAAAATAGCGTGCCAACTTTACCCCGGACTGCCAACTTTACCCCGTTTTACGGTATACATTCATAGACGTACGTATCAAACTCAATTAAGGGGTTAATTCACTATTCCTGAACAGGTGGCTGTCAAAAGTGTGAATTGCAATCAATTACAACCAGTTATTGTCATCATGATACATAGAAGCAGGGGCTTTTTTGTTATCTTGTCAATTGCAATTATCAAAGTCAATTGAATATGTTAAAATTAGGCAACAATGGCCACAGATGCAAGTGAGTCAATTGGCTTCAAGCTGGATTTTCAGCCCAGCTAACTTGAGGAAAAGTCAGCTGCTGGACTGACATAGATCAGCTGACTTCAACTAACAGCAAAATCAGCTCGCAGCGGCACCAAATGTCGGTGGTTCTGGGCTCTACTATTCACGGAAATGCTATGATTATTTAATCAACTCTATTGTCATAGCCTGTGACATTAATACTGTGAATAGTCACAGTGGTAATAAAATGAATGTTGATGTTCCTTTTTGTCGAACTGATATAATTTTGGGTGACTGCAGTGCAGTGCCAAGTGTTTACGGTGCGGTGCAGTTGGGGTCTTGAAATAATGCACCGCGGGAAGACCTCAATTTTGGAGTCACTTAGGGAACAATCCTCATGCAAAATTTCACTTATTAACTTGTTCAACAATTAGGACTGATTAACTTAGCAAAATCATCCAGTGAATCAAACTACTGTACTGGAATAATCAGAATTTGCGGAGCATTGAGAAATTTTAATAAATTATCCTGATGACCAGCTCTGAAGTCAAAAAAGATTTTTCCGAGCAGAATTATGATCAGATTCAGAGTTAGATGCCCCCAGTAATCATTGGCTGAAATTTATCTTCAAAGCTTTATTTGTCTTACCTCACTCTACCCAATCATACGTAATTTTAAATAATCGATCTAGGTAGCTATTGTCTATAGGCATGTTCTGGTGTTTCTGAAGTATGACAAATAGTCTGAACCAATTCATGAAATTACGTATGTGAATTTTTATTTTAGTATTTATTGGACCACATATGTTTGCATGCATGTATTCATGTACTTAAAAGGAGTGAAAAATGGTTACAAATACAAGGGGTTTTCCAAAAGTTCTGTCCAACTATTCATAACTAATGCTAGATTTGATATAGAAACATGATATTAGGGTCAAATAATATTGACGTAATTCAAATAATATTGACACACAAAAAAACAGATCATATAGATAAAAATAAATGCTTAATAAGTTGCCATGGAAACCAGAAGTCATGAAAAGCGGCCCAGATATTGTAGGGCTCACTTAAAACAAATTGAACACCTGCTTACATTATCTGTGTGTTGACTTGTATATTCATAATTTTTTACATGAAATACTATCAGTTAAAATCATTAAACATAGGCTGCGTAGCAGCAAACCTTGAGCGAAAAAACAACATTTTAAAAGGACACCATTACACACTAAAAGTGATGTGAACCTCATTGCATGTAATATTTGCAATAGTGGCCCGATCTTGGTCTGAAATTATCTATATGCCCCACCATATGCCCATCTGCATGCCACGGTATGTGGAACGATGAAAATACCTTACTAGACCAATATACACATAATATGGACCAGTTTCATGCATAAACAAGGAATAAGTTGTGAGGTCTGGGTCAGAATGTTAAAAAATGCATTAAGACTAACTATGAAGCAGACCAACAAAGGGCACTAAAATATAATAAAGGGAATGCATATAAACTTTCAGCTATGGACATACAATGATGGCCAAGTTTTGGCCTGGAAACAAAATAAGTAATTTTAATATTTTTTGTCAATATTTCAAGATGTATAGAATATCCATGAATCACACCCACAAAAGACACAAATTTATCATATTGGTGACATGTGTAACAAATTTCATCCATGTACCTGCATTTGTGACCAAGTTTTGGCCCGAAATGAAAAAAAATAACATACATATTTCTCAGTATTTCAAACAGTATAGAATATCAAACAGTAAGACCATGAAAAGGCACAACTAGACCATATAGAGTCAAGTATGGTAAATCCGTCCAGGAGGGTAAATCCGTCCACCCCCTGATATGGGCATACAATTAAATTTATTACAGTTTTGTGGATTTAAAAAGCAAGAGTAACTAGTTTTAAACTTATTTTCCCGTGTTTGTTGTGTTGACAGAATTTTAAATGGTATTTCAGGTCAATTTAAAAACATAAGACGAAGTACAATGAAATCCTGTGACGTCATCACAGCCATTTTGCAGTAGGTGGGACTCACTTTGTATGCCCATTTCCATCAACAAAAAGGTATTGAAGGTAAAAAAAGTTGTTAAATGAGATTCAGAACTTCATTGTTCCTGTAGGATTTGTTGAATAACTTAATTGCAACACCTGGAAAGGTGATACAATATAAATAAAAGTGGACGGAATTACCATCATTTTTTAAAAACTGGTTTCACAAGGTGATTGTAAATCCGTCCACTCATTTAAAAGTACTTTTATGACTTCTAATATCTATAAATGGTATATCACTGATTAAAGAAAGTAAATTGAGCAATTAGACCACTTGATTGGGCTAAGTAAGTTCTTCAATTGAAATTTAGGCAGTCAATTGAAATTCTTGATAGTCAACTTAACCTTGTTTATTTAATTCTTGTATTATAATTATAATCAATGAATTGTTATTCTAAAATCGACACAAAAGTCTTTATAAGACTTAATAAATTGCAAAACTTTAAAAAATAAAATTATATTGTTGGTGTGGGCTGTATTATGCCCTGTGGACGGATTTACCATCCTTGCTGGACAGATTTACCAGCAAGGTGGACGGATTTAGGTGCCCCAACCTTCAATTTTGTTGCCATGGTTTCTGCAAAAATATTTGAATATTTGTTTTTATTTTAGCTGCATACTAGGGGGAGGGGGGAAATCACATTTTTATTCAAAATCCTCATGTGACCCCCCTAAGTTTTGACAAATTGTATGAAAACACTATTCTCAAAGGGATTTTTCCAGCAATTGATTTTTCAGCCTGCTACCAGCATTCGCAGTTCTCCGTATCTCTGTCAATTTTAGAGTTAGTCAAAAAATATTACGCCATGTTTTTCAGTGAAGAAATACCTTTCATTTGAATACCAACAATGCTATGCTGCAGATATTTTAGGTTGCATTTCAATTTTGTCAAGGAAAGTTAATTGAAAAATTTACATATTTTTGTCATCTCAGGTCTTTGAACCGACACTCATGGACTAAAATAAAATTACAATGATTTTCCCTTGTTTTAAATTGTGAATTGAACATATCCCTCTTAAACTTATATCACACATGTAAGCACTAAGTACAATTATTGTTTACAATAATTTCTATCAACAATACGAAATCAATATGACAGACACACGTAACAATGCTATAGATGAGTTTCTCTGATATTGCTTTGAAGTGGTCCGACCTTTTTCCAGAAAAAGGTTTAGGTCCTTAGAAAAGATTATTCTTAATGAAGTTTTTCATGATAAGGGAACTTAGCTGGCTACTAGGAACTAAGGCCCCTTTGGCTTGGTGGAGGTTCCTTAGAGGGGATTACAGAACTGTTTCATTCAGTTTTATATGAATTTATTGCAAATTTGTTTCTGTTTGTCATAACATTGAGATTAGTTATCGAAATCCTAATGTGTGAAATAACAAAGACCAGATTGTGTGGAAACACAGACTCTGCTTGAGCAAACCCGCAATGCAATTTGACAAGGTTGACATGCATTACAGCAAACGTGAGCATTTCAATCTTGGGCAAAGTTTAAAATTACATATAGAACCAAAATAATTAATCCATATGAAGCAATGGGACAAAAACAATAACTGGCGAGCGCAAGGTGGCACATGTGATCCATGTGTCGGTGTAAGGTTTATCATTGGTTGATCCCTTTTTTCAGAAGACCTTGTATTTTACTACTTTTTTTTCTCATACTTTTAAAATCACTCATATAACATGTGCAGCATATGGCTAGTTTCTCAAAATACATTATATCATAGGAAAACTCAATACATATATTTTTTCATTACTTGGTATATTCACGAATATTTGGAGGTGTAAAAACGAGCATAAGCGAGCATGTGCGAGTTTGTGGATGTTTAAAAACGAGCGTAAGTGCTCGTGTATATGTAATAACTAACACTCGTCGATGTGCTTTATTATTCAAAACTAACTTTCGTGGAGGTGTTACATATATCAGTTTGAGGTTCAAACTTAGGTTTAGGGTTAGTCGTAGCCAAGTTTAGGGCAAGTGTGTTTGTAATTACAACAATAGGAATCCCTGAATGACAATATTTGACACTTCCACAAATGCCAAATTCGTGTACATGTTCGTTTTTGCAGGTTTACAAATTCGTCTACATGCAAAATATTGAAAAATATATAGGCCTACCTCCATTGTCCCCCAACCAATTTCAATGTCATCCAAATTACAGCTGAAGTGTTACTCACATTTGTAGATTGATTCTGACAACATATCAGTTAAATATATGTTAAATTATGAGTCACTTAAGGTGAAACATTCATGTTGCTAATACAGCACTGGTCAGTTGTATGTCAAGTTGTTGCATCTGAGATGGAGCCAAGGCCAAGACCATCAATGGAGGCAGGCCTTGAGAGCTCCAACACTAGTTAGTATCAAATTAGGAATTACCTGCCTGACTTCATCTCAAATCAACAATGGTTAATAAAAATTACGTCTTGCTCCAGTCTGCCCTAGTGAGAAATTCAATAAATGCTCGAGTGCATGCAGCATTGAAAGTACCATTTTATTTTTTCGATTTGGCCAGATCATCTATCTCATTGATAATTTTATTCAATTCAAACAAATTCAATTTATTTAGAAGTACTGAAACTCAGGAGGTAAAATATGTTTTATCCTCCCCCCCCCCTCATCCCACATTGTTCCCATTAACAGTTTGATTGTACATATCCGAAACTTTGACATGTATATCTAGGTATTTTGTTCCAGGAAATTGATGGCACATCCTCCATCACATTGTTCCAGCAGCAGCACAGTGCAGTCCTGGGTTTGCTTCTGTGCTTCTTGATTTGTCAGTTATTTCAAGATTTTGTATGTGTTGGTAAAACAAAGTAAGTCTGTTAACTGGTATGTTTTCCTCAGTATGGGCTTGATAAACCAGTGTGAGCAAAATCTGCAGATTTTGTCAAGCAAAGGATTTTCACCTTAGGCATTCTCACTTCTGTAATCCTTCTAAGGGGACATTCTAAGGAGACTTCATGCTCTGTAAGTAGATGGAACTAGCATAAGTACCTATGTTTGGCTCTTAGGGGATTCTTAGGTGCCTTACAGTTGTCATTAGTAGCCAAATCTGCAGTAAGGACCCATTTAAGGGGCCATGTCTACTAATTTTGGTACCTAAGTGACTCATAAGTGGGTGTTTCATGTCTTAGTCACCACCTTAATTCCCTTATCCTGAAAAACTTCATTAGGACCAGTACTTGTATTTCTCGCAATCAAGAAATGTGATACATCATAATTATTGAGCGAAGAGCCCTGTCTGGCATGATAACAGCGTTTCCAAAGAGCTATCAGCCAATATGTAAAGGGTCTACTATTTAGTTTCAGGTTTTCTAGAATAATGAACTAAATATTTTCAAATGGCTCAACTTCAAAAGCTTGGCTCCTTTCCAGTTATTCCAACTAATCCTGAGTATTGTAAGATCACTACATCTTCGGTCCCCGCCGAAATCACACAATTCTGCTCTCACAACTGTTAGGTACATTTCAGGATGACCCCCTTGTGAAGATGTGCTTAGGGCTTGTAGCACACTATTGTGTACACATTTCGGCCACCGATGATGAAAAATGAAAGTTGTAGCACAATTAAGTACTTCTTATATTTTGATAGCTAATATATTAGGGAAACTAAATCCAGAAGGATGGAGCTTAATGAGCTTTTGTTGTTCCATAATATGGGGTGAATCGGTACACTGGGGTGAATCGTGACAGAACTGGAATATAGTTTATTTATTTCAAAAAATAACTACTTCCATTTAATCCAGGAAGTTAATTTTTGGAACACTTATAATACACATACTGGAGAACATTTTGCTGGGGTTGTACATTTATAACTGCAGGTAGTGAGGAGCTGCACCTTAAGCTTCACCCTGCAAAAATTGAATTATCCACATTTGGTCAAAACACTTGTGCCACAAAAAGTATTAAAGCCACCAAACCACCAGGAAACATTCATGGTATAGTGTTGACCAAATTTGGAAAAAATGGCAACCATGGCCATAACAGCGTCGACTATGCTCAACAAAAACCAAGCCAAAGTCAAATTACTGTTAATTTTGGATGAAAGTAAATGATTAGTAAATGCACAAAAAACGAAATTGGGGGTCAAGTAATATGAAATGAATATTGAACATGGTTAAAATATAGTGGAAATTCAATTTAACCTTTTACAATTGGTAAATGATGATTACACACTAAAAAAAGCGATAACGATAAATTCCCTGAAATTAACAAGAAATCATGTGATTATAGAGATGAAGGTATCAAAATCAGAAAATTCTGTTCCAAATTAGTTAGAAATAGTTCTAGGGAACCAGATTATTAGACAAGGTATTTGATTTTGGATGTGAGGTCTTGGGTTCTGTTCCAAGTTAATCGCAAATTTTTTACTCTCCCCAAAATATCCAAAGTAATTTTCATTTGAACATAAATGCACGGTCCATTGAAGAAAATAATTCAAACTGGCATTATAGATATTGGATTTAATCCAGAATTACCTGTCTATAGCATAATTAGGAGAAAAATATGGTTTTTGACAATTTTCTCTCATTTATCATATTCTAAAATATATGCTAATTTTGCGCATAATTGAGTTCAGATTTCTCTCAAATTTTCTTTTTGCTGCTTAATTATGTTTTCTAATGATTATTCACAAGTATCCATGCTATTGGTAAAACCAAGGTGATGTAGCAGCAGAAAGTGTCGGTTTCATAAAACGCGATGTACTTGTGAACGAACTAAGATCAGCTCTAACAAGTTCAATATGATGATTAGAGACTTAATAATGCTAAAGTATCCTAAATGTTCCCTTATAACGGTCTCTGGAACTGAAAAAGTGTTGGTCTTAGAAGAGGGATACTATGGGGCTTCCACACAGCCATTAGCTATATTCCATATATAAAGCATTCATATTTCTGGAGAGGTCAAACGTGCATGTAAGAAAATTAATTGTTTTCAAACTATGCAACATCTTCTTGTAAAAAATTCTCTTGGTGCACGCCAACATTCAAACACTGTAAAACCATAATTTTTTTAGCTAAATATGTTCTTTGTGCTTCAGTCTGTGATACTGAACCAATTATTTTATTTTGAAAATTGTCAAAATATCATAAGTATCACCCTTTATAAACAATACTATTTGTGAATGAGCTATAAACAAGGAAAAAAGGTGTTTTTTTAGCAGAATTTTGATTTATGGTGATAGGCGAATCAACCAACATATAGCAAACCATATATTTCTGAAAATTACACATTCTTCTCTAGCCAATCAGATACATGTCATGTCCAAATGACATGTCGAAATAACAAGCTTTCCAGTCTGAAAAAAGCCACTGTACACAATACCATGCTACAAGCCTTAGACTAGGCTTTTCTCATACCTCTGATAAATGTCACCTCAGTGACATTCTAGTTGTCATTCATGCATGTGATACACTGTTGTTCTATGGATCCTGATAATATTACCAGCATTGTCCACTGTCCACTGTCCAGTATCAAAAATATGGGATACTGAGCCTCAAAGTTTCTTAAGGAATATAATTTCCGGTAAACATGGTTAATGCAAATTTTTTGCAATCTTCCAGATGATCATGTGTAGCATTGTACTGAATACTGCATGAACTGCAACCTCACAACTCTCACAATGCATTTGCCTTTTGCAGGGCTTTACCAATAGGAATGGGTTTGCAAAAAGAAAAGAGAAGATGTATGTTTCAAAGTGGAGAAAATTATTTGACATAATGGGGAAACCCAAGTCAAAATATTGAGACAAGATATTCTTTTTGGATTGAATGGTAAAAAAAAAACAATAACAAAAAAACAAAAAAAAACATGAATATAGGGGATACCAATGGAAGTGTGTATGAAAAATTTACTGTTATGACATTGGCCAGTTTCAAACTATCGTAGGACAAAGCGTGACATGGAGGTCAAAAAATAAAATTCTTTATTTCTAACATAATTTCTGTTGTTTTGACATGCTATGAATATTGGGCTTATGATATCAGCGCATTTGAGGCATGGGCACTTTAATCCTTTAGTTTATAAACAAGTTTTCACTTGAAAATATTTATAGGCCTATATAGATATTTTCTCAGATTTTGCAGCATAAAATATTAATAAACCGGCAGTTAATGTTCCTAAACCTTATATAAATATATTTTGGTAAGTGCTCATTAGTAGAACAGTTATTTGTGTTTTCGCTTCTATTAATTAGATCTATAACCAAAAAAAAGGAAAAATAAGTCTTATAAATGATAAACGCAATACAAGTTTCATTGCATGTCACACAATCTAATGTAATTTGACAGCATATCGCTTTTATAAACCTTCAACAGGCACATAATGACCAGAAGGTATGAACAGTGGATCAAAAGTAATTCCTATACCTTGACACTCAGTAGAATCTTAAAAGTCAAGCGCTTTTCTTACGGGACATGCATCCCATTTTACCTGTTAAAGGTGAGAACTGAAATAATTTGCGTATTTGCTGAGAAGACATAGGCGTATCGAAGGGGGGGCAGGGGGGCGATCGCCCCCCCCCAAAAGTTTGGGAAACAGTAAGATTCGGGCAAAAAGGCTGAAAAATTCGGGCAGATGATTGCCTAAAAACTATTTAAAATTAATGATTTCCAGGCAATTTCATTTGAAATGGCATTTAATTTAGATCTTGAAATTCGGGCAAATGTCTCTCGCCCCTCTAAAAATCGCACATGCGGTACGCCTATTTGAGAAGAATTAGTTCTTAAAATGTCAAGAAACAATATTGCATGTATATGATTCAAATTCACTAAAGTTAATAAGTTATATGGCAAAAAATTGTCGTAATTGCAATGCAACATCGTGAGTAATATGATGGTGTGCCAAGAGATCATATATAATTTGTACAAAGTAGCTTGCACATGTATTGAGGCAAAACCATTTTTTAATGACCTTAATAAAACTGGTCAGTCAAATTTATAAGAATACTGTGACTTTTTTACTGTCAACAATTCATTAGTAAATGCTAAACAAAATTATTAAATTACTTAAGGGACACATGTCCCAGCTGCAAGTGGCCACTGAACCAAACCAGGGAAAACACAGCAGGAGTAACTAATGAAATGCTTTAAATGCTGAGATATCTAAAATACAAAGCTCATGAAGATTGGGGAGCGTTAGACTGCGTTTTTTAAAATTCAGAGTGCAGGGATCTTGCAACATCTTGATCAAACATGAGTATCCTGCACACACATTAAAATTGCAGTTACACCAATTATGTTTGCCGTATTATCTATTCTATGTATTTGTTACTAGAATATCATCCAATTTTCACAAAATGTCCCATTTATGTATCATTTTCATGTCATTTGAATGAGTCTGGAGTCCAAACAGTGAAAAGCGTTTCTTACGGTACGTTTCTTACGGGACGGGACACATTTCAATTTTTCTTAGCATAAAGCAGAAAAAACTAGGACAGAAAACCAAAACTGCACAAAATAATTTGCTGTTGAACAGCAAGTTAGCACATGTAAGACAGAAGCTGTCAACCCATTTTATCATGGGTTTCTATGCCTTAGAATGTGCCGTTTCTTACACCCTTCAACGGGACACGGAAAGAAAATGTAACTTCATTTGGTTTTCTGCTACTTATATGTATATTTATTACACATTGGATGAGATATTCAGCTAGTATGGACTATTGGGAAACAAAAAGTAGCAACTTTGATGAAATATATTGCATATGAAGCGTACGCAACATACAATAGAATCATGTCATTTCGGGACACGGAAAAATTACATGTGAATCCAATTCGGAAAGCTACCTACATGACATTTCATCGGCATTAGTCCAACATATATCTTATTTTTTCATCTGTGGAGCACCATAGGTTGGTAAAATCAGAACTTCAGCTTTGAATATTCATCTTGATGGAAAATATGACAGAAATAAAACTCTTCGATTTCCAATATCACAAATTTGGTGTAAATTTTGACAATTTTTGGAGACTAATTTGTCCGTAAAACAATACGTTTTAAAGATAACTTAATAAAACTTTCAGGTTATGCTCAGGGCATCCTTTGGAATTTTGTGTGCAGAAACTGTCCATATATTGCTGATAATGCTGCAGCATGAAGGCATTACGTGCTTTACAAGCTCTTGTCCCGCGATAGTGTGAAACAGGCCCATTATGAGTACATGCACAATGTACAATGTATACTGTCTCAAACTTAAGAGTTGTGCAAGACTTCCCAAAAAGACTTTAAATCATCCAACTGATAACAAAATAATCACACTGAACATGGATAACACAAAAATTGTTATATTTCAGATAGCATGAATGAATCTAGTGGATTTAACTTAATAAGAAAGTCCTATGTTTTTTTTAAAGTTTTTCGGTCTTCGTAGGACCTTCTAGGATCAAATCAGGAAACAGTTGATATAAAGTACTAATTGATGCCAGCCTTGTAATTGTGTACTGAGGACCTTATACAGATTTGTCCATGGCCTTTTGTACTTTTGACACTGCTTACAGCAGAAAAGGAACCAAGCGAGAGCTGTGAATCTATTTCCAATATATTTTACCAGCTGTAAGGGGTAAAACTCACCACAACACATTCATGTTGGTATTCATTTTAAAGATTTTTTTACAAGGATTCCAAATATGTGGTTGGTTTTACTCTGGGATAAGAATTGACAAAGTCATTAAAAACCGCGACTTGTCATTAACATAAATTTGCGATGATGAGGAAAATGCTGGTAGTAGGCTGGAAACCTATTTTAAACACGTTTAAATGGTCATTTGTTCACTTTTATGATAAAAAAAAAATTTAGGAGGTCCCGCCACGGTTTTGAATTTTGTTCCCCCCCCCATATGCCTATTATAATTCTTCAATTCAATCGGATAAAAACTTGCAGCGAGAGTAAGAACCTTCTATCAAACATACAAGGAAGACAGTTTGAGTGACAGAACCAAATAAAGATTGTACAAACTTTTTTCTGAATTAAGAAAGCACACGTTGGAAGACCTAAGAAAGGAAGACTGGACAACGCCAAAACAGACCTTCACATGAAGACTGAGGTACCTTATTTAGCCATGGTTAGAAAGCATGAGAAAATGTATTTACGGGATCCCAGTCATTAGTTTAGGAAGTTGTGAAATGGCTATGAATGTTTTGATATATTTTGTTCTATATCTCTTGTAATAATTACATATTCCGGCAAGATATATCAAGTATGTGTCTGTTAACAAGATTGTGGTCGCATATCATGACTTTTGGTTTCCATAGCAGCAAATCAACAGTTTATTTTTGCTTCTATGATCTGATTTTTTGGGGATCATTTGCAAATTACCCCAATATCAACTGACCCTAATATCATTTATCTGCAGAAAATCTAGCAAAAGTTATGACAGGTTGGACAGAACTTATGGAAAACCCATCGTAAAGCACAAAAAGTCTGTGACACACCAACAGTGTTCTCAATATGAGGACTATGAGACATTGATTTTTTAAGGGATATATAAGGTTCGAGAAAATATACTCAGTTTCTGGTTCAAGAGTTTGAGAATTTGTGAAATGTTAGGGATTATTTTTAATACGTTTCTTGTCCTGTAAAAAAAATTAATTCTTGACAAGAAATAATGAATGTGTACCGTAATATTGGGTGAATAGGGTCACAGGGGTGAACAGTGGCGTGCCTATGGGGGGGCACGTGCCCCCCATATTGGACCTGTGCCCCCCCAGGTGCCCCCCCCATATGAACTTTCCAACCTTAGCTAATATATACTATTAGCATTATGGGTGCCCCCCCAGAGAATCGCGTGCCCCCCCAGGTGCCCCCCCGCTCGAGACCCCCTAGTTACACCACTGGGGGTGAATTGGGACAGAATAGGATTGTGTTAAATTTCTTAAACTACAGCTACTTCTATTTAACCCAGGTCCATAATTTTGCACACTCCTGGTATACATAGTAGTGTATACTGAGGTTGGGTTTTATAATTCTAACTGCAGGCAGTGAGGAGCTGCAGCACTGTGAACTTGGCCATGTAAAAACTGAATTGTCTGCAGCTGGTCAAAACTTTGCTAATAACACAAAAAGCATAAATATTAGAGGCACCAATCTTGCAGGAAACTTTATTTTCCTAGTTTTGGCAAATTAAGGGCTCCGAATAGTTGACTAGATGCAGGATTCAGTATGTTTGGTTATAGGTTCAGACCCAGGGCAATGACAAATTTTTAGATCAACAAAAAATAACCCTACTATTTTTCATTTGAATGTGCTAGCATGAATTTTTAAAGAATATTATCTAACTGGTCATCGTTGATATTGGATTTCGTTCAGAATTACCTATGTATAGCATAATTAACAGAAAAATACATTTTTTAATAAAATTTTGTGTCATTTAAAAATTGAACATGTAATTGAGTTCAGATTTCTCCCAAATGATTTTTTTTGCATGTCAAATCTATTTTCTAATGTTCATTCACATGTAGCACGGCAGGAAGTATTATTTGATAGAAATAGGGGACTGTCCCGATTCACCCCAAAATAAGGGACGAATTGGGACAGTGGTTTTTCATGAATAAATAAGTGAAAATTAAAGATATCTTTTAATGCTCCAAGAGATAGTTAGACCCTAAGTTCGGACATTATGGCCCGTTTTCACCAACATGGTATTAAGAGTTGAGCCATGTCTTACCTAAGACCTGGTCTGGCTAAGCCAATCACTCAAGCGGAGCAGGATCAAGGAACATATGCTGAGTGAAAGTCTACACATAGTATCAAAACAACTCAACTGCTACAAACAAAATTAATCTCTGAAGTTCGAAACAAGGCCAAATGATTTGACAAGAGGAAAAGAGGGGTGGGCTTGTATATTTATAAAATAAAAAACGGATGCTTTTATTATACCAAAGTAGCTGCATTTGGCTGGGAAAAAAGGTCATTCAAAAGACGGCAAAGCCGCTTTAAATATTTCACCAACAAAGAATTACAGTCGTGGGGGGGGGGCCCAAGCATCCTCAAATGAAGCATCATCATCAAAAACGTTGTCTAAGTAGGCAAAAAAAAATCACATCCAAAAACATCCGTAACAATGTTTCTGTGCTGACAGCAATAGCCTCCACCGGTTGCTTTGTGGGACCTTTTAACAGTAATCATCTCTTTCTTGGAATTCACTTTCAGGCGTTCCCATAGGCACTTACATTGAGCAACCATTTCTTGGGTTTTGTGGGAACGTCTACACCATTGCCTTTTTTTCCTTGGTGGCAAAGGCGTATTTTGCGGGGGGTTTGGGGGCTGCATATAGGGCAAATGGGATATCAAGGGAAATCCTGACTGCAAGATCAGGGCAGATCCACCGCCCTCTTCACATCCCTTCCATGTTAAAATTTCAGGGCAAATGGCAATTGCTCCCCCCCCCCTCCGGGACAGGGCCATCTAATGACATGACATATCTGCTTTGAAAAGATCTTTGATTTCAGTGGTAACTGTTGAATTACAGAGAAACTTTCAAATATAGGGGAGACCGGGGTTAGTTGGCATACTCATTTTTATTTTTGCTCTGGAGAGCAAACGGTACGAAATATTCACACCAAATTTTAGCATGTGATAGTGAGCGTGTTTAACTCAATGATCAGCCCAAGAGATATTGTAAATGATTATTGAAATTTGTGTCACAGACACAAACTTCCAGAAAAAAATTTTGATTCAACTAACCCCGACCCCGG
This sequence comes from Platynereis dumerilii, assembly GCA_026936325.1. NCBI lineage: Eukaryota > Metazoa > Annelida > Polychaeta > Phyllodocida > Nereididae > Platynereis > Platynereis dumerilii. The sequence continues at coordinate 330,876 of JAPTHN010000198.1, read as the reverse complement.
GGTTAGTTGAAGCGCCATAAAAGTTTGGAGAAAACTTCTTATAAAAAGGGTTTCCTTTGCATAACTGATATCCCTATGATGACCACCAGCTTCAGTTCAACACTCATTTGAAAAGAAATTGTATACTGTAATTTACTAAATTTTTTGTCTGTTTTTTTCCAAATTTCCCTTTCAGGAATGCGAACATGCACTGTAGTAGTTCTAAACTGCAGTAACTCCAACTGACAATGACTTGCAAGGCAATTTGAACACTTGAAATCTGTGTTACGGCCAACTCCACCATGCATGATTCAACTAACCCCATCACACCTGGAACACAATATTGTCTTATTTTTCAGTCTTGTCAAAGTCACACAACAAAAAGCTTCTGGGTGTGGATTAGGCATGGATTTGCTTATTTAGAAATAAGGTTAGTTCACCTATATTAAAATCATAGCTATACAATAACCCCCCTCGAAGACTGAGAAAACAAGTTACTTGAGCACCCAAAAAACAAACTTTCTTGCCTACAGAATTAGCATTTTGAAATTTTGAATGAATAAAGGCATGATAACATGTGCCAATAAACAGGGTATCTACCAAAAGTACCAGTTTGGCCAAAAATTTAAAATAAAGCTGATTTTAGGCTAAGTTTCAACTAATCCCGCGATTCAACTAACCCCGGTCTCCCCTACATGCATAACAAGACAAAAGGCCATAAATACTGTCATGATAAGAAACGTACGTTCTGTTTTAACTGGCCTAATCTCTTCTTGACACCAAATCTGTTTGAGACTGCTGATCCTTGAGTTTAGTAGCAATGCATATGATTCACTGAAAGGCCCCATTTAAGCATGTAACTCCCGGAACTCCTTGACGTCCTGCAACTCCCGCTATGTCCCACTAACTCCTGCTAACTCCCATTAACTCCCGCTAACTCCGTCTAACTCCCGTAACTCCTGCTAACTCCCGTAACTCCTGCTAACTCCTGCAAACTCCCGTACCTCCCACTAACTCCGCTAACCCCCGTAACTCCCGTGACTCCCATTTAACTCCTGTCAACTCCCATAACTCCCGGTAACTCCCGCTAAATCCCACAACTCCTGCTAACTCCCGTAACTCCTGGTAACTCCCAAAACTCCAGGTAACTCCTGTCAACTCCCGTAACTCCCTGAAGTCCCAAAAGGAGGCTCCTTTTGGGAGTTACATGCTTAAATGGGGCCTACTGAACATTGACAGGTTTACACACTTAGCACACTCTTGGTGAAAGGGACTTAGTTAAGCCAGGTTTAAAGGAGTTAAGACCCGGTGTAACTGTAAGTACTATGTTGGTGAAATCGGCCCAATAAGGCACCATATTTTGATTTATAAGATGATTTGTGACCATGCTATGACAGAAAAACCCTCAATTCTGTCCCAATTCACCCCATATTACGGTACCTCTAAAAGGCCCTGGGCCGCATTTCATGACTTTTGTTTTCCATGGCAACAAATTAACCATTAATTTTTGTTTCTATGATCTGATTTTTTCAGGATCATTTGCAAATTACATCAATACTATTTCACCCGAATATCATGTTTCTGTATTTTAAAAATATTGCAGAAGTTATGGCAAGTTGGACAGAACTTATGGAAAACCCCTCATAAGAGAATTCATTGCGCACAATTGTCTGGGTGATTATGTATTGCTGTATTGAATTCGCATTGAAGTTGACTTGAGGTTGAAAATCGTTGAATACTGGGTAAATTGTATTTTGGTTATTGTCCACAAACTAACTGGTTAAAAATTTGGATATGTACTTAGCATTTTGTGCGGGAATGATCCAGCAAAGTCCCAGTGTTTAGGAATGGTTTAATGATGACTTATTACAAGAATGTATTCATTTTTGTGATGTGTGGTACACAAATGACGTGTGGTACAAACCAAACTAGAACGGGCGCTCGGAGAGCACATGGCTTCGCTGTCCATTTAAAATTGAACTTCGACTACTGCAAGATGCCGCACATAAGGGGCCAACCAGTCGATAGTTGATGGGGGGGGGGGGGCTATGGCTTTTACCCCTGGGATACAAACTTTTTTTTGGGTGCGCAAAGCGTCGCACAACAATTTTTTTAGCATGCGGACACACGACAAACTCATTTTCTTAAGTCTAACATTGCGGTACCCTAGCTGGTCGGATTTTCATCAAATAAACATTGAAATGTTGCTAATTTGGCACTTTCTACGAATGTTTTATGGCCGTTTTTGCAGCGAAAATGTAGAAATATATACCCTCTTGGCTGCTAGTGCTGCAGCAAAAAATGATAATTCATGCAGCAGTGTAGAGGCCTTTTTCAGATTTCTTTAATTGTGGGCGCAAACAAGCTCCAATAGTCACCAAAATTTAATCAGGTCTTGTGTGGTACAAATAAACACAGCGTGCCAAAGGGAATCTAAATCCATCCAGTAGTTTTCGTAGGAAGCAACTCACATACACACTAACGCACATGTTGAAGTGCCAGGGACCACAATAGCTTCTCAGCGAAGCTAATAATAAGATCTACTCAGGCATGAAAGATTACTGCCAATAAAATTGAGAGAGAAAGCTGACCATGAAACACTCCAGTGACTTAATGTAAAAATTAAGGCAAAAATTGCCAAAATTCCAAATTATTTAATTCCCTGTGATGTTTTAAGCCACAGATTATTTCTTAAAAATGGTCATGAAAATGAATAATTTTTGTCTCATGCTGGAAATATTTTTGTTTTCATGCCATTTAAGGGCATTATAGGCCTATAAATAGCCTATGAATAGCCATATTTGGCACCTACACCTGGCGCCACCCTATGGCAACAGCTATAACAAAACTAATTTTTAATATTGTTTTCTAAGGCCTAAAAATCAATTTTGTGGAGGGACAATTTTGAGATAGCCCCTTATTGGGCTAAAAATAGCCAAAAACTGGTTTTCCCGCCAAAATTTCAGCCTCATTTTTGGCGGGAAAACCACATTTTGCCTTTTTTTTAGCCAAAAAAAGGGCTATCTCAAAATTGTCCCTGCAGATAAATGTTTTTGGAGGCCTCAGAAAACAATATTAAAAATTAGTTTTGTTTTAGCTGTTGCCATAGCGTGGCTCCAGGGGTGGGTGCCAAATATTGCTATTTATAGGCTATTTATAGGCCTATAATTGACTGAAATTGCATGAAAGCACAAATATTTCCAGCCTGAGACAAATCTTTTTTTATTTTTAATGAATATTTAAAGGAAATTATTGTTTTGTGCCTTTAAAGTCCACAGAAAATTGAGTAATTCAGATTTATGATAATTTACCCTAATTTTTTACATTAACTCACTGGAGCATGTCAAAAACAAAGAGAAACAGTGAAGTACTGGAAACCAACTGTGCATCATATCTCTCTGGTGGATGTCTAAATTTAGTGAAGCGATTCAACTGGCCCATATTTGACAAATCCAGCCCGCATATTTTTGAAAGCATGCTCATTCAGTATTTACCAAACCAACTGTCACAACAGTTAGTCAGATAGTATTCAATATGTATTGATGGATATAGGCCTACAAATAGACAATATAGATAGATAGACATTAGACAGCAGTGGCTTAACTAGGGGGGTCTCGAGCGGGGGTGCACCTGGGGGGGGGGGACACGTGATTCTCGGGGGGGGGGGGGACTCACAATACTAGTTGCATATTTTAGTCAAGGTTGAAAAGTTCATATGGGGGCACCTGGGGGACCCAGGTCCATTATGTGGGGCACGTGCCCCCCGTACCCCCCCCCCCATAGGGACACCACTGATAGACAGATAGATATTTAGATAGACAGATAGATATGTCCCATATATACATGATTTTAGATCTATCTATCTATCTATCTGCATGATGTGTCTATCAATCCATTAAACTATCTAGCCGACACTGATTAGGCCTATATGTCTGACTATCCATCTATCCTTCCATCTGATATCTATCTGACTAAGTACTTTCAATGTATCTAAATAATGTGTAAATGAAATTCTCTTGTTGTTTTTTTTTTTATCATTGACTAGTCTTCAAAACGTATTTTTATAGTTCTTCAAGGCAGAGCTAATTGATCAGGCTTTTACAGAATGCGTTCTGAGATAATCAAACATGGTCTTGGCCAATATCGCCCAACAATCATTAAAAAAAAACAACCATTAGCTTAAAACTACGTTAATCATTCACTATTTAAAAAATAATAATTACGAGAATTATCTTTCACTTGCAATTTGCAAAGCAACCAGGCACCAGAAGTTACTGAAAATGAGGTTACTTGACTGCATATACCGAGTGAGAAATCCTCCGCTCTGTTGTGTGCACTGATGGTGTATCAACTTCATAATTTTAAACAAGAATAAAATTCTTTTGTTCCATGTCATGATTCCCGTAACTGCAATTACAGGAATCAGTTTTGGCACAGTGTAATAGGAGTTTCCTCCAAACAATTATTTTGGAGCTTCGGCAAAACATATGTTCAGAACCTTTGGGACGTTTCAGAGTTTTTTACAGTTCAAAAAGAGTTTGCCTCCTTTTTACCGTAGGAGGCTCAACTGAAAGGGGTGAATGGAAAATGTTTAATATTAACTTAATTCATGACATTAATCTAATTCAGTATCTCTAACAGATTTTTGTACACTTTCCTTCAAAATAGTGCATTTGTCATGGAATTCACAACTAACTATATACCCGCCTATATTGAAATAAGATTGGCTAGCTAGGTGTCAGTTTACTTTTGAATTCACAAAGGAAAAAAAGTTCAAAGTGATTTTCATACCTGATGAAGTGGACACCTCTTTAGCAAAGAAGACTTCTGGTCTCAGTTTCTCCAGGCATCTCCCACAGGTATCCAGCACATCCATCAGTCTACCTACTTGTTGCTGACCATTGCAGTCATTTTCCAAAAAGCTGCCAAATGTCGTTCTGTATTCCCTTGCCACAAACTGAATAGCATCAAATATCTTCTCCGCCCAAAACCTCCCTTCCTCTGCGAATCTCTCCACATCCTCCTGAGTCATCCATCTTGGGTCATTTGTGGTGAAGTGCAGTTGTTGACGGAGGGCACCATATCTCTCTCCTATGACATTCCCATGGTCGTCCTCAATTTCCTCTGGCTGCAAATAACAAGAAACATGAAGTACATGAATTTTGGCTGTAAACAAGAAGAAGCATGAAGTTCATCAGCCCACTATATTGACACAATTCAGATCAAGTAGAACATTCATGATAAATCAAATGTCACTTATGTTTCCAGAAGTTTAAAAATGATGTTTATGGAGGTTATTGAGTTGATAACTTTTGAAGAAAGCATGATTTATGGCTCTTATGGGAAATGATTCAATTTAGTAAAATGCAACATATTTATTGATATGAACATACGTTTCAATTTTGAATAAACACAAATTCAGAAACCAAGAAGCATCAAATTCATCAGCCAACAATGGTGATCAAATAGAACACAATGGACTTTATGTCAGTCACATGCTTTAACTGAAGAGGTTTTTACATTTATAACACCAAACTTTGCACGATTCAAGGCTGACAAATTTAATCATATTTCTAACTCCAAGACTTTTTAAGCACATGAAGAAAATTGCAGGATGATTCTTGAATTGACTAAATTCAAGTGCAAAAATGGCCATGTTGGACAGGTGATAGAAACTTGAAATCTTTGAAGCAGTTTATGAGATCATCTTGTGTTTCTGCAAAAATGGTAGATGCATTATCTTTCATTTTTCTAGAATTAATTTTTAGAACTTGAAAGCCAAACATTTTCAAAATGCTGTCACAAGCAAAATATGTGGAATATGTCAAAAGTATTTTGCGTGTGCTCATTAAACATATACATGTACATCAGGTTAAAATTTCATCATAATCGGAAGACATGATGTGGGAAAATGTCTTGATTTTGGTTCATTTGGCATGGAATGGCCCAAAGATAATTTGTATAACTAAATTTTAGAATTAAAATTCATCTTTCTTGTCAGCAAACCATGTTTTAGATAGTTTCTGGGCCAGGACTCAGGCCTTATTGCATGTACATGGGTGAAATTTGGTACCCATATAGGCTTTATGGTCCAGTTGTGCCTTCTGATGGTCTACTTGATGGATATTCCATACTATTTGAAATAATGAGAAAATTTTTTTTTTTCGTTTCCGGACCAGGACTCAGTCCCGATTGTATGTGCATGGATGAAATTTGGTCCGCATAATATAGCGTATATGGTCCAGTTGTGCCTTTTGATGGTCTGATTGATGGATATCTTATACCTTTTGAAATATTGAGAAAAATAATATTTTTTGCATTTATGGGCCAAACTTGGCCACCACTGCATGTACATGGATGAAATTTGTTACACATGTCAACTATATGATATTGTTGTTCCTTTTGTGGGTGATTCCTGCATATTCTTTACCTTTTGAAATATTGAAAAAAAATATCAAAATTATTAATTTGTGTTTCCACTGGAAACACAAATTAATAATTTTGATATTTTCCAGGACAAAACTTATATGTCCATAGATGAAAAACGATTCATGTTAACATTGTTACCTCTATAATGCTATAGTGCCTTATGATGGTCTGATTAGTTGGTATTTTTAATGTTTTGGGGATTATTGAGAAAAAGAAATACAAATACTTTTTTTTTTTCGTCTCCAACCCACGGCTCACATCGTATTCCTTTTATATGCATAAAAACTGCTCCATAATATGTGTAAATGAATCTAGTTAGTATAGGTCTTTTCATGATTTAGCATTACCCTTTCAGGCCAAAACTCAGCATTATTGCATATTAGATTATTCATCTTTTACTATTTAATGACCCAGTGTATGCACATTTTTGACTTCAACTGTACATATTTTTGGTGTCGGACGTACGTGTGTGGTAGTGTAAAGGGTGCCAGCACATTCTTAACAAATAGGTTTTATATGGAACTTTAAGGGTTCTATAAGCTGGTATAGATAAGGAACTCTAAAAGGTCCATTACTCTACTTTTAAAAAGGATCCAACAGCAAACAAAAACAACATTTAGATATTCAGCTGCACTGAACTCCCACAATGGAACCCCTTTCTCCCAAATTGGGAAAACAGGGTCCCATCACATTGCCTTCCAACTCAGTATTGAACCTTTTCATTCACTTGAACCCTTGACAAAATTTAGAACATGTGGGTATTTATCAAGAACCTTTTGCATTGAGAGTGCAAAGCAATAATGATGCACTGCATCATCTTTCATACAAAGTAGAGTTCTTTGGCAATAATTAGGAACAATGAAATGGCTTCAGTATTGTATATTTGTGCCGAATATATGATGTCTCAAGTGTGAACGTTTTTTCACCTTTTTTACCCTTAAATTTACAGCAATTTTAGCACAGGAATATAGCAAAAATCTCTAGTTATGCATACAATTTTCACTGTAATTGCACATATTTCTTTTATAGGGGAGACCGGGTCAAGTTGAGCCATTTTTTTGAAGAACAATAGACCTATCAATTGTTTGTTTTTTTCAGAATTGGATGTCTTATAATTGCATTGTCTTTATTAAAAATGAATTCAGAAATACATGAATTAAAAAACGCATAATTTAATGGTATAATCTAAATGAAATGATGAGCTGTGACAATAAGCAAGAAATATACAAGGTATAGGGCCTAAACATCATAAAATGTTCTAACTTACCAGAGCGATTTACCAAATTAATTAGAAAACATGAAAGATTACAGGAATTTTGCAATCTTTCACATAACCTGTTTCATCTTTTTGTAATCTCTCAACATAAATTCTGTCACCTTTTTTAAAAATAAACTTCATTTATTATCACATTGAAAAGCCCATAAATGGAAATAAACAAAAGGAGATTTTGGGAAAAAGGCGATTTTTGGAAAAAAAGGTGATTTTGGCAATAAAAAGGTGATTTTGTCAAAAGGTGATTTTGTCAAAAGGTGATTTCAGGAAAGGTGATTTTTGAAAAGGTGAAATTGACTGGCCCCCATTGTAGCAACCTTCTGCCAGGAGTAACAACAATCAAGCCATGCTACTATGTCGTGGCATTAACATATTAATTACTGGACAATAGTAAGCCCTCAAATTACAAAACATTAACCCTATGCTGGTTTGGATGCCACAACCAGTACAGTTCTTCATACATATGAAATAGGATACCCTACCGTTCTTCCAGATAGGAGCCACAACGCAGCATTTTTGAGGACATAGGAAGTCATACGTCTTTTCAGGAGATTGGGCCGACTGGTTTGGTCCAAAGCCTGCAACAGAAAGTGATAGTAAAGCAGGCTTGCATGTGATTGAGCAAAGCAAATGAGCTAACATCTTTACTGTCTATTTTGCTTGTATGAGAATATTAAATTCATGCCAGGATATTGATAACATTTGACAAAACTATTAGAACCATTCACTTTCCAAGCATATGCCTGGAAAATTTTCAAAACCTAAAAATACATGCAAAAAGTGTCCTGCATGGAAAATACAGTAACTGATGTAGTAAATTATTGCAGTAAAGTTGTTAGTTCAAAGAGATCCTTTGGTAATACTTAGAATGATCGAGAAAGCTTTAAAAAAATCAAGCAATTATTTACCAAAAGGTACACAATGACTTCAACTAAAAGACATTTACATTGCTCACTAATGCCAGTTTATAGCCAGAAGCATGAACCACTGAATGGATTATATTGCAAAAGGTCATCTCTGCATGTGCATCACGTATTGGTAGGGTTGCTTATATGACCAAAATTTTACTGGCATCCTCCTCAAAAGTTGTGTATGGTAGTTAGAAACACTTCTGTACCATTTTTTTGTGAATCAGATTTTTCTTTCCGGAGCCTACCCTCACATTTATATGATGACGTTTTTTAGGTGTTTTCGCTGTATTTCATATCGTGACTTGCTGATTTTATCAATATATGGCTTAAATGAAAGCTAAATGCTTATTTTATATGATTATATTGTGAAAGTTAAGTTTTGTCGGAGTCAGAATATTCCAAAAATTAATATAGACAGTATATCCAAAATGTGCTTGCACAAAAGTCTTGTCGCATTGAACAAGTAAAGCTGAAAAATTGTCGTAAATAATTGTGAAATGCAGAAAATGATACAATAACATCAGAACATTTAGTCAAGGTGTAGCTGATAGAAAAATAATTCTTTCCATGACTTCTTGACCCTGTAGGACAATTTTCATGGGATTCCATGGCGACTCATTGCGAAAATCAACATATTATTGATAAAAATCATCAAATTTGGCAGCAAATGCAGGCAAATGCCATTTAAAGCTCACAAGTAATCTTGGAATAATTTCTCTACATCCTGTATTATTTTGGTGGACATAGGTTGAGGGACATTGAGATTATTACATTTTTGGTGACCATGCAAATTTAAATGGTTATTCTGCATTTGCTGAAAAAATCACAGTGGAGACGTCAGCATGACAAGATGTGCCTTTTGGCTTACAAATTGCATCATAACTGTGGTTTACTATAACTTGGGCATACATTTAATTCCTGTCTTGGGTCACTGATGATTTTATTGATAGTCATACATCTCATACATATCGTCACTCCAAGGCTATACTTAGTTTTTATTATTTTTACCGATTTTTTCTAATTCTGCCCACATCATGTCCATGTAAGGTCCAAGAGCACACTTCATTATTAAACCACTGCCGCTCTGCTGTTGCAGTGGTTTCTACAATGTGTACGAGATCTCTTACACACTTGTGACAACTTCTCTCAAATTTATATTCACGAGGCTTTTTCTTCAAGCCAAATCCACACCTGTTATTTTCGCACGTTTTACATATACCCCTTCTACAATGTGTAACACTCTTAATTTGGTGGTCCACCTCCTTGGTTCCCCCTCATGATCCAGAATGTGAATCCAGGAGATTATTTTCGCGCCAAAAATACATTAAAAAATCCATCCGGCCTGCATTTCTCCCTCCCATGCAGAAGATTTTCATAAAAATGCGCGGCAGCTAACCCTCAGCACACGCCTCATTATTTTCTCTGTATTGATTTTGCTGTAACTCAGCCAAAAATCAACCGATTCTAACAATTCAAAAAGCTGAAATGATCAGGAAAACCACGGCGTTCTGCTGGTACATGCACATCTCCTCTTCTAATCCTGTTATATATTCTGTGAAGAACACTGAGTGTAGCATGCATTTCGAGTAAATATGATAATTCAATATGGTACTAAACCTTAATACAATATTTCTCAATTTGCCATTTTCTTAGTGAAATTACAGGACAATTAACACACAATCATGCCCCTGTGTATGTACTCTGATTGACTTTATGTTCTTAATATGACATTTTCTGTGCCATTGAATACGTAGATATGACTGCATCTGTCGACCCAATTAGCTTATTATGCAATTGTTTATAACTGTTCTTGACTGTGAATAACTATTGCGTGGGCACCGAAATGACTGTCTTGACTTACCAGAGCACCAGTGCATGGACATTTAAGCGGTTGCCGCTGTCAATGCCTGGTTGCTCTGGACTGATCAACATGAAAACGCCCAATTGTAACTTTTTAACGATATATGTATACTTATCATTAATGACTACCTGATATTTACGTTTCAATAGCTGCAGTCATTTTACTAATCATAAAACAATGACTTCTGTGAAGTAATTTTGTTTATGGCGGGTATAGATATATAGTGAGCAATTAATTCTCCTTATCTGAATCGCTTATCAATTGGGTGGCTGGAACCTAGATTTATAATGTTAGTATTCATATTTATCTTACATGTACCTGTTTATATTTATGTAATCAGCTTTGTCTCTGTATAATTTTTAAGCATTTTGTATTTTATATTTTATTTTGATGACATATGTATCTGTGATGATATGCGAATGTCAATAAAAGATTATATATATAATTAACTTGCCCCACAATGCACTGCATTTGGTTAAATATGCAGGGTAAATATATAGGGCAACAGTGAAGAAAGTGCAACTAATCATGTATGCATGCCGGCAGTGGTTTCATGAAACTCATGGATTCTAGTTAATGCAACTTTGAGCAGTTATGATGGTTTTTAAGAGAAAAACTAAAATATTAATTTTTGTGCTGTTCCGCCCTTCTAGTGTCCAAAAGGAAAACCTAGTAAGTTACATTTAGGCCATTCTGAGAAAATTGACCTTTAAAATCCAGTCCTTGCAGTAAGAGATGGACTTACTGGGCCACTTCATGAAAATCTAAACTAAATAAATATATAGCAACATGTCTCAGGAGTCCTATTTTTACCTTAACTCAATTTGGCCCAAAATGTTTTCCCTTTGGACGCTAGCCTTGACACTCAACAGTTCAAAATACCTGAAAAATTACAAAAACCATATCAATTCTGAATAAGATGCATAGGAATGTTCCTCATCACTAGCTGCATCAAATACAGCCTCAAAATACTGATACTTTCAGTATTTCAGTGCCGAAAAGACTGTTGCCTGGATTTTCCGACTGACTATGAAGTTGTGCCTGTTCAGTCACCTGGAGTGAAATACCCTTATCCCATCTCCACCAAAACGAAACAGGAGGCCAAGAAGGTTATTCCAAAGAATAATAATTAACTTCGGATGGCATTTTCAGCATTAATCTACCATATTTGATGATTTTTGCTGATAGTATGTTGATATGCTACATGACTCCTTGTCGCACATCATAGATATTGTTCTAAAGATCCTGACGTCACACAAATAACTTTTATTTTTCTTCCACTACACCATGACTACATATGCTGATATTTTTTCATACTTTCTGCAATTCATAAATTATATAGACAATTTTTTCGGCATTACTTTTTCTATGCGACAAGACTTTAGTCCGAGTACATTTTGGATATACTGGATATATTAATTTTTGGAATATTCTGACACTGACAAAACTTTACTTTCACAATATAATCATATCAAATAAGCATTAAGCTTTCATTTAAGCCATATATTGATAAAATCAGTCAACCACAAGTCAAGATATGAGGAGTAGCGTCTCAAACATCATGGTAGTGACAAGACTTCTGTCGATGAGTGTATACGTTTGGCGTGTGATCTAATTTCATGGTAAACAGACATTTTCCATTTATTTGAAATGTTCAGCAAAATGATTTGTTTTTTTTGCAAATTGTATGAAAATGGACGACAAAAAAAAAATCTGAGCATTTTCTGAAATTCATGACAAAAAAGAATTTTCTTCAGATAATGTCTCATCAGCCACAGTGATTTTTCCCGTCAGTCATCCTGGAAAAATGCGGTTCTTCATTAAAAGTTGGAAAAAGAATTATGATTGCATGAGAATACAATTTGATTGTCCAGAAATGTTCAAAACTAACTTACAGTCATCACATGCAATTGGGTTTGTGGTTTCTACATCTTTAGAAAGTGTTCTTAATAATTTCCATACCTCCAAAAAGGCCTTACAGATGAGGATTCCCAAGCGGCAGCCAGGTGGCAGGTTGTCCAGGAAGTCCCATTCGTGCCTGCAGTATGTTCTAGGAAAGCTCGATACACTCCGCCTATACGTCCACTTTAGATGATTCAGGGATTGATGACCAGGAGCTCCGTCTATTATCAATCCCTGTCTCTCTTGTTCTTCTACTGCATTGTTCTCAACATGGATAATCACAACATCAACAGATATCTGCAGTCCCTTACAGCTGCCTTTTCTATCCCATATGAAAATCCAAGGATTGGCAACTGCAGTACAATGCAAAGGAATTCCTTTTTTGTCAACCTCAGCCACCCTCTTGACAAGGTACTCGTGTGTCCTCAGACATGAAAATGGCTCATATCTATATGGCTGTATCTTAGTGCATATCTGCAGGTCAAACTCATCCCATCTGCCAACCTTCAACTTCTCCCTCACACTTCCTCCCATGACTACTTCAGCATTGAGGAATCCATCATTGGCCACCATCCTAGTGAAAAGCTCCTTCAATGCATTTTCTATTGCTCCACATTCTTGGACTGGCAATACAAGCATCTTCTTCATATTCTCAAAAACATTTGACTCCATGTTTAAAATGTCAGAACAGTCTTCTTTAAAATGAGTATCATGGTCCAAATCAGAATATTCTTGATATTTTCCAAAAGGGTTTGTAAATAGTCTTGCATTGTTAGATTCCAAGAACGTGATGGCAGCTAGGTTGCAATGCAATTGTGCAATGTTTAGTGGAGTGCAACCATTAATTTCCCTTTCTTCAATATATTTTTTAATTATATCTTTTGGGATACAGTTTAGAATCTGTTCATCATGACAGAAGATGGCAGCCAAGTGCAGCACACTCCTCCTGAGCCAGTTGTCATTCCTCTTGATCATTGTACTTATGCGCTCTTTCTGCTGCTCTTCCTCATCTGACTTATATTTAACATGTTTCCCTTTTTCTTTAATCCATTTAGTAACGGGTGGGTCTCTCATGTCTCTCTGCAGAAGCGCATCTGCTTTCTCAAAGCATTTCTTGATGTCATCATCACCATCATCCTTCCTCATGAAGAGGAGAATGTTGATCACACTTCCTGATTTCATGCAATTACTAAGAGTGCCGTATGCTGCTCTGATGGCAGAACCAGCAGCTGTTCTTAGATCCTCCCTCACATTCCATTGGTCTTGTATTGGATTAAGGAATATTTCAATGGGTTCAGTGCTGTGCTTTCTATAAGCAGCAATAAGCTGTCCCACCATATTAACAGTGGCCAAGAGAGATTCGTACGTTGTGCACTCTTCCACACTCAGCAATGAAATATCATAAATTTCATCAATTGTAGGATGAGCTCCTTTGTCAAGACACCATTTGAGCACCTCAAACATAGCATAACGGTTCACTTTGTATCCTTCTATATATTTCAGTATCACCCCATAAATCTGCTGTGCATAGCTTTCCACAATCAACTCCTGCAATATGCCTCTTGAGATTGCAAGAATCCTCTCATTCCGTATCCACATGTGCTGCTTGGCTAATTCTTCAATGTCCCTTGTCTCTAATAACATTGTATTGTATTCTCCACAACCTTTGCTCTTCAGATCCCTCATCCTCTCCGCATCCCTCTCCATATCCTTCAATTCACCAAGTATCTCCTCACTTGTCCTTCCACTCCTTCTCAGTTGATGAAACATGTGCTCATGGAATCCGATAAATCTGTGCAGGATTCCTTCCATTTCTCTTCCGCTGCAAATAGAACATTAATGAAGAATTATTCTCAAAATGAATATTATAATTTAATTCCTATTGAATTTCCAGTCAGTTTTTGCAGTGATGAATTTTTAACAGAAATAGCTTTTTAACACAACCATAACATTTTTTAAAAATAATTTCTTTCCTACTGTCATGCATGCAACATATAACAACACAATTGTTTATGCATGAATTGCAGCCAATGTAGTATTTTGGCACTCAGTTATTATCTAACATTATTGAACGGTAACTTTTCTACAGGAAAACGCACTACATATTAACGGGCACGGAACGTGTTCGCACCCAAGGATCGTAGCACGTGCGAACTGCCAGTCAGTTCTCAGCCTACGATCACAACTATTTTGCGGCGCTTTTGTGAGGCGTTTATTTATAGCACAATGTTTATGACGTGACGTCACGCAGTGGCGACCTCTGGCGCTACCTGGCACAAGTGTATCTCTGCGTCGTCTGCTTCAGCCATTCGCTCGAGTCTGCTGGTTTCCACAGTCAGGTTTCAGAAGTCAAGTTTTCTCTTGATTCAGCTTAAGGTAGGCTTCTATTGGCGACTTTTAGATTCGACACGACAGTTAAATTCTTCCAGTACACTTGGGGCTTTCAAGTGCAATTTGACAGGTGCCTCACCTGCAGCATAATTCGTAGTGGTGTCTGCCAAAATGTCAACAACTTGCTGGACTGATTGGATGACTTGCCAGGCAGGTTGGTGAGGGTCGAATTCAAATGTCGTGTTAAAATTAGATGTCTCTGATGATATGTTGTACCAGTGAACGTAGAGATCCCTTGTCACTGGTGTGTACTGGACAGTAAACTTCTTGTAAATTGGCTTGGCGGGGGTTTGGGGGCAGCAGCCCCCAAAATAGCCATGAAAAAAAAACCCCTAGAAATAGTAGAAATGGCTAGATTTATTTTGCCTTCACAAAACTCGGCTTTCATATAGATAGTGGATAGTGGATGGTGAGGAGATCAATATTAAACCTTATTGGCCGAATCAATAATATTGGTTGAGGCCCAACTATGCCCTTAACTTTTTAACATTATGATAGTTGGAGCACATGGAGGGCTATGGATTTTACCCCTTGGGCAAACTGTCGTTTTTGTTTGCAATGTGTCGACTTGCAATTTTTTCCGCTTGCTTGTGTATAAGCGACAAACTTTTTAATCACAATTTTAACATTAGGGTACCCTAGCTACAATTTTTTTTTCATGTGCTGAAACTTTTTTAAGTGACAAGTGGGAAAAAAGCTTTCTTTTCACCAAAAATCCGTTTCCTCACCCCCCCCCCTACAAAGATCATCTGGTCGGCCCCTAATTGCCACTGATCATCAATTTCTGCCCATTTCTGTTGCATTGGGAACTACTTTACCCCCAAACAACAGGACTCAAAAACTTTTAAAATTGCTTTAACGAAGGCATTATATACTTTTATTCAATTTATTGACATGTTCACATACACAAATAGGAACCAGGGGCGTAGATCCTGGGGGGATGGGGAGGATGCACCCCCCCCCCCCTAGAATGAGCAAGGGGGGGATGATCATATGATTATCCCGCCCTAGAATTTCAAATTATAACATCTTAGTGTGAGAATTAGTAGTTATTTTTAGCTTTCTCTGCGATGATACCTGTTGGATATCATGAGAAAAATAAATGCTCCAGGTTCCTCAGAATTAACCTCAGATAATTCGAAATACGTTGGCTTTTTCGCTACGCAGAGGTCCCCGGAATTCCCTGCCACACGATTTTTGGGTTGTTGGGCCTCACGTGTAGGTCACGAACGCCAAAATCATCCCCCCCCCCAACAAAAACGAAAAATCTACGCCCCTGATTGGAACACTTTGTGAAAGTGAAAATAAAATATAACACATCATAAATCAGTACCGAACAGGATATGACATGAACGACACATAAACACAGCAAAACAGAAATATAACACCTTATTTTGGTTCAGAGAAACAAGACTTTCTAGCCAACCTCCATGCATTAAAACTATAGACTTTGATTCAGATGGGCATTAGTTTATATGATATTTGAGGAAATGTTTCATACCCAGAATGCAGTTTAAAACAATTATTACATGTTTTTACTTTTTTACGTAATTTCCTGCATTAATTTCTTTACGTTTCTGACACAGGAGCCCCAAATTTACACCAATACAGGAGAACTCAAAAAAAATGCTGCTTGGATGAAGGTATGTTATAAAATTAATTTCAACGGTTACATTTACACCTATAATATTTGGGGAAGCATCTTAATCCCGGAATGTACCTCACACTAGTTATTGACCGGTAACATTTTTACATAGTTTCTGGCATTAGTTTTTGGTCCTTTCTTTCACAGGAGAAACCAGTTGGCCCCGAGCTGCTTGGACAAAGGTATACTATAAAAATAATTTGAAAGTCTTTAAGAATTCATGAACTGCACCTATAATACTTGAGGGAAAGCAGAACTTGTTTTAGGTTTTAGGTTTCAACTGTTTAATGTAATTTCTGGCATGAATTTCTCTTCGTTTCTGTTCTAGGAGCACCGAGTTAAGGGGCTGCCCAGATGATCTGTTGGGGGGGGGGGGGGGAGGCTATGGACTTTTGGTGTTTCCCACTTGACACTGAAAAAAAAAGAAGTTTGTTCAGCTCATGAAAAAAAAAGTTTGTTTCCACTTGTAGCTACTAGCTTGGGAACCGTAATGTTAAAATTGTGAAAAAAAAGTCTGTCACTCGTTCGCGTACCAATAAAATTGTTCGTTGACGCTTCCCAAAAAAAAAAAAATTCGTCCCATAGCCCTCCCCCCAACTATTGTCTTGTCAGCCCCTAATGCAATTAATGTTTCAATCCCAGAATGTATTTTACAGTAATTATTTATTGTTTTATCTTTTAACATAGTTTCTTGGATGCATTTTTTCGTTTTTCTGTTGCAGGTTGACACAGTTTACCCCAAGACAGCAAGACCGAAAAACCAAGCTGCTTGGACGAAGGTATGATATGTTTCAAACCAAATAAGTAGTTTACAATAATTATTTAACATTTTGACTTTTAATGTAATTTCTTGCATTCCTTTATTGTTGTTTCTGTCACAGGAGGACCCAACTTGTCCCAAGACGGCATGACCCAAAAACGAAGCTGCTTTGACGAAGGTACATTACAAAAATGATATTGGTTTCCTTTACTGAACCTATATCATTTGATGATACGTCTCAAACCAAATGAGCAGTTTTATAATAAGCATGAGTGGGTAGAAACGACTCAGGATATCTGCACGAAAGGGAGTACATCTCAAAATACCACCATACAACCTTTTGGTCTTATTATACCCCATATTGTAACTCAAAAGAAAGCTGAACTTCACTTAGATGATCAATACTCAACAGTGCCCTCAGCCAATCAGAGCACAGATAGCAGCTCAACCAGTGTTCTCATTAGGGTTCAGGAAAAAAGAGTCCCTGGGATGCATTGAGGTCCAAGAAAATCCGTCCCTCCTTTAATCCAGTGTTGCCCTCAAAACTTAAAGAAATGAATATATATATATATATATAGTGATGCATTTTACAAATGATTTTTATGAACGAGTAACATTTCAAAACTAGGGGTTTATAATCTTATTTCTAGAGTTTGATAAATCATCTATTTAGCAAATTTCAAGTTACTGTTCAGTGTTGAGAGAAAAATAGTTTAGATGGCTTGTTGTAGGGCTGTGGTCTTCTGGACTCAAAATTTGAACTTTATACTTAACTAGAAAAACCCATTGACAGCATACATCACGTAAATGGCAGCATGTGTAAAGAGGTAATGATGCAATAAGAGTTTAAGGTAGGCCTATGGTAGGAAATGTGAAAGGTATCCTTTCTAATACAACTGTAGGGAACTGAAAAGATTTTACTGTTTGATCTGATGAGCTGTCCCACAGATTTTAATGTGTGACTTGTCATGGCAGATGTGAATGTGTGCATTTCCAGCAGAGGGCAGGTAGGTAGCTTTGTTTAGTTTCGTAGTAAATATTTTAAAAATGAACTTGCATGTAAGCATGTGAATTTGGTACAATAATATACCTTTGATAGCGGTTTAGAGGTGTAGAAAGTATTACTGCTGTAGTTGGAAAATTGAAAGTAGGAGGAAAGAATTTGTAAGCTTTTTTGATGACTTGTCATGACAGATTCATGCAATCCTGGATTTGGGGCAGAGGTGTAGTCGAAAGGATGAAAAAGGGAGTAGTCAGGAGGTTGATTGCCCTCATCAGAATAGTTTGAATGTTAGAATGATAAAAGAAAAGTATGCACTTCTCTATGCTTCACTGTAATGGTAGGTCCTCTGCCTGTGCACTTACAGAGTTGTAAACACTTTCCTTAATAACACATTATGTGTAGTATTTGGATTTTAAGATACTTTTATGAAATCATAGCTTCTGGCAAGCACATATAAGTATTTCTATACATGCTTGATGCCACACTGCCACACTGCCACACTGCCACACTGGGATAATTTACCTAAATCGTTCACCTATTCATTAAATGTGAGGTTCTCAATTGAAAATTGTAGTTATCATTCCAGGTGTCAATTGGAGTGAGCTTAAGATGTTTGAGATATATCAAGTAATTTTCAAGCGTCAATAAATCAATGCAATGGATTGATAATTGTCGATTATGTCATTTCATTCTTTACCATTGTGACGTCATGGCCATGGTGACGTAACAATATTGTGACATCAGTTGAGCTCAGTGTTCTCATTAACACCACATAATAATATAATGATCAAACCATTGAGGCTACAGAAAACAATTAAGTATACAACGCAATACCGCAAGGGATATATCCACTGCTTTTTCATGTGGAATTGTAAACATTATGGGGTATACAATAATTATTTATCGGTTTAACTTTTCAACATAATTTCTTTCATTAATTTTCTGTTTTTCTGTTGCAGGAGGACCCAATTTACCCGAAGACAGATGGATCCAAAAGCAAAGCTGCTTGGACGAAGGTACTTTATAAAAATAACTTCAATCGTTTCAGGAACTGTACCTATAACATTGGAGGAAACTTCTCAATCCCAGAATGCAGTTTACAATAATTATTTATCGTTTTACTTTTTAACAAAATTTCTTGCATTAATTTATTGACGTTTCTGTTGCAGGAGGACCCAATTTACCCCAAGACAGAAAACGAAGCTGCATGGGTGAAGGTATGTAATAAAACTTATATTGGTTTCATTTACTTTTACTGAACCTACAACATTTAAGGAAACGTCTCAGACCAAATATGAACGCAGTTTACAGTATTTATTTAATGTTTTAACTTTTTAACATAATTTCTTCCATTAATTTTCTGTTTTTTCTGTTGCAGGAGAACCCAATTTGCCCGAGGACAGTAGGACCAAAAAACGAAGCTGCTTGGATGAGGGTACGTACGTTATAAAAATAACTTCAATCGTTTCAGGAACTGTACCTATAACATTCGAGGAAACTTCTCAATCCCAGAATACAGTTTAAAATATTTATTTATCGTTTTAACTTTTCAACATAATTTCTTTCATTAATTTTCTGTTTTTTTCTGTTGCAGGAGGACCCAATTTACCCCAAGACAGCTGGACCCAAAACCAATGCTGCTTGGACGAAGGTACATTATAAAAATGACTTTAATAGTTTCAAGAACTGTACCTATAACATTTGAGGAAACGTCTCAAACCAAATGAGCAGTTTACAATAATTATTTATCGTTTTACTTTTTAACGTAATTTCTTGCATTAATTTATTGACGTTTCTGTTGCAGGAGGACCCAATTTACCCAAGACAGAAAACGAAGCTGCATGGGTGAAGGTATGTAATAAAACTTATATTGGTTTCATTTACTTTTACTGAACCTACAACATTTAAGGAAACGTCTGAGACCAAATATGAAACGCAGTTTACAGTAATTATTTAATGTTTCAACTTTTCAACATAATTTCTTTCATTAATTTTCTGTTTTTTCTGTAGCAGGAGGACCCAATTTACCCCAAGACAGCTGGACCCAAAACCAATGCTGCTTGGACGAAGGTACGTTACAAAAATGACTTTAATAATTTCGAGAACTGTACCTATAACATTTCAGGAAACGTCTCAAACCAAATGAGCAGTTTACAATAATTATTTATCGTTTTACTTTTTAACGTAATTTCTTGCATTAATTTATTGACGTTTCTGTTGCAGGAGGACCCAATTTACCCCAAGACAGAAAACGAAGCTGCATGGGTGAAGGTATGTAATAAAACTTATATTGGTTTCATTTACTTTTACTGAACCTACAACATTTAAGGAAACGTCTGAGACCAAATATGAAACGCAGTTTACAGTAATTATTTAATGTTTCAACTTTTCAACATAATTTCTTTCATTAATTTTCTGTTTTTTCTGTAGCAGGAGGACCCAATTTACCCCAAGACAGCTGGACCCAAAACCAATGCTGCTTGGACGAAGGTACGTTACAAAAATGACTTTAATAATTTCGAGAACTGTACCTATAACATTTCAGGAAACGTCTCAAACCAAATGAGCAGTTTACAATAATTTTTTATCGTTTTACTTTTTAACGTAATTTCTTGCATTAATTTATTGACGTTTCTGTTGCAGGAGGACCCAATTTACCCCAAGACAGAAAACGAAGCTGCATGGGTGAAGGTATGTAATAAAAATAATATTGTTTTCATTTACTTTTACTGAACCTACAAGATTTAAGGAAACGTCTCAGACCAAATATGAAATAAGCAGTTTACAGTAATTATTTAATGTTTCAACTTTTCAACATAATTTCTTTCATTAATTTTCTGTTTTTTCTGTTGCAGGAGAACCCAATTTGCCCGAGGACAGTAGGACCAAAAAACGAAGCTGCTTGGATGAGGGTACGTACGTTATAAAAATAACTTCAATCGTTTCAGGAACTGTACCTATAACATTCGAGGAAACTTCTCAATCCCAGAATACAGTTTAAAATATTTATTTATCGTTTTAACTTTTCAACATAATTTCTTTCATTAATTTTCTGTTTTTTTCTGTTGCAGGAGGACCCAATTTACCCCAAGACAGCTGGACCCAAAACCAATGCTGCTTGGACGAAGGTACATTATAAAAATGACTTTAATAGTTTCAAGAACTGTACATATAACATTTGAGGAAACGTCTCAAACCAAATGAGCAGTTTACAATAATTATCTATCGTTTTACTTTTTAACGTAATTGCTTGCATTAATTTATTGACGTTTCTGTTGCAGGAGGACCCAATTTACCCCAAGACAGAAAACGAAGCTGCATGGGTGAAGGTATGTAAAAAAACTTATATTGGCGTCATTTACTTTTACTGAACCTAAAACATTTGAGGAAACGTCCGTTTTTCTGTTGCAGGTTTAAGCAGTTTACCCCAAGACAGCAAGACCCAAAAACGAAGCTGCCTAGACAAAGGTATGTTATAGAAATAATTTCAGTGGTTCCGTTTTATGAATTCATAACATTTGAGGTTACTTCTCAAACCAAATAAGCAGGTTACAATAATTATAAATTTAACATTTTGACTTTTTTACGTAATTTCTTGCATTTATTTTTCTTTTTTTTCTGTAGCAGGATTACCCAGTTTACCCCAAGACAGTAGGACCCAAGAATGTAGCTGCCCATTTGAAGGTATTTACCTAGTTGCGCTGAGACTACTATTTTTGGAACATATTTTCTTTATTTCTATCCTGATATACTTTATTTTCTGTATTAAAATCACACCCCTTAATAAATTGAAACACCTTCTATAAAGAACCAATCTTAAACAAAATTCCATCAAAAATTGACTTTATCCCAAGTTTTTGATGAAAAAAACTATTAATTGCCCATCTCATCAGTTGATCTGCCACCGGGCGCCTAAAACAAACAATAGGGTAGTAATTATCAATTCAGTCAAAATGAAAGTTTTATTCACATGGAAAGGGGTAGAAGATAGCATGATAGCATACCGCATATATATATATATATGATTAGTTTCACAAATGTTTCGACCAAATATATGTCAATCTAAAATGTTAATATTGAAATTGGTCAAAAAGTTGTAATTTGCAGTATTTACAACATCCTCAGGGCACATGAAAAATTGTTGAATCACTCAAAATTATGCACTACGATTTTCTGTGAAAATTGCCATTTAATTAATGCAGTAATAACAAAATTAATCATTTGAGGTCAATGGTAATAGTGGGAAATTGAACCACGATCGATCACTAAATCAATTACTTTCATTTAGGACCTAATTAAAAAAATAATTTGATTAAATTAGATAGTTAATAATAATAATGATTACAGTTGCAAATTGTGTTTCTTGTATTTATATCTCAACACCAGAATATCCTTGATTAATTCATGGTTTCTTTACTTGCAGGATCACACAATTCCGAGTCATCACACACTGGGCCTAATCAGACAGGGGAACCACCCAATCAGTCTCAAAGTATGTTTAAAGTGGGGCACTACACTATTATTTTCAGTAGTTGCTATACATATCGGTGTTATTGTTGGACATTTTGAGTGGTTGATTGATTTAATGCAAAGGCAACAGTGTAATATTGTATTTACAATGGACTGCACGCGGCTAGAATCTACATGATTGTCTTGGCTGAAAATTTCTTTTGGTCAGGAATCAACAAGCCTTCACCTTTACCCTTGAAAGGATTGTCTACAAGAGAAAAACACCCATTTTTGAAGATGATTTAACATAAATCTGTACAGAAAAATTTTAAGGAAACCTTAGTTTGTGACTTTATGCTAATTAATGCATCCTTTAGGCTAATCGGGACAAATTATGTTATAAATATGGACCTTACGACTTATTAATTACCATAATTAATTGGTTGTATTTCACATGATTAGATCATGTTAATTTTAATGGATGTAACTACATGCAAAACACATTGCCATCACAGCAGGGGGTCTGATGGTCAACGATGGCCATCTTCCAGAAGCAGACCCTGGGTAAAATCGCCCCAGGCTATGTCAGCTAATCCCCTCTAAGCTCATTAAAAAGAGATTAAGCTGTCAAATGGAGATGATTGATGGGCATGCACTCCTTTGTTATATTAATTGACCTGTCAATCAAACTGGGGTGGTGAGTACTGCCTGAGGCAAAATTAGGGGTAAAACTGACAGGTGTTCCTTTGTTACATTAATTGAACTGTCAATCAAATATGTTCACCTTGAGAGTAAAAAAAATTATTCAAAGTTCCACTGAGTATTATTCCTGAGTTTATAAAGCTTATATTTTTTGAGTCTGAATTGCAAGATGATATAAGTTTTGTTATTTGGTAAAGCTTATTGTACATGCTATATTAAGAGTTTCATTCCAAACATAAATTGCATTAAAACCTCAATGTATACTGCAAGTTCTGGATATAGCAGCAATAACTAAAGTTCATTTTTCAAATAAAAAAAAAGCTCAACCGGGTGGAATAATAATAATAACCAGAGCTAAGAAAAGAAAAATTAAAGAAATTCGCCCTGAGTGAGTTCCCAAGGTCATAAGTATCAATTCTAATTCTTTATTAGCTAATGTCAGGCTACCTAACAGTAAACGTTGTACTGGAGTATATATCGATAATTTAAATAACACACAATAAAGCAAAAACAAGTGTGTTCTCACAGAATAACCAGTCAGCTTTTTAATGCTGACTAAAACTTATGTATTCTAAAATTCAATGACAGTCAACTGCAGAGAAATGGTCTTGAGCATTGTCAATGACAAGTCCATAGCTTTTGCACCCAAATAAGCCAACAGTTTTGTGTATTGGCTAAACTCGACATATTGATAATTCACAGCCTCACTGGTGAAGCAAAATACATTATAGCAAAGGTAAACTTGACAATGGACGATAATGGAGAAGACCAACAGGTATAATATTGGTCAAACAGGTGTCTGCAATACACATTAGAATCTCTTCTATGCCATTGTTTACATTAGAATACCACACCTTAGACGAATCCTTTCGCCTTCACAAAGTCCTGCTCGGTGACAGCATGTCCAGTACTCCTTGTTCTTGTTGTATTTCGCATCTTGGCTGTATATGAGTCTCCCAAAACGTATTTTAACTTCTCTTTCTGTCAGAATAAGAAATTTACGGGTCAAACAGATGGTCTTACAATTGGAAGAGAAAAATATTTATCTTTGAAAGTGAGCTCAGAGCTTTTTAAAATAAAAATTCAGAGCTGTGATAATGCATTTTGCAATGCTGCCTTGAGTAGAGGAGAAGGGGGAACATCAGGATGCTTTGTATATCTACTCATTTTACTCAATGCTGAAAACACAGAGCAACCCAGAAGTTTGCATAAATATCACCAATGCTATTGAGCTTAAATACAAGAGAATAAGAGCTTGGACTACACCTACTCTTTTGCAGCCAGACAGCAAAATGTGACATCATCATAACCGTCCCAATGTGCCCCAGTGTCGAAAAAAACATTTTAACATACTGTTTGCTCTAGATATTTAAATATATAAAAAGTATGTAAGACCAGTATACAGTGCAATAACACCTTGTTTTACCAATAGCTGATAACTTTGAAAAGTTTTAAACATTTAACATGAACTGTCCTATCATCAATGTTAGTATCTCTTAGTTCTTTGCTATAAATTTGTTCACAGAGCATGATTATCCACTATGCCTCAATTCACTGTGGCCTGTATACCTATTGTGTGCTGTTCCAGGTCATTCAGTTGACTTGGGACACTCACATTTTCCATATAATGTGTGTCCCAATGTGTCCCATGTTGACTGTCCCAAATGAGGCCCAACATGCCTTTTGCAAAATTGCAAAAAAAAATTTTCTCACCATTGAGTGTGTTTATCAGGATGTTTGTTACGATGTATGAAATTCACACAAGCATTGGGAAAGCCTCATTGTTCATGGTTTGTCCAGAGAATGGTTCGAATGGAACACCTCTGAATTTAGTTGAGTAGTAAAAAAACAAACTTTTCCTCACCATACTTCCTCATGTGGCTTTAATTTGCCAACAAAAGGATAGAAACATCAGAATGTGAAATTACAAGATATGATGGCACTACCATATCATCTACCTTTGCCAGGAACCAAGAAAACCCCACCGTCCCATATTGTCCTGTGTCCCAATGTGCCCCGGTTCCCCCTAAAACCCTTGAGTTTTGTAAACATGTTGATGATGCTAGAGACTAAGGTAATATTGTATTTTTGATGATGCATTTGATACTTAAATGATTCACTCATTGCGAGGCTTGAAAAAAGCTAAAGTTTTGCCAAAAGTATAGCGAGGCCCACCAGAGTGAATCATAATGTCTCAAAAACTATTTTTGATCCCTAAAAAGCAAACGATAATTCATATATTAAAAAATACCATTCATCACTTTCTTACAAGTATGCACCAGCTTACATCCAAGTAACCACCAAACTCTATTTCTTTTAATTGAGGCAAGAACACATGGGATTGGAAAATAAATCCGAATTGTCTGCATCATTCTAGCCAAAGTCATTCCTGTACCTTAAGTAAAAGGAACTGTATATTAAAGTATTTGTCAAATGCTCATACTTTAATGGAACAAGCAATTGATATCAAAGCTGGTGGGCAGAAGCAGTGAAGGGAAAAATATAGCTTACAAGGCCAGGAGTTTAAGATGTATGTGCAGCCCTCTAAGGCCTTTTTTGGGTACTCATGATGGTTGATTGATGAGATGAGAGAGAGTGGGAGTCCTCAATGTGTTATGCTTTACTCAATTTGAGGGATCATCTACTGGCTCAGCACATATACAAGAGGCCTCCAATGCAATTTCGCAGCAGAAAGACATCCAGCTGGTATTATGTCATTGAAGATCAACTGAAAGTTTCTTTAGTCCTCCACTCGAGGTTTGTACCCATGCAGGTACGGAAAGATCTTCAGCAGAGCAGGCCCGGGCCATGGTCACTCTGCCTCCCAGCTACATATGAAATCTGCCTGCAGAGACTCTGGTCAACTTAACCAGAAATGAAGAACTATCAAAAATATATCTACTCATATGACAGTACATTAAATTCTATAACACCAGAAAACATTTATATTCTAGATATAAAATATACATAGTCTTGCCACAGGTATCTAATTTTGATTGAAGTACTCTAGAAAATCTCATTTTGATAAAGTGCCATTCAAAAATAGCATTGTCTTCCTGGTGCATATGGTTCCCTCACAACTTGAAGATACATGTGGAATAGAAGACATCTCAAGGCAAAGGCAAGCTCACTGTCCTAGGAAATGCAGCCTGTTGTGCAAAAACATGCCACCCATTGATGGTGGTACAAGAAAGAAGATCCCTACTACTCAGCATGAAAGGTAGGGGAGAGAAAGTTACAGTGGATCAGCTGCCAAAGTGGATCATCTCAAATCTTTGTTACGAGAGGATAAAAATTTGTCGCAGCATACAAATATGCCTAGTAATGGCCTGTTTCACAAGTCTTTTTTTGCTGCATGACCACTACACTTTGAAAACAAGTGCTTTTTTCACTTCAAAATTTCAATTTGGTCTACATATTATAGTCCGTCACAAATCTTACATCTTTCTTGAAAGGATAAAATATCTGTATTTGTCTGTTTAATGGGAAAAGATTATTTGGTGGGACTCGTTGTATGTCATCTAGTGTCCCTGTAGATGATTATGATCCTCTGCATCTTGTGAGTTGCCACCTCGAAACAAAGGAACTGACAACCTGCTGGCCTGTGAGAAAAATCTAGATCTATTCTTTATTGGAGTGTGTACAAGAAAGTATATGGAGATGCAATTCGCCTGAAAAAAAAACAACTTATATGAGCCTAATTACAAGAGAAGCTTCATATTTTGTCTCACAGTAATTGCAAAATGGGTGCCTTATCCCTCTGTCCATGTTTTTGGGCAAACTATGCCCTAAAAAAGGCAAAAAAGCACATTTTAGAGTGGCACAATCTTCGCAGTGTCACATTTAAGAGGCAATAACTTGGAAAGTAAGACTTTTAAATAGTTTACTAGCATTGTACCTGTAAAAGGGTAATGAAAGGATGAGGAATGTATTTTATTTTTTTTATGACTTATAAGTTGGCAACAGACATGGTTGGTGACTTGGGTGTCATGATATGATTAGGTTACTGGGCATTATATTGGCTTGAGCATCACCCTCAGCAGGCATACTTGTTTTAAGATAATTTGTTGCAGTGAAGGATAGGTGTCTCCCTCTTGTGTAGCATACTGTATGGTGGTGTCAGAAGGTACCCTCTTGTGTGAATGGATAGAAGTCCCAAAAGTGAAAAACGCAGAAATAATGGATGTAAAGTACTAGTAAGATGAAAATCCTCGATTAGGGTGAAGAGAAGAAGATTGATACATGGGATGTGAGGATCCATGGAGAAATGTGGATTTGCATGGACAGACAAAATTTGGGGAACACTGCCATTTATATATATAATAAAGATTTCATTTTGCCATAATTCCCTATATTGTTTTCTTTGCATCACACTCGAAGTTGAGATATTTCAGCTAAACATGGACTCACACCAACATGCCATGCTACTAAACATTTGGTTACAATTTTTTTGAGAATTTTGCAAATTTAGGTAAAGCTGCTGACTTTGATGGCCCACTATGTTTGCATTTTTGATATGCCCAAATATATTGGTTACAACAAGTTTATGTGGAGAAAGTTCAAGATGATGCCAGAGGATAGCTTGGGTTTTTTTTTTAATGACCAAATTTAGAAGGATTTTAGTCATTTATGGCTCAGGTGGTTAGGCATGGGCCACCCAAGTCCCAAGTACATGCTTCAATATAGTTTCAGGCTTATTTGTTCAAAAAACCTTCAGCACAATTCAGTTATATGGTGTGAAAGCGTGAGATATTCTGAAAAATATTAGATTCCGTGCGGCTATTTATAGAAACAAAGGGAGAATGAACATTTTGAGAGATTTATAAATATCTCTCAACAAACCTATGGGGTATCCTAGCAACCAGTCGAAAATCTAGTACCTTCACAAAGAACCTGTAAGGTATTATAGCAACCAGTCACTCAGGTGCCTTTGCAACAAGCCTGTGGAGTATCCAAGCAACTTTTCACTAATCCAGTACTTTCACAATGAAACTGAGGTATCATGGCAATCAGATAGGAGAGACTGGGGTAAGTTGTGCCACATGGTAAGTTGTGTCGACTGCTATTTGGGTGAAATGAAGAACTGGTTAAGGAAAGCACGACCACCCATGTATACACACTTGGTCAACATCATTATGCACCATGAAAAAAAACTGCCAAATGCTACGCTGTGAAACGCTACACTCATAAATTCAATTTTGTTGCTGAAAACTTGAAGTGCCAAGGACTGACTTTCTTGTTTCTCAGTCATTTTGTATTTGTAATTAGATGATGTCCCACTGGTAGGATGAAGTTTATAGGTATATCTAGACATTTGTGTTGTTAGATTTAATCTGGCATTGGTGGTTTATTTTTGACAACCAGTCTCATTCCGAAAATCTATCGGGGGTAAGTTGTGTCGTTTTGATTGGGGTGAGTTGTGCCAATGGTATGACACAGGTTAAATTTTTTTATTCATCTATTTGTGTCTGCAATTTAAGCAAAGACTTAAGATGTTATGAAATAACTTACTCTGAGTGTTATACAACCCTCTATAGAATACATCATTTTAGTTTTTGCAGCATCTTGAATTTTTGAGTAAAATGACTCATAAATGTTTGATAATTTTCATGTAACACATCAGCCAAAAGACTTGATACAGATGATCTATCTGAAGAAACAGGTGAAATAAAAGTTTTTTTTGGAATAGATTAAGCAGAACAACTCGCCCCTTCATGCGGCACAACTTACCCCGGCACCAGGGTAAGTTCGGTCACTTGACCAAATCTTTTCAAATGCCCACCATGATCTTCAATATGGTATGATTTCCCTGAAAACTTTGGTTGATGTGTTATATTTTGATGTCTGATTTTCAGATTACATGACTAAGGTTTGGTTTTTTGGAAAATCAACCTGAGCAAAAAATGGCACAACTTACCCCGGTCTCCCCTTACTCTAGTGCTTTCCGAAAACCTGTGATGCAGCACAGCAACAAAAGTTTTCAAAAAGACATGGGAAGCATTATAGCACTTACACTTCTGAAGCATCGTAGTCACGTAATAATGAAAATGTATCAAGGTTGCACTCTGATGTCCTGCGCATTTGGTTGAAAGAATCAACTAAGACAATCACACTGGCAAGATTTCGGAATTGAACTCTAGTTACAACAACTCAATAAAACTTGCAAACCGATTTGACATCCAGTCATAATCTGTTAAACATCATCAGACGGTCAGCCTCCTGACACTATGAACAATATTTTACACATGTAGAATCATTATACCTTTGAACATGAAAGTTTCAGTTGCCGCATATGGCTTGATATCTCAGCTATGTCACAAAGATATGTGCAACCATTTTACTCTATCATTTGAGCTGACTCAGTGGATTGAATTTACACTGTATAGAAATGGCACATCTTATATCAGAGAGTTTGAAAAAATGGACGCCAAGTTGACCAAAATTAGTTAAGAATTACCAGAATGAACAAAAGTGGTTTCTGGGAGTACTTTGGTCACCTTTTTAAAAAAAATGGCAGTTATCTCCGATTTGCAAATATCCAATCAAGAAAATTTGATCCAACCGATTCCATAAAACAGCTACACCCATTTTCATGCTTATAATATGATCTGCACAAATCTGAAGAATGATTGGCTACATTTGTCACAAACTACCAGTCCAAAAGTTAAGACTTTGCGGAGGTTGTATTGTTCAACTTAATTATTTGAAATGGTTGAGGTTTTTTTTCTTTGTCAGAGTTGGATGATTTTGTTTCTTTAATATTTTTTGAAAATTGATATCTTGTATGTAGAATAGGGGAAGTGTACCCAAATTGAACCGGTCCTTAAATTGGACCACCACCATATCTCACAGCCAGATGATGAATCTAAGCAGATAAGATACCTGGTGGACACTTCTTGAATACAAAGTTCCATAGTTGACAGAGGCAGTTTCTATGTTACAAACGTGGAAAATGATGGGAATTATTCCATTTTTATCATATTTCTTCTAAAAATCTTCAAAATGTTGAGGCCTTCCAACTGAAGTTGACAACTGCCTTCAATTGGACCACTCATGGTGCCGCATATTGGACCACTTGTCCAATATTGGGTCAAGTGGTCTAATAAAGGGAAGGAAATAATTGATCTATCATTGATGCCTTATGTACAAGCTATTCTACCTTTTATAGGTAAATGTAAAGGTTCAACTTCAACTTTACTTCATTTCAATGCCAGATGAGAAAGTGTGGACCTAAATTGGACCAGGTGGTGCCCAATATTGGACCACCTTATTTCCCTGATACCATCGTTGAGTGCTAAGAACTGTTCCAAGAGGGCTGCACACACCATATGTTTGTTTGTATGTTTTTATCAAACACATTGGATGAGTAGTGACTATATTGGTCCAATGATCCAATGTCAGTAATGATAGTAAACAGGTGGTCCAATATAAGGTCCACTGGTCCAATTTGTGGCACCCAGACAAACTCTTGTCTTTGCATGTTACACAAAATCTAGCAAATGTTGTAACCTCAATCTGGGGTCACACTGAGACCTTGGCCTGCCTCATGTATTGGTCCAATAGGTAATCTCTTGGGTGTAACTGTGTGTGAGAAATAGAGCATTGAAGTAAAGTGGTCCAATAAAGGTACACTTCCCCTACAAAACTGGCAGGCCTAATGAACTATTTAAAAGTTTAAAACCCGTTGTGCATTGCATTTAGGCAGACTGCAGAAAAAGACCCATCTTTGGAGCAAAGTTAGTATATTTCAGTCAATTTCCCTTTTGTGTAGGCATTGGTATACATAGATGACTCTAGATGTCATGTCTTTGGGATATTGATGCCACACTCATATTTCAAGTGCTGTAGGAACATAATGCTTCCTCCTGAATAATTTACATTTTCAAGACTTTCAACATCGTACTATTCATTGCAATACATTAAAGCTAAATTTAAACAAGAATCCGAAGATAACAAAATCTGTGTTTAGCACTCTTTGTACATTTTAAAAGGTGGGATGTGCGTATTGCTGAACGACTGGTTAAACACATTTTTCATGAACTAGTTTTTTTGGTACAATCTTATTAACACAGCAAAGTGTGCACTTGTAATAGACTTTCCCTTTTGTTGTATTGAACTGATTGAAATAGAAATGGCCTGTTGGGGTTTACAGAGATACCACTTATCTGTCAATACATGCATCTCAGTACTTACACAGTAAAATTGCAGGTTTGACCTGTACTGGCAGGATTCACAAGTGAATTGCAGCAACCATTGTGACTTCAGTGGTGGCAATCTAGGCAACCATTCAGGTTTCACTTAATTTTTATGATCAATACCTGCAAGCGATTCCCTGTACTAAAATAACATTTTTGTGGTAGCCATTTTGGAACCTATATTGGATTTCTCCAAAATTTCTTGATCTGTACCCTAAAAAAATTACAGTACCAAATTTCATAATCTAAGTGAAATACTAAGCTCACAGTGGACAAGTCAAGAACGGCGGCCATTTTGTAGCAGCCGTCTTGGATTCCTCAAAATATTTTAATGTTCTCCGTCCATACACTCAAGTCCCTAAACAAAATTTCGTAACTCAAAGTGACATACTAAGCCCACCTTGGGCAATCAATAATAATGGCCATTTTTTGGGCAGCCATCTTGGATTTCCCCAAATATTGTGGACCCATTGCAACAGACAAATTTCTAAACCAAAATTTAAAGACCCTAGTGAAGTACTAAGCTCACAGTGGACAAATCAAAAATGGCAGCCATTTTATGGTGGTCATTTTGACAGCCATCCACACACTCAAATGAGTTCTAAATTTCATAATTCCAGGTGAAATACCAAGCTCACAGCAGACATTTTAAAATCTGGTAATTTGTTACCAAAAGAGTAAGGATGGTAAAACAGGCATGTTTTGCATTTTTCTAAATTCTCATTTATCCCAGCAATTACAGCACTAAATTATAAAATGCATTTCAGAAACCTAGTATACTAATGTCACCAGTTGGCTTGTAAGCCTTTTAAACCTCTCAATTTGCCTTCACAACTTTTGACAGAAAGACATTTTGACCCATTCTTTTATCACCTTGGGGGAACCCGGGGTAAAAAAAAAAGCATAGTGCTTATCCGTTGTTGCAATTTTTCCTTGCATGTGTAACGTAACTGTCTGAATAGCACAAGCACGACTTACAAGTGTTTTTCCACAAAATAGCTGAACAAAGAACATTTTGATGAATTTAACTTGCACAATCAAAACATTAGGAGCATATTTACTACATACATTCAAATGCAGCTTACCTCAAGCATGATTTTAACAGGGCTGGACTAAAGTCAACTGGGTCCAGGCATGCTATCCAGGAGATGCAAAAATGACAACTGATGCAGAATTTGTGGTGGCACACCTGGTTCTCTGGTGGTTCTGTCTGATTACAGCAGGAGGTGTAGAGAGGAAAAGCAGGTTATACCTATATTGGGTGGCCAAAACCAATCTCTGACATAATTTCTAATTGAATGTCAGTACCAAGTTTTGCTGAAATACTGGGTTGCATGCCCTGGGGCTGTGCTTATTGGGAACAGGCAGTGTGGGGAGCAGAGGCAGAAGACTACTGCTAGTAAAACTTCTTTCCCACCCTCCTTCCCTCACTGAAGTGTTTCACTAATATTTCACCCTGCCCACAGGGGCCAAAAAATTGCATCACTACCTGCCACCTCACTCCATTCTAAACACAATTTCCCCTCCAGGCATGTACTGCTAGCCACATGACAGGTGGTGGCAGAGGTGCAGGTGGCTGGCAACTCAGACAGCCACTATACTGTCCTGCTAGATTACCACACTCCAGTCCTTGATTACAATGTATGTAATATAACATGTCTGGTTACAAATACAGACATGCATTTAGTAGGCCTAAGCTATTTTATGGGCTTGAAGCCACAGTTTCGGGTGGTTCTGAGTGAGAGACTTCTGGTTATAAGCATTAAGAGCACCAGGAATAGTGCAACATACATTAAAGGCCTTAACATCACATGTGAGTCCTAAGTCTCACACATCCTTACACCTGACTCTGGTTTTTTGGCAGAATTCCTCTGCCCTTTGCCAAGTCAGGTTCTGGGATCTCAACACTTCGTAATTCACTAGACAATTTGCTACATTTTTTTCTCTTGTAATTCTATATATGTAATATACTTTTCATATCAGTTTCGTGGTGAGACCCCTTACTCACTACTTTTCTAAATAAATGACAAAGAAATAAAAAATTCTATCCTGTCATTTTGGATAACAACTGTAGTAAATAAAAAGTTAAAATTTTCAAAATCATAATTCAAATGTGAAATTCTACAATTGGTTTGGAAAAATGTGTCTTACTTACCTGTGGAAATCACCAACAGCTGGGTGTGGTGGCTGTTTTCTAATGTAACTTCAATTTTTGCATCTGTCTTTTCATTGTGTCACATCAGCAAAATTTGTCTATGCAAACAAATTATGTTAACAAACACATGATTGGAAACAGATTTTCTTCTCAACTAAAAGCCAGGTCTCCCAGTAGCAGGCTAGTTGAAACTGGACTGTTGACTATTCTTGGACTATTCATGTCACATGACACATTGACCTACAGTCTCCCCCAGGTGGCAGGCTCATGGTGCCTCCTGGTGGAAAGCAGTGTCATTACCCACAACAAAGTGTGCACAGCAGCAAACCCTCTGCAGTGCACTGGCTCTCTGCTACACCTTGACAGATATCAAATAATTTTGTGGTCTTTCGCTTCTCCAGGTGAGCCTTAGTGTGCTTTGCACACAATTGTTAAAGTTGTAGCTCATGCAAACTTGAAAAATGCATTGCAAATTGTAAAATTTTCAAAATCAAATGGTAGCATGATGATTAATGAGTTTTATTTGCTGAATTGTTGAAATATATTTATTACACAAAAGCTCTAAACCATCCTTCACAGAGAAGAGAAACAAGGGCATTTTTAACTGAGAGAGAGTTCCCTCACAGTTATTACTAAAGAGGGGATCGGTGTCATTTTTCTCAAGAAGTTTTTTTGGCAAAGTGAGAGTACTGGGCTCATCTAACTTGTACATAATAGCTTAAAGGGTTTAGTAGGGTGCTTTGTGGCATCAAAGGCTTACATTCTCCTCATCAATGGTAAGCTGGTTTAGTTTGTGTTAAATATTTGACAGCATGCCATTTACATTGTTAGTTCCAGTCCAGCCCATAAGGGGCCCAAATGCAACTCAGGTGCTGAGACTG
This sequence comes from Platynereis dumerilii, assembly GCA_026936325.1. Classification (NCBI taxonomy): domain Eukaryota; kingdom Metazoa; phylum Annelida; class Polychaeta; order Phyllodocida; family Nereididae; genus Platynereis; species Platynereis dumerilii. The sequence continues at coordinate 296,340 of JAPTHN010000198.1, read as the reverse complement.
GGAGTTTCCCAACATAACTCTAACTGGTCCAATTGTCATTCCGGGACAGAAGTGCTGAAAATCTTGAATGAGCATGCTTTTGCTATCACTGTCTATCATAATGGGTCAATAAGCCTCTCCCTCAGTTTTGAATTATCGAATTCTTGTTATATACATAATACTATATTGGCCAGAGGTCCTTTCAATGCTTGTAACACCTTTTCTCATACATTTTCTTGGATTTCACAAAGAAAAACAGAAAAAAGCAGGTATAATTTTGAAACCTTCAATGGAATCTGCATTGATTTGCCATAGAAAAGACAGGAAAAATAGATGAGATATATATATATATATTTTTTTTTTTCTGAAAATCCTAGTTCATCAAAATATTAAATGGCATTTTACATCAAATGGATCATTCTTGGGTAAGGTGTCTCGATTCGGAATTAACAGGTGTGTAACGTTGAGTCACATGTTTTCAATGGCATGAGATCAGCCAACTCCAATCCTCAGCTTTAGACTTCCTTTATTTTTTCAAAAAGTAGCTTTTCCATACCTCTGAAGTAGGGCTGTGCAATCGAAACATTTTCTGAAATCGATTAATCGACTTGTATTTCGATTCGATTATCGATTTTAAATCGATTTTTACTTAGAATGTCAAGATCAGCATAATTATATGAATTCCTTGACTCTCGACGAATATCCATGGTGTTAAAATTACAATGAGCAGGACCAACAGACTTTTTGCAGGAAGGAAAAAGGAAATAAAGTATATGAATTAATTTGATTAACTTAATATTAATCATAATTATAATGTATTGATTCAATGTAACTGCTGATAAAGCTGACTTATTGCAAATAAATAAGAGATGTGTATTAGATAAAATTCTGTCTCCGAAGTCTATAAATTCAACATGGATACAGACTTGTAGGAGTAAAACTTAATTTCTAATTTGTGAAATATCTTTCATGGCTGGCAGTGTGGCATATGCACAGATAAGAACATCACAGATAGCACAATGCTGTTCGGCTCCTCAAGAGCTTTAAAACGATACCAAATACAACCATGTATCATGAATTCTTCATTCAGCTGAAAATCGATTTTTAGTTATTTTGTGGAGATGATCGAAATCGAAACTTTTGGCGACGATTGTCGGCGATAATCGTCGCATCGGCACAGCCCTACTCTGAAGACTGGACAAAACTCTGTTTTTCTATGAGCCTTTTTTCGGAAAGTTCTATATTTCTAGTAATATTTAATTAAATTTGAGTCTCTTTCCTTGGACTATGGTGAAGATTCGACCTCAGATGTTATGGCCCTTAATTTGCACTGAGTTCAAAATATTATGTGTTCTAAAGGGAGTTATTTTACTGGATTCTAAATTTCTTAGTCAACCTTATCTTTAGTGTCCTGTTTAAGGGAGACCACTGTCCGACTCGAGGATATCCCTCCCTGTTTTTTGTTTCAGAAATTATGTTCAATTCAGGTGTCCGAGTCAAGGAAATTTACACTGCAGTCCTCTAACACCGATTATTTTGATTTTTACACTGGGTTCCCCCAGTGTAATGGAGAGAATGGATCAAAATGCTTTTCCGTCAACATTTGTGGAGTCTAATTTAGAGGTTTCAGAGGCTTAATAACCAACTTGGGACCTTAGTATACCTGGTTTCTGAAATGCACATTGTAATTGCTGCTACATGTGCTTGGGTTATTGAGGAACTCCGCAACATGTCCTTTTCCTCATTCACAGTCTTTTGGCAGAAAATTGCCGCATTTGAATTTACATTCTAAAGTATCTGCTGTGAGCTTAGTATTTCCCTAAGAGTTGTTAAATTTAGTACAGGGATTCGTGTTAGAGTTTTGATCAGGAACATTTTGAGAAATTCAAGATGGCTGCCAAAATGGCCACCACAGAATGGCTGCCATACTCATTTGCCCCCGTGAGATCAAATCTTTCACTAAGAGTATTGAAATTTGATATAGAGATTCGTTTGAGGGTGTAAATCTCTGTTTTGGGAAATCCGAGATGGCTTCCAAAATGGCGGCCCCAAAATGGCTGCCAAAATGGAAGCACCAAAATGGCTGTCATTCGGATCTTGATGTTGATTTCAATGAAATCAAATGGGAATTGCAGCCTTTAGAACTTGACCGTCTTATCATGCGATACCTTGGCGTGATGATATCGTAAGTTATTACGGCCAGAACAAGATGTCCGGCATAAGATCATGCCGGACATCTGGCCGTAATAACTTACGATATCATACTAAGGTCCCAGTTGGTTATTAAGCCTCTGAAACCTCTAAATTAGACTCCACAAATGTTGACGGAAAAGCATTTTGATCCATTCTCTCCATTACACTGGGGGAACCCAGTGTAAAAATCAAAATAATCGGTGTTAGAGGACTGCAGTGTAAATTTCCTTGACTCGGACACCTGAATTGAACATAATTTCTGAAACAAAAAACAGGGAGGGATATCCTCGAGTCGGACAGTGGTCTCCCTTTAACAGGACACTAAAGATAAGGTTGACTAAGAAATTTAGAATCCAGTAAAATAACTCCCTTTAGAACACATAATATTTTGAACTCAGTGCAAATTAAGGGCCATAACATCTGAGGTCGAATCTTCATAGTCCAAGGAAAGAGATTCAAATTTAATTAAATATTACTAGAAATATAGAACTTTCCGAAAAAAGGCTCATAGAAAAACAGAGTTTTGTCCAGTCTTCAGAGGTATGGAAAAGCTACTTTTTGAAAAAATAAAGGAAGTCTAAAGCTGAGGATTGGAGTTGGCTGATCTCATGCCATTGAAAACATGTGACTCAACGTTACACACCTGTTAATTCCGAATCGAGACACCTTACCCAAGAATGATCCATTTGATGTAAAATGCCATTTAATATTTTGATGAACTAGGATTTTCAGAAAAAAAAAAATATATATATATATATCTCATCTATTTTTCCTGTCTTTTCTATGGCAAATCAATGCAGATTCCATTGAGGGTTTCAAAATTATTCCTGCTATTTTCTGTTTTTCTTTGTGAAATCCAAGAAAATGTATGAGAAAAGGTGTTACAAGCATTGAAAGGACCTCTGGCCAATATAGTGATGAGGAGAATGTAGGCCTTTGATGCCACAAAGCACCCTACTAAACCCTTTAAGCTATTATGTACAAGTTAGATGAGCCCAGTACTCTCATTTTGCCAAAAAAACTTCTTGAGAAAAATGACATCGATCCCCTCTTTAGTAATAACTGTGAGGGAACTCTCTCTCAGTTAAAGATGCCCTTGTTTCTCTTCTCTCTGAAGGATGGTTTAGAGCTTTTGTGTAATAAATACATTTCAACAATTCAGCAAATGAAACTCATTAATCATCATGCTACCATTTGATTTTGAAAATTTTTACAATTTGCAATGCATTTTCCAAGTTTGCATGAGCTACAACTTTAACAATTGTGTGCAAAGCACACTAAGGCTCACCTGGAGAAGCGAAAGACCACAAAATTATTTGATATCTGTCAAGGTGTAGCAGAGAGCCAGTGCACTGCAGAGGGTTTGCTGCTGTGCACACTTTGTTGTGGGTAATGACACTGCTTTCCACCAGGAGGCACCATGAGCCTGCCACCTGGGGGAGACTGTAGGTCAATGTGTCATGTGACATGAATAGTCCAAGAATAGTCAACAGTCCAGTTTCAACTAGCCTGCTACTGGGAGACCTGGCTTTTAGTTAAGAAGAAAATCTGTTTCCAATCATGTGTTTGTTAACATAATTTGTTTGCATAGACAAATTTTGCTGATGTGACACAATGAAAAGACAGATGCAAAAATTGAAGTTACATTAGAAAACAGCCACCACACCCAGCTGTTGGTGATTTCCACAGGTAAGTAAGACACATTTTTCCAAACCAATTGTAGAATTTCACATTTGAATTATGATTTTGAAAATTTTAACTTTTTATTTACTACAGTTGTTATCCAAAATGACAGGATAGAATTTTTTATTTCTTTGTCATTTATTTAGAAAAGTAGTGAGTAAGGGGTCTCACCACGAAACTGATATGAAAAGTATTTTACATATATAGAATTACAAGAGAAAAAAATGTAGCAAATTGTCTAGTGAATTACAAAGTGTTGAGATCCCAGAACCTGACTTGGCAAAGGGCAGAGGAATTCTGCCAAAAAAAACCAGAGTCAGGTGTAAGGATGTGTGAGACTTAGGACTCACATGTGATGTTAAGGCCTTTAATGTATGTTGCACTATTCCTGGTGCTCTTAATGCTTATAACCAGAAGTCTCTCACTCAGAACCACCCGAAACTGTGGCTTCAAGCCCATAAAATAGCTTAGGCCTACTAAATGCATGTCTGTATTTGTAACCAGACATGTTATATTACATACATTGTAATCAAGGACTGGAGTGTGGTAATCTAGCAGGACAGTATAGTGGCTGTCTGAGTTGCCAGCCACCTGCACCTCTGCCACCACCTGTCATGTGGCTAGCAGTACATGCCTGGAGGGGAAATTGTGTTTAGAATGGAGTGAGGTGGCAGGTAGTGATGCAATTTTTTGGCCCCTGTGGGCAGGGTGAAATATTAGTGAAACACTTCAGTGAGGGAAGGAGGGTGGGAAAGAAGTTTTACTAGCAGTAGTCTTCTGCCTCTGCTCCCCACACTGCCTGTTCCCAATAAGCACAGCCCCAGGGCATGCAACTCAGTATTTCAGCAAAACTTGGTACTGACATTCAATTAGAAATTATGTCAGAGATTGGTTTTGGCCACCCAATATAGGTATAACCTGCTTTTCCTCTCTACACCTCCTGCTGTAATCAGACAGAACCACCAGAGAACCAGGTGTGCCACCACAAATTCTGCATCAGTTGTCATTTTTGCATCTCCTGGATAGCATGCCTGGACCCAGTTGACTTTAGTCCAGCCCTGTTAAAATCCTGCTTGAGGTAAGCTGCATTTGAATGTATGTAGTAAATATGCTCCTAATGTTTTGATTGTGCAAGTTAAATTCATCAAAATGTTCTTTGTTCAGCTATTTTGTGGAAAAACACTTGTAAGTCGTGCTTGTGCTATTCAGACAGTTATGTTACACATGCAAGGAAAAATTGCAACAACGGATAAGCACTATGCTTTTTTTTTTTACCCCGGGTTCCCCCAAGGTGATAAAAGAATGGGTCAAAATGTCTTTCTGTCAAAAGTTGTGAAGGCAAATTGAGAGGTTTAAAAGGCTTACAAGCCAACTGGTGACATTAGTATACTAGGTTTCTGAAATGCATTTTATAATTTAGTGCTGTAATTGCTGGGATAAATGAGAATTTAGAAAAATGCAAAACATGCCTGTTTTACCATCCTTACTCTTTTGGTAACAAATTACCAGATTTTAAAATGTCTGCTGTGAGCTTGGTATTTCACCTGGAATTATGAAATTTAGAACTCATTTGAGTGTGTGGATGGCTGTCAAAATGACCACCATAAAATGGCTGCCATTTTTGATTTGTCCACTGTGAGCTTAGTACTTCACTAGGGTCTTTAAATTTTGGTTTAGAAATTTGTCTGTTGCAATGGGTCCATAATATTTGGGGAAATCCAAGATGGCTGCCCAAAAAATGGCCATTATTATTGATTGCCCAAGGTGGGCTTAGTATGTCACTTTGAGTTACGAAATTTTGTTTAGGGACTTGAGTGTATGGACGGAGAACATTAAAATATTTTGAGGAATCCAAGACGGCTGCTACAAAATAGCCGCCGTTCTTGACTTGTCCACTGTGAGCTTAGTATTTCACTTAGATTATGAAATTTGGTACTGTAATTTTTTTAGGGTACAGATCAAGAAATTTTGGAGAAATCCAATATAGGTTCCAAAATGGCTACCACAAAAATGTTATTTTAGTACAGGGAATCGCTTGCAGGTATTGATCATAAAAATTAAGTGAAACCTGAATGGTTGCCTAGATTGCCACCACTGAAGTCACAATGGTTGCTGCAATTCACTTGTGAATCCTGCCAGTACAGGTCAAACCTGCAATTTTACTGTGTAAGTACTGAGATGCATGTATTGACAGATAAGTGGTATCTCTGTAAACCCCAACAGGCCATTTCTATTTCAATCAGTTCAATACAACAAAAGGGAAAGTTTATTACAAGTGCACACTTTTGCTGTGTTAATAAGATTGTACCAAAAAAACTAGTTCATGAAAAATGTGTTTAACCAGTCGTTCAGCAATACGCACATCCCACCTTTTAAAATGTACAAAGAGTGCTAAACACAGATTTTGTTATCTTCGGATTCTTGTTTAAATTTAGCTTTAATGTATTGCAATGAATAGTATGATGTTGAAAGTCTTGAAAATGTAAATTATTCAGGAGGAAGCATTATGTTCCTACAGCACTTGAAATATGAGTGTGGCATCAATATCCCAAAGACATGACATCTAGAGTCATCTATGTATACCAATGCCTACACAAAAGGGAAATTGACTGAAATATACTAACTTTGCTCCAAAGATGGGTCTTTTTCTGCAGTCTGCCTAAATGCAATGCACAACGGGTTTTAAACTTTTAAATAGTTCATTAGGCCTGCCAGTTTTGTAGGGGAAGTGTACCTTTATTGGACCACTTTACTTCAATGCTCTATTTCTCACACACAGTTACACCCAAGAGATTACCTATTGGACCAATACATGAGGCAGGCCAAGGTCTCAGTGTGACCCCAGATTGAGGTTACAACATTTGCTAGATTTTGTGTAACATGCAAAGACAAGAGTTTGTCTGGGTGCCACAAATTGGCCCAGTGGACCTTATATTGGACCACTTGTTTACTATCATTACTGACATTGGATCATTGGACCAATATAGTCACTACTCATCCAATGTGTTTGATAAAAACATACAAACAAACATATGGTGTGTGCAGCCCTCTTGGAACAGTTCTTAGCACTCAACGATGGTATCAGGGAAATAAGGTGGTCCAATATTGGGCACCACCTGGTCCAATTTAGGTCCACACTTTCTCATCTGGCATTGAAATGAAGTAAAGTTGAAGTTGAACCTTTACATTTACCTATAAAAGGTAGAATAGCTTGTACATAAGGCATCAATGATAGATCAATTATTTCCTTCCCTTTATTAGACCACTTGACCCAATATTGGACAAGTGGTCCAATATGCGGCACCATGAGTGGTCCAATTGAAGGCAGTTGTCAACTTCAGTTGGAAGGCCTCAACATTTTGAAGATTTTTAGAAGAAATATGATAAAAATGGAATAATTCCCATCATTTTCCACGTTTGTAACATAGAAACTGCCTCTGTCAACTATGGAACTTTGTATTCAAGAAGTGTCCACCAGGTATCTTATCTGCTTAGATTCATCATCTGGCTGTGAGATATGGTGGTGGTCCAATTTAAGGACCGGTTCAATTTGGGTACACTTCCCCTATTCTACATACAAGATATCAATTTTCAAAAAATATTAAAGAAACAAAATCATCCAACTCTGACAAAGAAAAAAAACCTCAACCATTTCAAATAATTAAGTTGAACAATACAACCTCCGCAAAGTCTTAACTTTTGGACTGGTAGTTTGTGACAAATGTAGCCAATCATTCTTCAGATTTGTGCAGATCATATTATAAGCATGAAAATGGTTGTAGCTGTTTTATGGAATCGGTTGGATCAAATTTTCTTGATTGGATATTTGCAAATCGGAGATAACTGCCATTTTTTTAAAAAGGTGACCAAAGTACTCCCAGAAACCACTTTTGTTCATTCTGGTAATTCTTAACTAATTTTGGTCAACTTGGCGTCCATTTTTTCAAACTCTCTGATATAAGATGTGCCATTTCTATACAGTGTAAATTCAATCCACTGAGTCAGCTCAAATGATAGAGTAAAATGGTTGCACATATCTTTGTGACATAGCTGAGATATCAAGCCATATGCGGCAACTGAAACTTTCATGTTCAAAGGTATAATGATTCTACATGTGTAAAATATTGTTCATAGTGTCAGGAGGCTGACCGTCTGATGATGTTTAACAGATTATGACTGGATGTCAAATCGGTTTGCAAGTTTTATTGAGTTGTTGTAACTAGAGTTCAATTCCGAAATCTTGCCAGTGTGATTGTCTTAGTTGATTCTTTCAACCAAATGCGCAGGACATCAGAGTGCAACCTTGATACATTTTCATTATTACGTGACTACGATGCTTCAGAAGTGTAAGTGCTATAATGCTTCCCATGTCTTTTTGAAAACTTTTGTTGCTGTGCTGCATCACAGGTTTTCGGAAAGCACTAGAGTAAGGGGAGACCGGGGTAAGTTGTGCCATTTTTTGCTCAGGTTGATTTTCCAAAAAACCAAACCTTAGTCATGTAATCTGAAAATCAGACATCAAAATATAACACATCAACCAAAGTTTTCAGGGAAATCATACCATATTGAAGATCATGGTGGGCATTTGAAAAGATTTGGTCAAGTGACCGAACTTACCCTGGTGCCGGGGTAAGTTGTGCCGCATGAAGGGGCGAGTTGTTCTGCTTAATCTATTCCAAAAAAAACTTTTATTTCACCTGTTTCTTCAGATAGATCATCTGTATCAAGTCTTTTGGCTGATGTGTTACATCAAAATTATCAAACATTTATGAGTCATTTTATTTTAAAAATTCAAGATGCTGCAAAAACTAAATTGATGTATTCTATAGAGGGTTGTATAACACTCAGAGTAAGTTATTTCATAACATCTTAAGTCTTTGCTTAAATTGCAGACACAAATAGATGAATAAAAAAATTTAACCTGTGTCATACCATTGGCACAACTCACCCCAATCAAAACGACACAACTTACCCCCGATAGATTTTCGGAATGAGACTGGTTGTCAAAAATAAACCACCAATGCCAGATTAAATCTAACAACACAAATGTCTAGATATACCTATAAACTTCATCCTACCAGTGGGACATCATCTAATTACAAATACAAAATGACTGAGAAACAAGAAAGTCAGTCCTTGGCACTTCAAGTTTTCAGCAACAAAATTGAATTTATGAGTGTAGCGTTTCACAGCGTAGCATTTGGCAGTTTTTTTTCATGGTGCATAATGATGTTGACCAAGTGTGTATACATGGGTGGTCGTGCTTTCCTTAACCAGTTCTTCATTTCACCCAAATAGCAGTCGACACAACTTACCATGTGGCACAACTTACCCCAGTCTCTCCTATCTGATTGCCATGATACCTCAGTTTCATTGTGAAAGTACTGGATTAGTGAAAAGTTGCTTGGATACTCCACAGGCTTGTTGCAAAGGCACCTGAGTGACTGGTTGCTATAATACCTTACAGGTTCTTTGTGAAGGTACTAGATTTTCGACTGGTTGCTAGGATACCCCATAGGTTTGTTGAGAGATATTTATAAATCTCTCAAAATGTTCATTCTCCCTTTGTTTCTATAAATAGCCGCACGGAATCTAATATTTTTCAGAATATCTCACGCTTTCACACCATATAACTGAATTGTGCTGAAGGTTTTTTGAACAAATAAGCCTGAAACTATATTGAAGCATGTAATTGGGACTTGGGTGGCCCATGCCTAACCACCTGAGCCATAAATGACTAAAATCCTTCTAAATTTGGTCATAAAAAAAAAATCCCAAGCTATCCTCTGGCATCATCTTGAACTTTCTCCACATAAACTTGTTGTAACCAATATATTTGGGCATATCAAAAATGCAAACATAGTGGGCCATCAAAGTCAGCAGCTTTACCTAAATTTGCAAAATTCTCAAAAAAATTGTAACCAAATGTTTAGTAGCATGGCATGTTGGTGTGAGTCCATGTTTAGCTGAAATATCTCAACTTCAAGTGTGATGCAAAGAAAACAATATAGGGAATTATGGCAAAATGAAATCTTTATTATATATATAAATGGCAGTGTTCCCCAAATTTTGTCTGTCCATGCAAATCCACATTTCTCCATGGATCCTCACATCCCATGTATCAATCTTCTTCTCTTCACCCTAATCGAGGATTTTCATCTTACTAGTACTTTACATCCATTATTTCTGCGTTTTTCACTTTTGGGACTTCTATCCATTCACACAAGAGGGTACCTTCTGACACCACCATACAGTATGCTACACAAGAGGGAGACACCTATCATTCACTGCAACAAATTATCTTAAAACAAGTATGCCTGCTGTGGGTGATGCTCAAGCCAATATAATGCCCAGTAACCTAATCATATCATGACACCCAAGTCACCAACCATGTCTGTTGCCAACTTATAAGTCATAAAAAAAATAAAATACATTCCTCATCCTTTCATTACCCTTTTACAGGTACAATGCTAGTAAACTATTTAAAAGTCTTACTTTCCAAGTTATTGCCTCTTAAATGTGACACTGCGAAGATTGTGCCACTCTAAAATGTGCTTTTTTGCCTTTTTTAGGGCATAGTTTGCCAAAAAACATGGAAAGAGGGATGAGGCACCCATTTTGCAATTACTGTGAGACCAAATATGAAGCTTCTCTTGTAATTAGGCTCATATAAGTTGTTTTTTTTCAGGCGAATTGCATCTCCATATACTTTCTTGTACATACTCCAATAAAGAATAGATCTAGATTTTTCTCACAGGCCAGCAGGTTGTCAGTTCCTTTGTTTCGAGGTGGCAACTCACAAGATGCAGAGGATCATAATCATCTACAGGGACACTAGATGACATACAACGAGTCCCAACAAATAATCTTTTCCCATTAAACAGACAAATACAGATATTTTATCCTTTCAAGAAAGATGTAAGATTTGTGACGGACTATAATATGTAGACAAAATTGAAATTTTGAAGTGAAAAAAGCACTTGTTTTCAAAGTGTAGTGGTCATGCAGCAAAAAAAGACTTGTGAAACAGGCCATTACTAGGCATATTTGTATGCTGCGACAAATTTTTATCCTCTCGTAACAAAGATTTGAGATGATCCACTTTGGCAGCTGATCCACTGTAACTTTCTCTCCCCTACCTTTCATGCTGAGTAGTAGGGATCTTCTTTCTTGTACCACCATCAATGGGTGGCATGTTTTTGCACAACAGGCTGCATTTCCTAGGACAGTGAGCTTGCCTTTGCCTTGAGATGTCTTCTATTCCACATGTATCTTCAAGTTGTGAGGGAACCATATGCACCAGGAAGACAATGCTATTTTTGAATGGCACTTTATCAAAATGAGATTTTCTAGAGTACTTCAATCAAAATTAGATACCTGTGGCAAGACTATGTATATTTTATATCTAGAATATAAATGTTTTCTGGTGTTATAGAATTTAATGTACTGTCATATGAGTAGATATATTTTTGATAGTTCTTCATTTCTGGTTAAGTTGACCAGAGTCTCTGCAGGCAGATTTCATATGTAGCTGGGAGGCAGAGTGACCATGGCCCGGGCCTGCTCTGCTGAAGATCTTTCCGTACCTGCATGGGTACAAACCTCGAGTGGAGGACTAAAGAAACTTTCAGTTGATCTTCAATGACATAATACCAGCTGGATGTCTTTCTGCTGCGAAATTGCATTGGAGGCCTCTTGTATATGTGCTGAGCCAGTAGATGATCCCTCAAATTGAGTAAAGCATAACACATTGAGGACTCCCACTCTCTCTCATCTCATCAATCAACCATCATGAGTACCCAAAAAAGGCCTTAGAGGGCTGCACATACATCTTAAACTCCTGGCCTTGTAAGCTATATTTTTCCCTTCACTGCTTCTGCCCACCAGCTTTGATATCAATTGCTTGTTCCATTAAAGTATGAGCATTTGACAAATACTTTAATATACAGTTCCTTTTACTTAAGGTACAGGAATGACTTTGGCTAGAATGATGCAGACAATTCGGATTTATTTTCCAATCCCATGTGTTCTTGCCTCAATTAAAAGAAATAGAGTTTGGTGGTTACTTGGATGTAAGCTGGTGCATACTTGTAAGAAAGTGATGAATGGTATTTTTTAATATATGAATTATCGTTTGCTTTTTAGGGATCAAAAATAGTTTTTGAGACATTATGATTCACTCTGGTGGGCCTCGCTATACTTTTGGCAAAACTTTAGCTTTTTTCAAGCCTCGCAATGAGTGAATCATTTAAGTATCAAATGCATCATCAAAAATACAATATTACCTTAGTCTCTAGCATCATCAACATGTTTACAAAACTCAAGGGTTTTAGGGGGAACCGGGGCACATTGGGACACAGGACAATATGGGACGGTGGGGTTTTCTTGGTTCCTGGCAAAGGTAGATGATATGGTAGTGCCATCATATCTTGTAATTTCACATTCTGATGTTTCTATCCTTTTGTTGGCAAATTAAAGCCACATGAGGAAGTATGGTGAGGAAAAGTTTGTTTTTTTACTACTCAACTAAATTCAGAGGTGTTCCATTCGAACCATTCTCTGGACAAACCATGAACAATGAGGCTTTCCCAATGCTTGTGTGAATTTCATACATCGTAACAAACATCCTGATAAACACACTCAATGGTGAGAAAATTTTTTTTTGCAATTTTGCAAAAGGCATGTTGGGCCTCATTTGGGACAGTCAACATGGGACACATTGGGACACACATTATATGGAAAATGTGAGTGTCCCAAGTCAACTGAATGACCTGGAACAGCACACAATAGGTATACAGGCCACAGTGAATTGAGGCATAGTGGATAATCATGCTCTGTGAACAAATTTATAGCAAAGAACTAAGAGATACTAACATTGATGATAGGACAGTTCATGTTAAATGTTTAAAACTTTTCAAAGTTATCAGCTATTGGTAAAACAAGGTGTTATTGCACTGTATACTGGTCTTACACACTTTTTATATATTTAAATATCTAGAGCAAACAGTATGTTAAAATGTTTTTTTCGACACTGGGGCACATTGGGACGGTTATGATGATGTCACATTTTTCTGTCTGGCTGCAAAAGAGTAGGTGTAGTCCAAGCTCTTATTCTCTTGTATTTAAGCTCAATAGCATTGGTGATATTTATGCAAACTTCTGGGTTGCTCTGTGTTTTCAGCATTGAGTAAAATGAGTAGATATACAAAGCATCCTGATGTTCCCCCTTCTCCTCTACTCAAGGCAGCATTGCAAAATGCATTATCACAGCTCTGAATTTTTATTTTAAAAAGCTCTGAGCTCACTTTCAAAGATAGATATTTTTCTCTTCCAATTGTAAGACCATCTGTTTGACCCGTAAATTTCTTATTCTGACAGAAAGAGAAGTTAAAATACGTTTTGGGAGACTCATATACAGCCAAGATGCGAAATACAACAAGAACAAGGAGTACTGGACATGCTGTCACCGAGCAGGACTTTGTGAAGGCGAAAGGATTCGTCTAAGGTATGGTATTCTAATGTAAACAATGGCATAGAAGAGATTCTAATGTGTATTGCAGACACCTGTTTGACCAATATTATACCTGTTGGTCTTCTCCATTATCGTCCATTGTCAAGTTTACCTTTGCTATAATGTATTTTGCTTCAACAGTGAGGCTGTGAATTATCAATATGTCGAGTTTAGCCAATACACAAAACTGTTGGCTTATTTGGGTGCAAAAGCTATGGACTTGTCATTGACAATGCTCAAGACCATTTCTCTGCAGTTGACTGTCATTGAATTTTAGAATACATAAGTTTTAGTCAGCATTAAAAAGCTGACTGGTTATTCTGTGAGAACACACTTGTTTTTGCTTTATTGTGTGTTATTTAAATTATCGATATATACTCCAGTACAACGTTTACTGTTAGGTAGCCTGACATTAGCTAATAAAGAATTAGAATTGATACTTATGACCTTGGGAACTCACTCAGGGCGAATTTCTTTAATTTTTCCTTTCTTAGCTCTGGTTATTATTATTATTCCACCCGGTTGAGCTTTTTTTTTTTTTGAAAAATGAACTTTAGTTATTGCTGCTATATCCAGAACTTGCAGTATACATTGAGGTTTTAATGCAATTTATGTTTGGAGTGAAACTCTTAATATAGCATGTACAATAAGCTTTACCAAATAACAAAACTTATATCATCTTGCAATTCAGACTCAAAAAATATAAGCTTTATAAACTCAGGAATAATACTCAGTGGAAGTTTGAATAATTTTTTTTACTCTCAAGGTGAACATATTTGATTGACAGTTCAATTAATGTAACAAAGGAACACCTGTCAGTTTTACCCCTAATTTTGCCTCAGGCAGTACTCACCACCCCAGTTTGATTGACAGGTCAATTAATATAACAAAGGAGTGCATGCCCATCAATCATCTCCATTTGACAGCTTAATCTCTTTTTAATGAGCTTAGAGGGGATTAGCTGACATAGCCTGGGGCGATTTTACCCAGGGTCTGCTTCTGGAAGATGGCCATCGTTGACCATCAGACCCCCTGCTGTGATGGCAATGTGTTTTGCATGTAGTGATGTACGCATGCTGTTATATTGGAGAATTCATCATTAAGACAAAGAACAATTCAAGTCAGACGGATGAATATACCCAATCATTCCAAAATGTTTCACTGCTGATGTAATTTTCAAGGTTGACTGGATAAACTGTTGAGCAGTTTATGATATTACGATTGTTCTCCGACTCAGATTTGCTGGAAGTTTCATGGACAATGGTTTACTCTCTTTGGATCTACAATGATAACCAAGTTTATTGTTTTCATCAATGTGCCGTCGTTGCATTTAATTGACATTATTGCTCAGAATCATTTACATGCTCATACGCATACAGACAATTTCTGCCGATTACCCACTTGCGACAACCCCACAGTCATAGTTATATAGGGATGGCAAACACATGGCAAAGAAGACTGTTGACTTGTTTCCTAAGAAGATCTGGATTTATCATAATGTGCTACGCCATTTTGCCAGTAGGACTATAAAGAAGATGTGAACATTACGTAACTCAAGAGTCTTCTGTGAGACATGGAAAGTTCATGGCCTGGAAGCCATCAATGGAAGATACAGAACTTTGTGTAAATACAAATATGCTTTATTAAAATCAGAGTTTTCAGTGAAATAACTCACACAGTGTGTAAGATACATAATAGATCTATCTATATATCAGAAAATGATTTTGAATATTTCTCTGTAACACACTGAGATTACATATTTAAAGGTAGCATTGATATTACTCATTTACAGTATATCTGTACACACTACACACTGAGAGACATAATTATTATGTATATTGCTCTGTAAGATTCGAATTTATCTTCTCAATCCTTGTATTAGCTTATGAGAATTTCACATTTGATTGAATGCCAAAGTTCATAATTTGTCATTTTAGTTTGATACAGGTGAAGGACATTATAATGTACATTATATACATATATAAATAAACACCTGGGTCAACATTAATATGTAGATGTAGGCTTATATTTAAATTACATTTATTGTAGCAAGCAGACCTTGTACACTGCCTAGTAATCAGTAAACGTGCCTACAGAGAACACAGCCCTGACAAAGGTTTCTCAAACGCCTGACCAGATGATACTTTGGGGTTTTAAACCGTTTAGAGCAGCAGGCTATGCATTAATAATGATGGATTTTACCAAGGACAAATTTTAAAGTGGCAACAAATGAATGAATATTGAATAAACTATACTTAATTTCACTGTCCTTTCTTTTTTATATTTTGGGCTGAAGTTGAACTTCTTTATTTTCAGCAAAAAATGCATAGCTTCCTCCCCAAGGAATCATCTAGTCAACCCCATTCTTACAATTTAATTATGCATGCAAATAAATATTAAATGATTTTAAAGCCTACAATGTATGACTTGTCTTTTGATTTATCCAATTACTTCAACTGGTGTTGTGGGGGCTCATCAAGTAACCTCATTAAATGTGTAAAATCTACTTTTATCATGGGCGCTTGGAGTTTTCCTCGTCTGGGAATTATTTACTTCACCAATTTTCACGGAAGTAGCTTTTTTTTATTATTTCAAGCACACAAAGTCCCCTGATATTCATTGCAAAATCAAACAATAGCTGCAACACCTTGTTAAGTATTGCACCGAGGTATCGAGGTGACCAAGCAGAAATGATTTATTTCCAGACAGCCCAAAAACATTCTTTATTTCACCAAAACTGAGCAGGAAATTATTCAACAAAATAAAATCCAATTGTGCCCAGATATTAAATGGTCACTTAGGCAGACCTATCGCCAGTGGCGTCCCTATGGGGGGCATGTACCCCCCCCCCCCGAGAGCGTGCCCCCCCTGTTCTAGACCCCCCAGTTACGCCACTGCCTATCGCTGAGCCACCATTCAATAGGCCCAGGGCAAGAGGGAGGAGGGTCGAGGACCCGAGGAGGTGCTATAGATGTATATTATAACCCTGCGCCCCAAAAGCGGAAAAACAATTTTGTACTTTTTTTAGAATTATGGTCTTTTTTCCAGCAAACCCCCCTCTAAAATAAATACATTTTGGTCCTACACCTAATTTGCCTATGCTCAGCCATGTAACCCACATTATGGCCTATCCTGCTGTGCTTAGGCCTAAATTTGCCAAGGCCAAGATTGACAATTGTGGAGACTGCAACCCTTAAAAATGACAAATAGCTGTCTTTGTTTGTATTAGACAGCCCAGACATGTATCTTTGTGAGTGGCAGTTCAGAAACTGACGTGAGACGTACAATTACCGCCTGAGTGCGCTGATGTTCGTGACGCTTCCTGCCACCAGAGGGGGCTGTGCAAAGAGATTCCACTAATGTTAACCAGGTGGAGCTGTCAATCATAGTTCCATTAACACCAGAGGGGGTTGTTGGATGTGAACCAGCACGTGCTGCCACTCGACGGCCAACAGATGAATTAGGCATATCAAAATTTAATGTTCAGTGAAGTCACTGAAGTGAACTTGGGGGTGGAGTTTCAGCCCAAATATGATAAAGTCCTCTTATACAAGAAAATAATTTTGCCAGCATATTAAAGCAGGTGTTATCCTTTATGCATGTTTCTCGGTTTTGTCAAGTCATCCAAAACCTGATATTAAAAAGTCAAGTGTCAATCTTCCTCATATAGCCTACCAGTATTTTAAAAATTCTTCACCAAGATCCACGGGAATAATTGAATTAATATCTAGCTTGACAGTTACTGTAGCGGATCCAGGGGGGGGGGGGGGGTTTAGGGGTTCAACCCCCTCTCTTTGGCCTGTACGAGGGGTTTTCCATAAGTTCTGTCCAATTTGCCATAACTTTTGCAATATTTAATACAGAAGCATGATATTTTGGTCAAATAATGTTGAAGTAATTTCCAAATGATCCCCAAAAAATCAGATCATAGAAATGAAAATAAATGGTTCATTTGTTACCATGGAAACCAAAAGTCGTGAAATGCAGCCCAGGGCACTTTCAGATGCACAAGATTCATTATATCTTGTCAAAAATTCGTTTTTTACCAGGGATACAGGACAAGAAATGTATTAAAAATAATCCCTAACATTTCACAAATTCTTAAAATAATAAACATGACACTTAGTACATTTCCTCCAACTTTATATATCTCTTAAAAATTCAATGCCTCATTGTCCTCATATTGAGACCACTGTTGGTGTTTCGGAGACTTTTTGTGCTTTACAGTTGGTTTTCCATAAGTTCTGTCCAACCTGTCATAACTTTCACTGGATTATCTGCAGAAAAATTATATCAGGGTCAGTTGATATTGAGGTAATTTGCAAATGTTCTCCAAAAAATCAGATCATAGAAGTAAAAATGAATTGTTGATTTGTTGCTATAGAAACCAAAAGTCATGAAATGCGACTGAGATCTTGTTAACGGACACATATTTGATATATCTTGTCAAATATGTAATTATTACAAGAGATATAGAACAGAATATATTCAAAATATACATAGCCATTTCACAACTTCCTTAACTAATGACTGCAACCCTGTAAATAATTTTTCTCGTATATCCTAACCATGTCTAATTAGTCTAAGTAAGATACCTCAGTCTTCATGTTACAGTCCTTGTCATACTTACATGGAATCTCAAGTTCTTTTCTGTGCTGTTGAACTGTGATGTCAGAGATGACTCTATTCTAGCATTGCAATATATGTAAATTAACTACAAGCTGTGATGTCATTTTAAACTGGGTCAGATTTCCCAGCTTCTAACCAATGTGAATCCACCAAACTGAGCATCACAGTTTCAACTCAGTGTCAGAGTGAAAATTGGGTCTGGGAAAACCCATGCAAGTTTGACATCACAGCCTCTCAGCCAATGGCCTACCTGAACAAATATACATAACATAAGCCATGTGTTTACCAACAAATTGTCAAAGCCTTCTGTTTACACCAACTTCCATCAAAGCTTAAAGTTGTATGTTAGCAAGTTTGTAGATTAATCAAACAACTCTGTGGGGATTATAACAGTTGTCTACTGAGGTTTATTCACGATTGACCATTTGGTCAAAAGCACAGATTAACACCTTCAGGTGTTGACGACAGCCTGATCACTCCCCCACATCAATGCTCTTCTTTTGTATTTGACCACTTCTGACTCAGACACCTCACTCACCAGCAAGTGGTCAAAAGCAATCCTACTCTGGGAGAAATAGTCCCTTTTGGCATTTGTATTAATGCAAAATTACGAGCTCAAAAAGGCATGGAAAATTTATGTACAGTTACAACTAATTCAATGTGCATATTTATGAAATAAGAAATAAGAAAAAAGGCCAATTAAAAAGACAACTTACATGCTTTTTAAAGTCTGATAACATTGTTTGGATTGGATGTGCAATGGAGCAAAACTCC
The DNA here is from genome assembly GCA_026936325.1 of Platynereis dumerilii. Classification (NCBI taxonomy): domain Eukaryota; kingdom Metazoa; phylum Annelida; class Polychaeta; order Phyllodocida; family Nereididae; genus Platynereis; species Platynereis dumerilii. Next base: position 277,571 of record JAPTHN010000198.1, on the reverse strand, counting down.
AAACAATTATATTCTCTAGTAAGCGTTACTTGGTGTATCACACCAATTCTGACAGTTTTGTTAGATAATCAAAGTAAGATCAACTGAGGTATACTTTATTAATTTATGTGAAAGCCAGCAAGAATATCAAGTCACATTTTAAAGAAGATGGGTGTTTGATATTATGTATAAATGAAAAAAGAAAAGATCGACAGATAGAAAGATAGATAGAAAGATAGAAAGATAGAAAGATAGATAGATAGATAGATAGATAGATAGATAGATATAATAGGCGGCTCTGTGGCTGAGTGCTTAAAATGCCCTCCTGCTCTGCTGAAGGTCTTTACCTGCATTGATTCGAACCCGGGGAACCCAAAATTTTCAGTAAACCTTCATGAGCAAAATCCCAGCAGGATGTCGTTCAGATGAGACGTTAAATTGGTGGCCCCTTGTATCAGTGTCTAACTGTCTATGATTGGCAAGTAAAATATCCCTTTACAAGGTGTAACTGCGTGTGTAACAAGTTGAGGACTCCTACTCTCTCTCCCATCTCATCCATCAACCCTCATGAGCGCCCAGAACTGGGCTTAAAGGACTACAGTTACCAGATCTATCTATCTATCTATCTATCTATCTGTAATAGATACAATAGATATGATAGATAGATATTAAAAATAGATATTATATATAGAAATTTAGATGGATATAGATCGATGGATGGACAGACAGATAGATGATTGAAAAAGTAAAAAAGATTGATTATAAATGAACAACTGATGTGCAGTGTAAAATCACAGTAAAATAAAACTCCAAATGCCCCCCCTGGGATATTAAATGGGTCGTCCCCTAAGCAATAGGTTAACAAAGCAGATAGATTATCTAGTGCAATGTGAATATGAACGTGTGTTTAGAATGTTATGGCTAGGCCTGGACCTAATCCTTAAGTTTGCAAATCAAGTGAAAGTTCTCATGTTGCTTGCACTCTCTCCAGGTTGTAACTGCTGTACACTTCTGCCGCACTACTTGTGGTCAAAAACAAAGGAGAGTTTTGAAAGAGTTGTCTAATACAATAGAATTGCAATAACTGTGACAAAACTTCAAAAGGTGTCTGGCCATATGGTCAATCGTGAATAAATCTCAATGTGAATTCTCACAAAGCTGCCATTTGGTAGGATTAGACTGGTGATAGCTGTGATAAATCACTGGGATCACAAATGTAATGCTTCCTTCAATATATCAATGTTTGAACTGTGATGCGTAGTTTACTGGCAGCCCATTGGCTATCAAGCTGTGATGACGTAGTTGTAGGGGCTATCACTGATAAAACTCTAACTCTGACACTGTGTTGAAACTGTGACGCTCAGTTCAGGAGGATCAACATTGGCTAGAAGCTGGGGAATCTCACTCAGTTTGAAATGACATCAGCTTATAGTTAATTTACATATATTGCAATGCTAGAATAGAGTCATCTCTGACATCACAGTTCAACAGCATAGAAAAAAAACTTGAGATTCCACGTAAGTATGACAAGGACTGTAAGGTATTTTTTGGCATTGTCCAGTCTTCTTTTCTTAGGTCTTCCAAAGTGTGTTTTCTTCATTCAGAAAAAGGTTGTACTATCTTTATTTGGTTCTGTCACTCAGACTGTCTTCCTTGTATGCATGATAGAAGGTTCTTACTCTCTCTGGTAGTTTTTATCCAATTAAATTGAAGAAATTAACAGGTATATACGGGGTCATCCATATCCAAAAAATTGCTCATCTCGTAAAACAATTAGAAACTGCACAGGTGATGGTAAAGTAACTGAGAGGTGACGATAATACCCGTTTCCATTGTTATTAATGATTTTACAAATAACTGATTGTATTTCATGACAGAAATTATGGATATACCTCAATTCAATTAGTCAAAACACAGTTATGTAAGCAGGTATTCTATTCTTTTTAAGTGAGCACTACAAAATCTGGCCCGCATTTCATGACTTCTGGTTTCCGTGGCAACAGATTAAGTATTTATTTTTATCTATATTATCTGATATTTTGGGTGTTATTTCAGAAATACTTCAGTATTATCTGACCCAAATATCATGTTTCTACATCAAATCTAGCAAAAGTTATGCCTAGTTGGACAGAACTTATGGAAAACCCTCGTACATTTTGATTAAAAAAAAAAAAAATCCGGATATTTTTAGTACATTTTCATTTGTATACCCCCCCCCCCTCGTCTGACATTTTCTGGATACACCCCTGCTCAGATTTGATTCTTATTTGGATAATCTATTTAATTGATGTAAAAGACATGCATGTCATTATTTTATGTAAACTTTTTGTTCACTCCGTTACTTGCCAAGTTGCCATAGCATGTCCTGCTATTGTTTTTCTAAAAGTATACTTAACAGTACATAAATTTAACAAGATAAGAAATTTCATTTATGCAACAATTTGCGTGTAAAACGCCACCAAAGATTATGAACATCATTTACAATGCAAAAGTTGGCCTAAAAACCTTCATAAACATCAAATTTTCTGAATTTAAAACATACGTCTATATGGCCTATAAATCGGTAAGGGTGAGTAAACTTAATGGTCTGCAATTATAACATGGCAACCCGGTTATGATATCTCAGAATGCAGTATATATATCCATTACTGTCCACTCCGTTACCATATCAAGACATGTTTACTAGAATCGATATTTCAACCAAAAAATCTATTGATATATGGAATTAAATAACTTCTGTAAATAATAATTAAATATCAAAGCATTTTTTTTTTTCACAAAATTTTGCTCTTAAAGCACCGTTTCTTGCATAAAAAATCCGCTCCATTACCTCATTTTCCACTGAGTTAAATCACAATTTGAAGGGTACTTTGTCCTGATATTTGAGAATGAACCACAAATTAAAAAGTAGCTGATACAATAGTGCTAATACCCAGTCTGGAACCACACTACTTCCTTTCCCCATCCCCTTATTTATTACCAAAACAATTAAAATTATTTAAATAACTGGATGCTCCCTCTTATGAAATACTGTATGCTCCCTAGGGTAAGTTTCCCCCCCCCCCTTATTTATTTCACAGCAATTAAAAATTATTAGAATAGTTGGATGATCCCTCTAATGAAACACTGTATGCTCCCTAGGATGAGTTGCAAATGCAGTTGCAGTCTGGAAGAATTCAGCATGAATTGAAATCCTACGGTGGGGGGGGGGGGGAGATAGAGAATGAGTCAACTGGCACTACTCATAATGATACACAGTATCCAACTATTCATTCTATTTGGACAAACAGACTTTAGCCACTTGTATGAGGCAGTTATAAGTTTAAATATTAGCAGACGAGAAATGACTGTTATTTGTTTCATTTATGCCACATGTGGCGCCATCTATACCTGTACCTCTACACAGGCTTTAATAAAGTCACCACCTTTCATCTATTATATTATCAGCAATACATCAAATTTCATCATGCTACATGGGGGATACATACCAGATACACAACTTTAAATCATTACTTTGAGTTTTTAGCCGTATTAAAAGCCTGTTTACAGCGATTTTAATTGGGCACTTTTGTGTCAAAATGTTTGACTTGGGATTTCTATAAGTCCTGCCAAAACCCTCTGTGAGAAGTTCACATTCTTTCCATCAGTCTGGACTTGGCTTGGGCAGGCAGACTGATTTTATTTTGTTTAAGTTGACTCTCCATTTCTGACTGTCCCTCCACCGGTGGTGGAGGCTTTTGATCAGAGGGACATGAACAGTCTGGCTTACACCCAGATTGAATTACTCACCAAATGTGGTTAAAATGATGTTTTTAACACAAAACTCAACATTTCGGCCGCCAAAAATTTCATTAACAGTATCACAATAGTGGTCAAGTATTATTTAGGCAAATTTGATTTGATTTATGAAGGAATGTCACTATCATAAGTCTTGACCATCTTAAATTAAACTAAATTGTATTGGTAGTATATGCACTACATAACATGTGAGACATCATGTCAACTGGTTTCTTAAAAATTGTCTCTGCAAGAATTAAACAAAAATATAAACTGACTTCAGGACGTATATCATTACGGGTGACCGTCACACTGAGGTCAATTTCACAAAAAGGGAAACATCGTTTAAGTGTGTTATCAATACTCTGCTAAATTTTATAAAGCAAGAATAATTCGTTCATGTCTTCTATACTGTTAAAATTACATTCACACAATTGTCCATCCATTTCAAACAACGTGAAAATGTCAGATATGTCCTTTTTCTCATGTTTTGTGCAAACAACATGCAGAAATTAGTTATGAACTTACAAAATGCATGATCTTACTATATATATATATAGCTTGCACAATGTATACTTAGCAATCTTAAATTATCTATTTTGAGCTTAGATAAAATTTGTGAAACAGATATGCAATTTGTGCAGCATGATTTAGATTTGAAAATGTTAAAATCTTTCTGTCTCTCCAACGTACAATATCATGCAATTAAATTATTAATAATTTCTTGGTTTGAAAATATACCATTCACTTTACACTGACCAGAACTCATTGTGCACAAAATAGGTAGTGACAACTACCCATAGTGACAACTAGACCCCCTCGCCCCAATCTTGTAAGAGTGTTTCAAGTTTCTTCACAAAAATTCTAATGGTTTACGTTTTCTTCCAGAAAACCAAAGCAATATTTCTGACTCCATGGATTTACAGACTTCCACTAGGTCAGTACTGGCATCCGAAATAAATGTAAATCTCCTCAACGTCCCTGGTGATGGCAATTGCTTTTTCCATTGTCTTAGTGTATTGCAACATGGAGATCTCCACCACACATCTAATATTAGGCAGTCAATTTCTCATTTTGTTGTCGAAAACTGGAATCATTGGAGAGACCTCGCGGAAGTATCCCATGGAACCCTAAGTAATGCCAACAATTACTTGCTGCGAATGGCGACAACGAGGGAGTATGCAACAATTTGCGAAGTAAAAGCAGCATGCGAATTGTACAACGTGAAGATAACAGTGTGGCTGAAAGGGAGACTTCGCCAAGGAGAGAACTATGCCACCAGTTATACGATGACAACATTTCACCCAATGCATCCATGCATAAACCACTTCAACATACATTTGTCTGACAATCACTATCAGGTCATCACATCATACAGTGAAAGGACACAAGACGACATTTTGGAATCTTCCTCCCAGAACCTTCTTCTTCCTTCAATTGAGTTCCAATCGCCAAGGCTGACTGGAGAGAGAAACCGCAACTTTACAGAAACCGAGAATAAACTGAGACACATGTGCAGGATTTCTGAAGTGATATATGAAGCATCGACACCTGATGAAACTCCACATCAAACAAAGATTAGAAGCCAAAGAATCAGGAGGAAACTGCCTGATGGAATGTCTACAGACACAGATTCAGAAATGTGCGAAGATCAACTCTATTCAATGTCACAAATGCGAGATTCAATAAGGAAGTCAAGCAAGAGATGGAATAATTTTGCAAAGACAGAGAATGAAATTGCACTATCGTGTCATTCTTCATCGGTAATATATGTTCCCCCACAACCTCAAGAAACTGCAGCGCAGACAAAAAGGAGACGCGAGAAGATGAGAAGGGCTTTAGAAAAGAAGCACACTCGTGATGCTGAAAATTTGCAACATACAGAACTTCCACAATTGGCTTCCGATGATTCTCTCGATGAACGAGTGTCTGAAATTCTACAAGTAGTGAGAACCTTTGAACAAGAGCAAATGAACATCCAATTTAGCACCTGTTCTATCTGTTTGGAGACACGCCTGAAGATGCGAATGAAGAATGATATGTGCATCAGATGTAATTCAGAAAAAGCAACAATCAAATTGTATTCAAAACAAAATTGTATGGATCCTGGAGAGGTACCATATGAATTAAGTCAGCTTTCTTTGGTAGAGCAGCAGCTCATATGTCGAATTGCTCCGGCTATTTCCCTGCACATGTTGAAACATGGTGGATTAGCTTCGAGGGGTCATTGTGTCACCTTTGCTCAAGCTATAGAAGAACCTGCTGCCATCCTTCAAAGAAAGGGGAAAAATGAAACTTCAAGAGACTTCAAAGTTCGACGTTTCAAGGTGCAAGCTGCTCTAGAGTGGCTTAAAGCAAACAGTCCAGCTTTTGAAGACATATCCATCTGTCCTGAAAGATTATCACAGATACCTCTTGATGGTGAATTGGTAAATGGAAATATGTTCGAATTTGATGAAGAAGCACACCACCTGAACGACAAGGGTCCAGCACCTGAACAACTAGAGAATTCTGAAGCCACGGATTCTGCCGTGCTTGTACCAGAACCCCCAATTGATATAGATCAGCAGATTCGTCAAGCAGTCAGTGAAGTGGTTGACAGTACTGCCGGTCCAGGTTCAACTTCAAGGAGAAAACAAATTCCGACAATCCCATGGCCCACTAAGAGTAGCCAACCACTTTCCGAGTACACAACACGATACTTTTTTTCGATGGCTTTCTCGACACTTTTTCCTAATGGTAACGGAGATTTTCACATGAACAGACCAAGAACATGCGAATCAATGGCAGACTGGGCTGAACACCTGATGTGGTATCAAGATGGAAGGTTTGCCCAACACAAATTCTTCAAATTCATAGTCCACAATATAATTGTAAGAAAACGTGCTTTAGAGCAAGGAAACTACATTGTCAAGCAAAAACTTGGAGACGACCATATGACAATAGAGGAACTACGGGACATACTAAACAGCAATGACAACTCAAACAGCTGGAGTTTGGAGTTGCCCCCAGTGCAGAGATATTGCCCAGGATACCCGATCCATCAAAGGTTCTGTTAACACTTTGATCAAAACGGTGTCCACCCTAGAAGAGACTGTTAAAATGTTGGTTGACATTGTGAAGCAGAACAACGAAGATGTGTCAAAACAGACTTGTACCAGTACTTGTGACATGTCTGATCAGCTGACCACCTTGTTGACTGAAAGAGCAGCTGAATGTGATCGTCTAAGGATGGAGAACGTCCGATTACAAGGAAAGCTGAAACCAACAGTGATATCAAGTGATGAGGTTGACAGTGATGAATCTGATGGAGAATCCAATGATGACATTCAGTTGTCTGGAGCTGAAGATGTTATTGAGTATGCTGGACACTTGATAATTGGTGATTCTCTCATCAAAAATATGGATCCAGTGACTGATGATGTCAGTGTTGCATGCAAGAGGGGAGCAAAGTTCCATGATATCATCAGGAGACTAAAAAAGGAAAAGAGACACTTTGAAAGTCTTCACATTGTCTGCGGCACAAACAACTTGTCTTCAAAAATGGACATTGAAAAGACTACTCAACTTGCTGAGACAATGATGCAGCTGGCTAGAAAAAAAGCCAAGAAAACTTGCATGTCGAGTATTGTCCCAAGAGTTGATGCTGTGACCTCAGACAAACAGATACGCCAGATGAATGAACGACTCAGGGTGATTGCAGAGGCCAATGATATTGAATTTGTGGATAACGATCAAAACTTCAGATTTCTAAATGAAATCCCTGATGAAAGTCTTCTTCAAGTTGATGGCCTGCACCTGTCAGCTGCAGGTGTCTATCGCATCATCAGCAACTTGAACCTGAAGGACTTGGTTAAATGCAATCTGCCCCCAGTTAAGACGAGACCAGATGGGCAAAATCACATTGAAAAGGATTCTAAGATTGCTCCAAAAACAAGAACGAGGAAAAACACCCTATCAAGAAATGGAGTGACTGTCTTCTTTGGTAAAGACTCGGTCTTTAGCAACTTACACATGGATACCCCAATCGTAATAGATGGAAAGAGCTACACATGCAATGAACAATACTACACTCATGCTCTTGCCACTTTCTTTGACGACAGAAAGACTGCAGATAAAGCCCTCACAACTCACGATCCATACGAGCTGGTGGCTTTACACAAAGGTGTCCCAAATTATGATGCTCAGAAGTGGGCTAAGGAAGCTGAAAATGTCCTTTTTAGGGCTAACTTAGCTAAGTATACCCAAAACAGCGTTGCCATGACTGCACTAAAGAATACTGGGAATGACTTCATTGGTGAAGCGTCATATAGCCGAAGATGGGGCATTGGTATTCCAATACAAAGTGACAGTGCGTTGGATCATAGACAGTGGAAAGGCGAGAACATAATGGGCAACATACTTATGAACATTCGAAGTACTCTTACGAACAAGAGTGCTCCGAGGAATGCCACCCAGAATGCCTCATTGAATTACACAAGACATTATGAAAGCTACAAGTCATGTTGGTTCTGCGGAGAGCACAACCATGTCTCGAAAAATTGTAGGCACGGTGGCAAACTTCAATGTAACTTATGTTATGAGCATGGCCACAAGGCTAAGTTCTGTTCATTTGCATAATGCATTGGCCAAGATGTTAGGGCCGAAACATGCAATCAATCTGTTTGCAGTAACATTGATGCTTTGAATTTATCTAAAGAGACTGATTTTAATATTGATATCACTAACAAAGGCATAGAAATTGATAAAGATTGTGTTTTTACTTGCAATAGATCAGATGTTATATGTAAAGAAAATGAGCTGCATAACAAGTTTGTTAATTTGAAATGTGATACTTCTTACCAAAAATCTGACTTGAGATTAGGATGCTTAAATATTAGAAGTTTATTAAGTAAAATTGAGCAATTGCAATTGTTTGTAAAAGATCAAGACTTTGATGTACTGTGTATAAATGAGACATGGCTTGATTATTCAATAAGTGATGTTGAAGTAGAAATACCTGATTATACTATTATAAGAAAGGATAGAAACAGAAATGGAGGTGGGGTCTGTGTGTATATTAAAAAATGCATTAATTTTTATGAAAGAAATGATATTGGAAATAGTATTGAGAGTTTGTGGATATCCATTAAATGTAAGCCCAGCCTACTGATTGGTACTATTTATAGACCTCCCCTTTCAAACAATTTATATTGCGATGATATGTTTAATGAAGTTCAAAAAGCTAGAGATGTTGCTGACAATGTTATTCTCCTGGGTGATCTGAATCATGATTATGTTATAAATGAATCATTGTGTACAAATCCTGTTCATGAAATGGAATTAATGTTTGATGTGAAACAGATTATAACTACTCCCACAAGAGTAACTTTAAATTGTAGTTCACTGTTAGATGTTATTCTCACCTCTGATTATGACAATCATGCTAACACATGTGTAATCAACAATGCAATGAGTGACCATTATTGTATTTATACTGAGTACAAACTTGTTAATAGTGTTGTTGAGCAAAAGCACAAACAAATTAATTATAATGATTACAAAAACTTTCAAGCTGATAAATTCCTGTCAGATCTATCAAAATGTACAGCTATTGTTGATTTAGATTTCTGTGAAGAGCAAATGTTAGAAAAATGGAATCTTTTTAAATATTCTTTCATTGAGATGAGTCGTAAGCATGTGCCAAAAAGAACTATTAGAATAAAGGACAAAATAAGGCCCTGGATAGATGATGACATTGTAAAATTGATTTATGAAAGGGATTATGCAAAGAAATGTGCAGTTCGAACAAAGAGTAATGAACTTTGGGTAAAATATAGAAAATTGAGAAATAAGGTGACACTACAAATCAGGGAGGCAAAACGTAAATATCTAGATGAAAAGATTAATGAATGTGGAAAAGATACAAAGAAATTATGGAAATGTTTAAATAAAATCACTGGGAGTAGAACCTTCACACCTCCACATAAAGATTTAGACTGCAAAATTTTTAATGAACATTTTAGTACGGTGGGTGAAAAAATAGCGATTGATACAAAAAAGTGGAGTACAAAACTTACCATGGAAACAGCCCCCCTGTAGAACAAAGTTCTCATTTATCGACATTGAAGTCACCCATGTAATTAAGTTGTTAAAAAGGTTGGGTTCTGAATCAAATATGGATATTTTAGGATTTGATACAAAATTACTTCATCTCAGTTGTGATATAATTGCTCCTATTCTTTGTAAATTCTTCAATTATTCTCTTTCTTCTGCTGTTGTTCCTGATGACTGGAAATTGGCAAGTGTTACTCCTGTTTTTAAAGAGAAAGGTGATATGAATGACGAGAATAACTATAGACCAATTTCGCTCATTACTCACATTTCTAAAATGTTTGAAATTGCTGTTCATACTCAAGTTTTGGATTATTTACAAGAAAATGAGTATATCAACATTGACCAATCAGCTTATCTTAAAGTACATAATACTCAAACAGCTCTACATCGAATTGTTGATGATTGGATTGATAACATTTGTCATAAAACATTTACTAGCATTTGCTCTTTTGACATAAGAAAGTGTTTCGATACAATTGATCACAACCTGTTGCTGCAGAAATTAAAATTTTATGGCATTAGTGATAAGGAATTAAGATGGTTTCAATCGTATCTAACTAATAGATGTCAGGTTGTTAAATGCCACAACAAAGTATCTGATAAATTAAATTTAACTATAGGTGTGCCACAAGGCTCGGTCCTTGGACCGCTTCTTTTTGTAATTTTTATAAACGATATTAGTCAACATGTTAATATTGGTACAGTTAATCTATATGCTGATGATACCCTTATATATTGTACAGGAAATGATTCTGCTGAAGCTTGTGAACGGTTACAAAATTGTGTTAGTGATATTGCCATGTGGTACAGAGGAAACAATATTGTAATTAATGAAGAAAAATGTTGCTCGATGGTCATAGGTCCTAAGAGAAATTCTGAAAATAATCTGACGGATATCTCTGTGAATGATTGTAAAATTTCGAATGTAGAATGTATGAGTTATCTTGGGTTGCAGATTGATAACAACCTTACATGGAATGAACAGACGAAGAAAATATGTAAAAATCTCTATTGTAAAATTTCGAAATTTATGAGAATGAGCAAATTCCTGTCGAAAGACATTTTAATCAAAATTTATAATTCAGCCATCCAACCTACAATAGATTACGCTATTTCGGTATGGGGATGCACCAGTCAAGTAAATATCGGAAAAATACAGCGACTTCAAAATTATTGTGCCTGGGCGATTGAAAGGAATTTTGATTATGTAAATTGTAGAGGGATTTCTTTTGTTAAAAAACTAGGATGGATGAATGTCAAGCAACGTTATTACTATTTTCAAACTTTATTGATATACAAATGCATACATGGCCTTGCTCCTCAACATCTTGTAAATGAAATAATTTTAGAATGTGAAATTAAAAACTCTACTACAAGGAAACACCCAATGAATCTATATTTACCGATTCCCATAAACGAACATCACAAGAGAATGTTTTTCTACAGAGGTGCAAGGTCCTGGAATGCGCTGCCTGCTTATTTAAAAGACCGTACTAATTTACAAACATTTAAGATATTGTTAAAGAAGTTTATCAAAATGCAGCCCATTGAAAATATAGTTGTTGGTTAAGATGAAATTACGATGTTTGTGATTGTATAAAACTGTGATATGAAGCCAGTGAGTGTGATTATAATATGTGACTGTGATATGTAGCCTAAGTGATATCTGATTTTGTATTCGAATTTTAAGCCATTTTTTGCCTATGTTTGCTTTTACAAGGTATTTATAATGTTGTTTTTAATGCTGGATGTTATACTGTTAAGTTTTATAGATTTTACATGTTTTTACTTTTATATATTTTTGTTATCACATCTTTATTTATTGTACAACAAAGGGCCCATTGAAAAACAGTTGTCTGATATGGTAACCCTTTTAAAATATATTCTAAATAAAAAAATAATAAAAAAATAGCGAAAAAAATGTCTTACTTCAGTGCCAACCTCAGAGGAACTTCCCAATATTGGGCTCAGCGTTCAAGAGAACTATCTTCATTGATCCAATTCCAGCTGAATCAAGGGAAAGGTCTCCCATCGTTCTTCACTACAGGAAGCTGTGCGGAATTTTATTTTAAACCTCTGAGAAGGCTCCTAAACATCTATGCAGAAAAGACAACAGGAAAACAGATAGTAAGCAATGCTGACTTGTATGAGGCTGTCAGAAACAATGCTCTCATAGTAACGTCGTATTTTGACAATCGAACAGCATCTTATTTCAAAAACATCATGCAAGAGCTCTTCAGGGTGTCAGCGCACTGGTACAGGTATGAGTTTGCCCCATCACGAGGAATGATACATTGGCATGGGCTGGCCTGGCGGGAAGATCGACAGCCACATGAATTGCTTTTTGAAGCCGTCGTCAATAACCTGGATGATAACAGCATGGCGCAAGAATTGTCTTCATGGGCGAAGTCAATTTTTGGAATGACAGCAACTCATCCAGCTGGAAAAGACTCGGAAGGCAACCCAAGAAAAGATCTCTGGCCTCCACCTGAAGGTACAGCTGAACCAGTTCCCGAAGAAAACAACCCACTCTTTAAACTACTTAGTGAAATTTCAGAAAATCAAGAAACCTTAGTGAATGACCATCTTCTGTTGACCAACAAAGTAAATTTGCATGTCTGCTCAGATTTTTGTTGGAAGAAGAACACAAAAGGGGAAAAAGTGTGCCGTATGGAATTCGGAAGTGAAACCCATCCAGGCAAAATCCTGAGAGAAGTCCCTGCCATTCAGAAGGATAAAAATGGATCTTTGCGACTCGAAATGGAGAGAGATCATCCCAGACTAGTTCAACATTCCAGTATCCATACTCAAGCCTGGCGTGCTAATGGAGACATCAGTCTAATCCTGTCCAAGAGTGACCCCTCCACTCCATCAGTGGAAGACATCATACCTGTAGAAAGATATGTTTCAGGATATGCCTGTAAAGGCAATCAAGGCACGGGAGCTCTGACAGACTTATTTCAAGACATCGTAAATACAGCTGACACTAACACTGCCTCTGTCTCATCACTTTGCACCAAGCTGTTAATGAACACCGTCAAACGGGACATTTCAAGTGTAGAATCCTGTCACGAACTGCCAAGATTACCTCAGTACAGATGCAGCCACACTTTCACATATGTCAGTATGACTGGATCAAGGAAGTTGGAGCGCACAGGATCGACAGCAACCAAGACAAAATCGCTCGACAAGTACCTTGCCAGAGAAGCAGAAGAAACTAGTTCATGGTATCAATATATGACAAGAAATGGCATATATACCGGTTGTTCATGGCACCACCCATGCAACATATCCCCCAACATCGGATTATGCACGCACCTTGCTGTTGCTACACTGGCCAAATTGGCGAAAAATTTCTGATATTCTAGGCGACAGTGAATGGCTACCGAAATTTCTTGAATTCCTGCAGACCAGTGATTGCCCCAATTTCGTTAAGGCACAAGTCGCCAAAGCAAAAGAATCTGCCAACGCATATAATAATCCTGAAAATGAGGAGCCAACAACTGAGGATGACTGTGAACAACCAGAATGGCTGCAGATTCTCCAGCCGATTCAAGTGTATGATGACTTCGCAGACAATTTTGAATATGATGATGGAGGACCTGAGTACATCTGGACAGGGGAACACACGTATGACAAAGACCCAGTGAAGCTTTTTAAAGAGCTAACAATAGAGCCGGAAATCAACGATCAAGAACTCGAAGTGCCTGATGTCAATGCTGATAGTTTGAACGACGACCAGAAATTCATCTTTTCTATGGTGATGCATCATCTACAACAGCGCAGGTCTGGAGAGGATGTGTCCCTGCGTCTTGTGGTTGCAGGCCAAGCTGGCACTGGCAAATCTTATCTGATTAATTGCTTGGTTCACTATGTACGCACAATGTTTCATAGCAATAGGGCTATACAAGTCTTGGCTCCGACAGGCAATAGTGCCAATCTGATCAAGGGCAGGACGGTCCACAACTTCCTCAAGATTCCATGCGGGCCAAAAAGTCACAAGGACATGAACCCACCCGATGGTCCAAAGGCACTAAAACTCCAGAAGAACTGTGAAGGCCTGATGTGTCTCGTAGTGGACGAACGGTCTTTAATCGGCTGTAACATGCTTGGCTGGATGGAGTTCCAACTGCAACACGGAATGAAATCTGACAAAGAGTGGGGAGGACTGCCAGTCATAATCTTGCTGGGAGATGACGTCCAACTGCCTCCAGTTTGTGACTCGCCTTTGTACTGTTGTAATTCCACCAAGCCAGCAGCGATGTGAGGGGCAATGCTGTGGAAGTCATTTGACCACACAGCAGAACTCACACAGATAATGCGACAAAATAACAAAGAAGAAATCTTCAAGAATACACTTCAAAATTTAAGGAATTATACCACCAATCCTGAAGATGCATCATGGCTCCAAGAATTTCAGTGGCACAACCTTCAGAAGAAGTACAGTAAAGCAGATATGGAAACACTTGAAAAGACCGCCCTCTTTGTCTTCCCAACCCACAAGGATGAATGGGAACACAATAAGAAAAACCTTCTGACCGCAAACGAACATCATCCAATAGCCAAGGTTTCAGCGCACTGCGAAGGCATCCACTCAAAATCATCTTCATCAGAGTCATCAGGAGGACTCATCCGAGAGCTCTACATCTGTGTCTCAGCCAGGGTAAATTTAACATCAAATGTAAACATCAACTACAACCTCTTTAACGGATCAGTCGGAACAGTCATGGATATCATTTACCGCCCTGGAACTTCACCTGGAGACAGCCAGCCTGAATTCGTAGTTGTGGACTTCCCAGAATACACCGGCCCTGCATTCGTCGACCAGCATCCAACACGGGTTCCAGTACCTACAGTTGAATGGAGACTAGACTGCATGTGTTGTACGAGAAGACAACTGCCTCTCAGATTAGGATGGGGATGTACAATACATCGGTGTCAAGGTAAATATGTTTATATTCTTTCTGTGAAATAATTTCATAAAAAAGGCTTGCAACGAATAAAAAAATATATTTCACACTGTGATGCTGTAATTTACCATGTTTCAATGCATACAATACTTTGAGAATGGCCTCTGAGGCCCGGAAGGACCAAAAATTTATATGAGTATATCTCGCAACATAAGAGGGGAACTGAAGAATTTTACCGTTTTATATATGTATATATTTCCTTTCACAATTACCACTTGTAACCATTAAGCACTGTCGTTCTTTATAGGGATGACAGTAGGATTGGGACGTGCCTACCAGCATATTGTGATAAACCCTGGCTCTCGTGCATTCGAGTCTCGCAATCCAGGGATACTTTACACAGCAGTTTCGCGTGGCAAGTCATCTGGGGATGAAAATAGTCTACCAGATTTCGCCTTTCATCCAACAATTCTCCTAAATCAAGACAGAATTTGCTTCAAGCCAAATACACCATTGTTGAAACAAAGAGACAAGGAAGTGAAGAGAATTCGCAAGGCATGCGCAGCTATAAGGCAGAAATTCCAGCTCTTCCAGACACATGATGCATTTGAGAATGCTGTTGAATTTGCATACAGCTGAAATGGAAGTTCATCCTTGTCACACAGCAAGACTAAACGGGAATCAGAACTTCTTCTGTTGCTTAGTTGGCTTCATTCTGTACATTTTTAAGCAATGCATATATATATCTTAATAATTTGGGTAAATTGATTGATATCAAGTCAATTTTTTCCCTTTTTAATGATGACATGCAAAGTGTTTTTCCGTGGCTATGTTACACATATATGATTGATTTGTGAAAAGCGAAAGTGTACAGGCCTAAATGTTTGTCTTTTAAAACATGTATTTGCTGTTTAGATTAATTTTTGTTTAAATGAAATGATTAATGGGCCTGTTTGATACTGATACTGTGGTTGATTTTTCTTTGACAGAAGGAGGTTGCAGTTGTCTGGGAAATTCACATTTAGTGACAAGTGGCCGGTGGAAGATATGAATTATTTTTCAATCTACATTATATACATCCCAATGTAGGGTATATACAATGTCGAATGGAAAGGAACTATTAAACGCATATGGATACTCTGTACCCAGTACTAAGTTATTGCAGAAAAGGCCAACGACTTAGAGTGAAAGTTATTTTAGACAAGAGATATAGAAAATATACATTGTAGAAATGAATCAGGTACCTGGTTTATTAATTCGAAGCTTCAATTTGTCATATCCTCACTTCAGCATTCATAAATCGGGAATTTGACATTTCGTCATTGGTACTTGGCCAAGTCCACAGGCCAACTATTGCATAATATATGACTGGAGTGCATATATACATTTTCGTCTCTTCATGTGCTCCTCAATAGCCTAACTAATTACAACAAGACGGTAGCCAGGCCTAATGCAATGCAAACTTTTTCGATGGGGTAACTTGAAAAAAAAAGAAAAAGTTAACTTAGTAGCAAAACACATTTGTATATGCCTTACTATGTAATGTTACAAAAGACAAGGCATGAGAGAAATACAAATCAATAAAATTGATGTAATTGAAATTGATAAATTTTACCTGACTAAAATGTGCAAATTGACTATGAGTTTCACCTGTGTAAAACAGCAATGTAGCTTCGAGATGAAATACTCGGGATGCCACCAAATTTCATGACTGTAATGAAGAAAGAGGCTAAGAAGAAACCTTTAAGGGGGAGTTGCGCTCACCTACATCATGGAATTCATTTTTAATTGCATTGATACATCATGCATTCATTATGCTTTGACTCTAGTATTATATATTGAAGATGATATATGCATGTTTACTAATTTGACTTTATTCTCCAACGTGTATATAATATATTCTACAACAAAAATATTATTGATACTCTGTGATATACTGTGCAGTGTGATGCATTTATGGTGCTGTTGCATTTCTTGTGTGTAACATCACCCCTCATTGACAAAAAAGGTAGTAGGTTTGGCTGCGCAGTTCCCCCCTGTTCCTCCATCCATGCCGGCTTACTGCATTAAAAAAATACTGACAACACATTGTATTAAAAAAACTGTGCATTTAAAAAACTAAACGCATTTCAATACATAAATTAGGAGAAATACAGTGTGCGTATGAAAATCAATATTAAATTCAGATAAGGCTCCTATGCATTGTGGAAGTGTAAAAAATAGTTTCATAGCAAATATTTTGAACAATAGTGTCAGCAATGCGTAAGCTACTATAGCAATAGTGCAAATACAAAGTTGTTATACATTCCCAAATTTTGATACTCTCAGTGAACATCTCTTATGTTTAACTTATAAAAGATATAATAATATATTTCCGGATATGACAGCTATAAAATTGTATCAATATCTATCTTCATTCAGTTGTAAATATATATATATATGTTATTGTTCAGTTTAAAACGTACTGCTGTATAATTGGTGATGTTTAACTCATATTTTTATTTCGATTTTCATTGTCATATTGTTATTATTACACTTCAGTTTTCCAAAAATTATCACTGACGACTGTTTAATATATATATAAAAATCTATATATTGCAACAATAGTAAACTTATCAACAGGTCTCACTAAATTTTTTTCACTCTTTGAAATCAATGCATTGTATACGTTTTTAAAGACTAAAGATATCGCAATGATACATGTATATATATGTCAAGTAATTATTATATTTCTAAGTAACACTGGTCAGGAAATTCTTGCATACAGTTTCCATATATGTCTATTTGCCATTATATAACAATATGAATTGTCCTGATTATAGGGGAGAGTGGGGTAAGACAGTGAGACAAAGCCACCAGCATGAAGGAGGCTCTGTTTTGTGAACTACCCTATTTTATGTTGTACAAAAATAAAGTAAGTGAAAGATTGTCCTATAGCCTATGTGGAAGTTAACAGCAAAAGGTGGTCATTTTCAAATTTTTGACTTATAGGGAAAAGTAAATACTTTAGCCAAATTACTTTTTCTCATAATTCCCAAGCGTATTGAGACAATGCAAATCATTTACCATATATATCACAAAAATTTTACAATAGCTCTTGGGGGCCCCCAGAGTCTTCCAGCATGAAGAAGGCATTCGTTGGGGCCCTCCGCAGTAAATCTGAAGTCAGGCAGGCGAAACTATACATCAGAAAAGTGTTAGATTAGTTCAGGGGGCCCCCGGAATCTTTCAGCATGAATGAGGCATTAGTGGGGGCCCTTGGAAGAAATTCATAAGTGAAGCAGTCAGAAGGATTATTAGTTAAGGAGGCCCCAAAGTCTTTCAATATGAGTGAGACATCAGTGGGGGCCCTTGGAATTTTGTCTGAAGTCAGGCAGGCAGAGTTATATATCACATAGATATTGGAATAGTTCAAGGGGCCCCTAAAGTCCTTCAACATGAGTGAGACATCAGTGGGGGCCCTTGGAAGTATTTCTGAAGTCAGGCAGGAAGAGTTATGTATCATATTAATGCTCGAATTGTCCAAGGGGCCCCCAAACTCTTTCTACATGAGTGAGGCATCGGTGGGGGCCCTTGGAAGTAAGTCTGAAGTGAGACAGGCAGGCAGGCAGAGTTATGTATCTTTAATAAAGTAATAGTTCAGCGGGCCCCCAAAGTCTTTCAACATGTGGCATCAGTGGGGGCCCAAGGAAGTATCTCTAAAGATTGGCAGGTGGAGTTATGTATCATCATATAAATGTTGTAATAGTTCAAGGGGCCCCCGAAGTCTTTCAACATGAGTGAGGCCTTGGTGGAGGCCCTTGGAAGTAAGTCTGAAGTCAGGTAGGCAGTCAGGCAGGCAGGCAGGCAGGCAGGCAGGCAGGCAGGCAGGCAGGCAGGCAGGCAGGCAGAGTTATCCCTAAATTCAGGCAGACGGAGTTATGTATCATTAATATAGAAATAGTTCAGGGGGCCCCCAAAATCTTTCAACATGAGTGAGGCGTCAGTGGGGGCTCTTGGAAGAAAGTCTGAAGTCACGCACGAAAAATTGGTATGTGTTAGAAAAAATTTGAATTCTTGAATTGGGGTCCTTCGATGTCAGGCGGGCAGAGTTATTTGTCGGAAAAACATTGGTATAGTTTAAGGGCCCCTGGAGTCCCAGGGCATGACGAATGAGGCATTACCCTGAACATTAAACTTTGTCGATTTGGCTCTTCTAATTACTATGATGAGACTGCCCTTTGAAGCAAGACATAAAATAAGGAATGGAAACCTTCATGAATATATCAAAATATATTATTGTTCACAATTCGGAATTTAGCAGTAAAATGTGGCAAATGTGCAGTAATCGATGGCCTTTTGTGTCCTTTGGATGTTTTAAGCCTTAGGGTTGGGTCATGGCACAATGTCCTCTCCTCCTAATATGCAACTGAATATTCTGATGCTGCATGGTAGGTCAATGAGAAAATATATATTAGTCAATGATAGGCACATCCTTATATAATATTAAAAACATCAAGCATAATTTTGAAATGTGATATCTTAATATTACATTACCTGAATTCTAGGGGACTTGAAAATAGGGCCTGTTGAAAATGTTAAAAAGTGTCTTTCTGTACCCTACCCTCCCCTACATATAAAGAAACCAATACCAAAACCCAATTATAGCAAGCATTTTTTTATGAATTACTACTAATGTAACACGAAATAAACTT
The DNA here is from genome assembly GCA_026936325.1 of Platynereis dumerilii. Classification (NCBI taxonomy): domain Eukaryota; kingdom Metazoa; phylum Annelida; class Polychaeta; order Phyllodocida; family Nereididae; genus Platynereis; species Platynereis dumerilii. The sequence continues at coordinate 258,115 of JAPTHN010000198.1, read as the reverse complement.
GTAAACAGTCATCTCATGTGTTTTTTCTTCATCTTCCTTGTAAATTTTGTATGTAAATTGTGTGTCCTCTGCCTCTCCTATTACAGTCGACGAATGACAAGTACTTAGAGAATTGCAATGACATGTTCCTTGTGAGGTCATATCCTTATCCATGTCATGTTAATCTCTATGACTCACAAGCAATTAGTGGTCATATCCTATATTTTCAATGCTATCAAAACAAGTCACCCACTGAGTCACAGCACTCATCAATGAGGTCCCCAGTTACTTAATGTTGACGATGTGTCATTTAATGAGACAAGTAATACTGCTTGTTGATGACTGACAAACACTTAGTTAATTCATCAAGCTTAACACTGAAATCAGTAAGATGGATCTACTATACATAGGAGTCTACTCAGTTAAAAAGTACAACCGTGTCAATCATAGAGGCAAAGCCGAGTGTCAGTAGTTTATTAAAAAGCAGGGTAATGACAGTAATAATAATTATTTAGTCTGAAGCCTTATTTACATGTATTTCGGTTTTTTATGCATGACATCAGTATTACCTCTCGTGCCCGCTACACCAGACAGTGTCTGCATAATTATATTACTACCAGTTACAGATTGTACTTGCAGGAAATGTTAGTTTTTTGTTCAGTGTCGATGCTGTCAGTCCCCATACAGACCAAAGAGATTTTTTTAATATTTTGCACTGATGCTCTATGGACAATATAAATATTTTTAAAATCATAGACTGGTTTGTTGTCATGGCAACACAAATATGGCCTTCATATGGAGCCATAGCTTCAAATTTTGAGTATTAAAAGCCTACTGAAGAAAATATTACACCCAAGGCACACACAACGAAAACACAATATCTGAGGTTTTTTGGCAACATTGTAAAGCATTGCCACAAAGCAGTAGACTAATGCAATATCCATTTTGAACGATGCTTCACAACATTGTGACAACATCATTCCCACTATACAATTCTACTTAATCTGCACAAACAACAATTTTATCACAACTCTGTTGTGCCCATGCATTGGGGCATGCATTAGCTACGTTCAAAAACAGAAGAACTGCCTTCTTACTTACGTATACACAAAAACATTTACCACAAACTTTTTTTTACAGCGAAAATTAATATAACAGCTTAGATCAATTAAACCCGTCCATATTTACTTTAGTAGTAGGAAAACAAACTTTTGCTCGCCAGACTTCTGCATGTGGCTGTAATTTGTCTATAAAACCATGGAAACATCAGGATATGAAATTACAAGATATGATGGCACTACCATATCATATACCTTGCCAGGATCAAAGATAACCCCACCGTCCCACAGTGCCCCGCGTCCCAATGTGCTCCCGTTCCCCCTAATTAAAGTGACTCATGCACAGTCAGTAAGAGTCATAGAGCTCATCAAATTTTGAGCAATTTTTTCGTTACAGCCTACTGAAGTACATATCACGCCAAAAGGGCACACATCGTAAATAAAACGTTGCTAACTGGTCGAGTGCTCGTCTTTTCTTAACATAAGTCCATGGTAGAAATTACGTTTACATAACATCTAGATGACCAATGGCAGATCCAGAAAAATATGGTCTACAGAGGGCCTGGACGTGTTTCGGCATTCTCGAGCCTGTGTTATCCTATTTTTTTTTAAATGCTACTACTAATCTTGGTGTCCTTAGTGCGGGCCCGGGCCCGCTAAGCCGCCCCCCTTGTATCCGCCACTGATGACCAGGGTTTTTTTTCACAAAAATGTAATCGTAAAACATGCTTCACAATGTTGTGACAGCATCATTTTCACCATTTAATCTACATAATTTGCACCAACTCTGCAATGTTGTCACAACATTGCTGAAAAATAGTTGTGCCCACTTGCATTAAAAATTGAAAAACAGCACAACTGCCTTCTTATGCATGCACTAGTAAAGGCATCCAGGACACATGCTCTCTTACAAGGCATATATAAATTGGGGAAAAAAATTGGAAATTGTACCTTCAGAACAACAAAAAAGAGTTTTCCTTTCTCTAGAAAAAAAGTAGCCAAGTTGCTTCAGGACAACGGCACAAGTACACTGTTTGCATTTGACGGTCGTGGGTCATGCAGATGCATCAGAGCAGTGACTGAAGCATCCTCAAAGCCGATTTTATATAGCGTCCCCCATGGCCTAATGATTAAGCATATGCTTGACCATTGGCTTTTAGAGCATGGGTTCAAACATCACCCAGGAAACTCACTTTAGTCTTAGCCCAAGGGACATTAAATGCAGGCGGGTCGCATTTAGTATTCTATGCTGGGGCAACTGAAAGACCTTGGGCATCCCTGAATTAATAGGGCATGTGCCGGACTCCCAGTCTTCTCATCTCACCGTCATACATCAGCCATCAAAAATTAAAGTGCACCAAAAAATTGTTTATTTATTTCAACAAACTGAGCAAGAAATAACTTTTTTTTAAATTCAAACACCTTGATATTAAATAGTTGCCCCTTATTTGGTATTGAAAACAGTTAGCTTTCATTATAATGTCACGTACTTTTATTTGGCAAGTGATATTTGATAAAATTGACAAAAACATGGAAAACCACTAATTTTGAATGATGAAATTATATCTTCACGTTTAACTGCACATATCTAGCATTATAACAATTTTTAGAACAAAAATTTAATTGTTTCATTGGGTTGCTTCCTGTGCATCTTATTTATATTTCCATAGCAGCATCGTTTCAAAAATTATTTTGGAGTAGGCCTACTGCCTCATCAAAAGGGTGTGTGTGGATGGACCATTTTGCTTCGATTTTTCTTTCCAACTGGAATTGGCATTACTTTTTAGTTTATTTTGGCTCTCATTCAGAACGACATGAACGTAGATAGACAGAGGTACTGCTTTTGCTGAGCAGGAACATATCCAAGTTTCATTTCCCTGCACCTTGGAATTAGACGACACATAAAACATTGAACATCTGCTTGTTTAACTTCTGCTTGTCCTCTCAGATCAGCACATTTAGAGAAAAAAAGTATTGTTAGCCAAATTTAATCACAAAAAGTTCTCTAGGTAAGAAAACGAAAATCAAATTTACATAACCAACCAAATGGGCTATGAAAAAATTGTGCTGCTGAAGCCCAGTTTGGGTTATCTTACTTTTATAATGACGAAACTCTAACGGAAATTTAGCATCCATGGGTAAAACTTTGTTTTCAATTTCAAAAGAATGTGGAGGGCTGAAAAATGTTATTGACAAACACGGTTGACCTAACCTCTCTTGAAATCCAGATTACCCAATAAAACCATGCTCTAATAAATATAACCCTTTATATTTCATTTTGTAAAATAAGATTTGGAAGTTCCAATACAATCCGAGAAGTCATATATCACTGAGAATGCATTGTTTGAAACTGCTAATCTCGCACAATCCAGCTTTTGTTGTTATATATATATTTGGTTGTTGTGGCCATAAACTTGAAACAAAAAAATTATGAAAATATCACTACAATTGGATTCATAATTGTGACATGAGAACAGATATGCACCTGTCCCCATATGGGACACACTAAGAAAGAAAAGGTTACATAAAAAAGCAATATATGGTTTTTTGGCTTGTCATCAGTATACATCCAAATGATTTTTTTAAAACCCTCTTGATGTGGATGTTTAAATACCAAGGTAACTGTGGTTGATGACGAGGGTAATTGCTTGTAAATTGTGCAATAAAGCATGCACAGAGTTAGCCCTGGGACCCATGCGTGAGCATGGGTCATGGGTCGTCCCATGCAAAATCATGAGAATGTGACATGGTGTTGGGAGAAGTGGTCTACACTGAACAATTCTTATCCAAATCAGATAAAATTTTGGATTTAGGCACTCTACATATTTTTCTACTGACGGCACTATATTTAAAAAACGATCCTCTAAGTTGAGGGGCCAAAAAATCACTTTAAAGAATTAGAAGTCCCTGAAAAAATAACCAAAATATGTCAGCTTGCTTAACTACACTATAGTGACATCATCAGTCTGTCTTATGACGTCATAAGCAGTTTGCTGTGACATCACCAGCATAGTAAATATCTAACCAATCAGATGACGCCATTTTTTTCAATGTATAAGGGAAAAAATCACTTCTTCTAGTTCTGAGGATAAATTTTCAATTATTTCAGCGTGTGGAGAAATGAGAAATAGGTGCCGTCACTAGCAAATTTTGCAGTCTTTCAGATGGTATAATTAAAATTGACTAACTGTATATACTTAAAAAGATAGATTGATTCTCCCTGACCCTCTTTTTCAATTCTCATGATTTTCCAATGGGAGGATTCATGACCCCTGTCCCAGGGGTCCAGGGCTAGCACAGAGTAGGAATTCATGAGGACGGAAGCGGATTCATAGGTAGATTATTATATGTTGAAAAATTGTCATATAATTGAAATCCTAGGTCAGGAGAACAAGAGAAAGAATAATATATATGACAAGATACATTATTGAATGAGCTAAACTTTTGCAGGCGACTTATATGTATAGGCCTATTAAATAGCATGTAATATCAAAAATAAAGCTAAAACAGATTTTAAAGAGTTTATGAATTTGGATACATTCTAAGACCCCACTAGAATGTCTGCCCTACCAGATACCCGTGGTATTAAATATACACTCATTATCATTTAACATGACCCAGTTTTTTCAATAAATGTTGACAAATTGAGACGAGGGTAACTCAGTTTTGTCACCCGTGGTGCTTTTGATGTTGTAGGCACAAGGCTTTGGAACGAATTGCCTCACTCTGTCAGGAAATCACCATCACTGGTCATTTCCAAGTCAAAACTTAAGACACATTTGCAGTATTACTATTACAACTGGCATTTTATATTCTAATCTATATTTAAATACTTTTTCTTCCTATTAACACTTTTAATTGCTCTTTTTTTTAATAGGTTGATTTAATATTTCCATTTAAAGCATTTACAGTATTTATAGATTGTATGCTATTAAAATAAATTCATTATAATAATAATAACAAGCACATATAATGGCTCAGCATCGCCCATGCCCCGCATGTTTTATCCTATGTTTATCCTATCTGTTAGCCAGTTTATCCCGTTTGTTTATCCTATCCATTTATCCTCTCCGTTTATCATATCTGTTTATCCTATCCGTTTATCCTATCCGTGTATCCTAACCATTATCCTGTTTATCCCGTTTATCCTATCCTTTTATCCTATCTATTTATCCTATCTGTTTATCCTATCCGTGTATCCTATCCCTTTATCCAGTACCCCATAAGCACTGGTTCAGCCCATTTATCCTGTTTATCTTACCTATTTATCCTATTTGTTTATCCTATCTGTTTATCCTATCCGTTTATCCTATCAGTTTATCCTATCCATTTATCCTATCCATTTATCCTATCCATTACCCTATCCGTTGACCCTATCCGTTTAACATATCCATTTATCCTATCTGTTATCCCGTTTATCCCATTTATCCCGTTTATCCTATCCGTTTATCCTATCCGGTTATCCTATCCGTTTATCCTATGCGTTTATCCTATCTGTTTATCCTATCCCTTTATCCCATCTGTTTATCCTATCCATTTATCCCATCCGTTTATCCTATCGGTATATCCTACCCATTATCCTGTTTATCCTGTTTATCCTATCCATTAATCCTATCTGTTATTCTATCCGTTTATCCTATCCATTTATCCAGTACCCCATAAGCATTGGTTCATCCCATTTAATCTGTTTATCCTATCTGTTTATCTTATCTGTTTATCCTATCCGTTTATCCTATCTGTTTATCCTCTCTGTTTATCCTATCTGTTTAACATATCCGTTTGTCCTATCCGTTTATCCTACCCGTTTATCCAGTACCCCATAAGCATTGGTTCATCCCATTTATCCTATCTGTTTATCCTATCCATTTATCCTATCTGTTGATCCTATCCATTTATCCTATCTGTTATCCTATCCGTTTATCCTATCGGTTTAACATATCCGTTTGTCCTATCCGTTTATCCTACCCGTTTATCCTACCCATTATCCTATCCGTTTATCCTATCCGTTTATCCTATCCGTTTATCCTATCCGTTATTTCATTTATCCCATTTATCCTATCCGTTTATCCTATCTGTGTATCCTATCCATTTATCCTATCCGTTTATCCCATTTGTTTATCCCAGCCGTTTATCCCATCCGTTTATCCCAACCGTTTATCCTATCCGTTTATCCCGTTTATCCTACCTGTTTATCCTATCTGTTTATCCTATCTGTTTATCCTATCTTTTATCCTATCCGTTTATCCTATCTGTTTAACATATCCGTTTGTCCTATCCGTTTATCCTACCCGTTTATCCAGTACCCCATAAGCATTGGTTCATCCCATTTATCCTATCTGTTTATCCTATCCATTTATCCTATCTGTTTATCCTATCCGTTTATCCTATCTGTTATCCTATCCGTTTATCCTATCGGTTTAACATATCCGTTTGTCCTATCCGTTTATCCTACCCGTTTATCCTACCCATTATCCTATCCGTTTATCCTATCCGTTTATCCTATCCGTTATTTCATTTATCCCATTTATACCTATCCGTTTATCCTATCTGTGTATCCTATCCATTTATCCTATCCGTTTATCCCATTTGTTTATCCCAGCCGTTTATCCCATCCGTTTATCCCAACCGTTTATCCTATCCGTTTATCCCGTTTATCCTACCTGTTTATCCTATCTGTTTATCCTATCTGTTTATCCTATCTTTTATCCTATCCGTTTATCCTATCCGTTTACCATATCCGTTTGTCCTATCCGTTTATCCTACCCATTTATCCAGTACCCCATAAGCATTGGTTCATCCCATTTATCCTGTTTATCCTATCTGTTTATCTTATCTGTTTATCCTATCCATTTATTCTATCTGTTTATCCTATCCGTTTATCCTATCCGTTTAACATATCCGTTTGTCCTCTCCGTTTATCCTACCCGTTTATCCTACCCATTATCCTATCCGTTTATCCTATCCGTTATTCCATTTATCCCATTTATCCTATCCGTTTATCCTATCTTTGTATCCTATCCATTTATCCTATCCGTTTATCCCATTTGTTTATCCCAGCCGTTTATCCCATCCGTTTATCCCATCCGTTTATCCTATCCATTTATCCCGTTTATCCTACCTGTTTATCCTACCTGTTTATCCTATCTGTTTATCCTATCTGTTTATCCTATCCGTTTATCCTATCCGTCTATCCTATCCGTCTGTCAACCCATCTATCCATTAAGCCATCCGTCAATCCATTCCTCCATCTATCTATCTATCTATCCTGTCTGTTTATCCTATCCGTTTATACTATCCATCTATCCTATCTGTTTATCCCAGCCATCTATCCTATCCATCTATCCTATCTGTCTGTCAATCTGTCTATCCATCCGTCTATCTATCATTCAATCCATCCGTCAATCCATTCATTCATCTATCTATCTACGTTTCTGTTTATCCAATCCGTTTATCCTATCCGTTTATCCCGTTCGTTTATCCCATCCATTGGTCCTATCCGTTTATCCCATCCGTATATCCTATCCGTTTATCCCATCTGTTTATCCTACCTGTTTATCCGATTTGTTTATCCTATCCGTTTATCCTATCTGTTTATCCCATCTGTCTATCCTGTCCGTCTGTCTACCCATATATCCATCAATCCATCTGTCAATCCATTCCTCCATCTATCTATCTATCTATCCTGTCTGTTTATCCTATCCGTTTATACTGTCCATCTATCCTATCCTACTGTATATCCCATCCATCTATCCTATCCATCTATCCTATCTGTCTGCCAATCAGTCTATCCATGCATCTATCTATCTATCTATCTATCTATCATAACCACTATTTTATTTACATAAATATAAAACAGATTTATTTAATATATAGTAAGTTGCCCGTAGATTGGAGGGAAGAGAATAGAATAATATGAAATAGATACAATATAAGCCCGTGCTACCTATATAATTAGTTGGACAGATGCATGAACTATGCTGAGATGCAGGAATTGCTGAGTTTCCCAGAAATAGAATGTGGTGCAAAGGGAGGAAGTGGCAAAGGACTTGCAGGTGCTGCCCTCTTGTGTAATGTATCTGAGCTGCTTGCAGTGGCCATTCTGTGTACTAAAACTCACCCTGTGGAAGGGAAAATGGCCACCACAATGCAGGCTTTCTGGATCTTGATAGCCTCTAAAACTGATAATAGTAAATTTTCTAATATTGAATTAAAGTTACCCCGAATGATAGGTCAGGTTTCAAAAAAAAGTTTGCCAATTTTTCACATTTTATTGTGTATCATGACCAAACTGTTCAGTGTGCAAATTTTCGTTGCTTTTGGGATCTTTTTTCTGGCTTAATTGACCCCACATATGTCCTGAATGACCCCTGGATTTATTTCGGTTACGCACGGAAAAATGATCAAGCCTGCCTGCATTTACCTTTGTGACGTCACCACTATTGTTAGAATTAGTTAACTTATAGCTATTTATTTTAAACAATGGTCATTGTGACGTCATCAACAATGGGTGTGCTGGAGGATGGAGAAATTATCTTGAAAAATATCTAAAATAACTAAATAATTTGTGTAAGCAGAGAGATACTTCAGCAAACAAGTCAAAAATATTACTTTTCATAAGTTTGTATTATACTGCATATGAAACCACCAATATTTAGCCAAGGGTTTTATCATTCAGGGCAACTTTAAACTGAAAATACGAACCGTTGTGCACATCTACAATGGTATCAATGTGTTATGCATATGATAAGAACTTCCAGAGTGGGCTGGTTGAGGCCACAGCATTGGTAATTTCACCCCTTCAGTAGATTTCAGCACTAAAGCATAATCGCCCTATGCATAGCATAGCATGGGCAATAATTATTATAGTAATTTCAAGTACAGTAAACTCACAAAAAACTACGGTCAAAAATTTCCATACAGTAAAAAAAACTTGGTTTATTGGGGTTTTCTACATAATCAGTTGAATGTATAAAAAGCCAAAGGCATTTTAAGGGTTTATTACGGTTGGATAAAAAATCAAACGAGTCACTCAAAATCCAGTCTGTTTAATATTGGTTTAGAAGGGATTTATAATAAATCACATGGATATTTATGGAATCAGTCAAGATTTAAATGGTTTGACAAAAAACTTGGTGGATATGTAATTGTTTTGCCTTAGGAATTCCCTTAATAAATCAAATCAAAAATCGGCTATGGTGTCAACTGATGTGAAGGCTTGAGGGGGGGGGGATGGTTCTTAAATACAGTACAACCCAATATTTTCCAAACAGATCCTGACACTTACATGCCCCTACACTTCCATGCCTATGCACTTCCCAGCCCTCCTTTACACTAAAATGGTAACAGTTAATATCTATACAGATTTTGAAAAATCATTCAAAATTGCATTTTACATGAACATAACAACGATCTTTTAATTGTGAAGCAAATTCTTGAATTCATTTTCCATAGTTTAGCTTATTTAAAGTGATTCACTTATAAAGGGAGCTCAGGGAAGGCAAGTATCTCTCTGAGGGTATGGAATTTAGGGAATTTTTTTGGGCTGCATTGTAGATGATTATTGCCTGGTAAAACATCTTTTTACTGAGCTGTTAAAATTCTTAGGGATGGTCCAGGAATAGAACCTAGATATGCTCCTGAGATGGTAGCAGTTATATATGCATAGGGTAAATTACCATAAGCTGTTATATGTTAAGGGTAAATTACCATAGAAAATCATCAGACACAATGACGACACCAGCTTCCACAGATTTGTTGACTGCATCAGATCATAGGCAACTTTATTCGTACTAGTGCATTGACTTGGTGCAAGCAACAATGCACAGAGAGTGGCCAAATTGTTGCAAAAAATGCAGGAAGGAATATTTTGAAAACTGAAGGCTGTTGAAAATCTCTGTTTCAAGAAATGAAATAGAGACAAAACCACATCTTTCCCTTGAAAACCCAAATAAATTAAATGTTTGTCCAACACTGCAACAAATACTCGAAGAGAACACTACCAAAGCTTTCATAATATATCATCACCCTCAAAGAAGCTTCCGAGAGAAGACTATTGGGACATTTCTGAGCTGACAGAAATATTTTTAGGGAGAAACACTTCCACGAGCCGTTCAATGGAGCAGACCTCGTGCCAGGCACAATGTGTAGCCCTGGTATGATGGCAAAGGTCAATTCCACCGTGACTTTTGGGACAATTGATACATTTTCTGGCCATGACACTGGCAAAATTTGTTAGAAAAAGTTAAAAGAGAATTGTGTGGCTGGGCTACATCATTCTTATTGCCTTAAGGAATAAATTAGTGAAGAAAACACATCCGGATATTAATTGCTGTGTCTACAATTAAATTAAATATACTGTCGTGACTGATGGGACATTTTTGACCACAGGTATTGGGGTATGTTTGCTTATCTTGAAATATCTGTGTTCAAGAACATTTGTATCATAGTGCATTTACTTCCTACTAAATGTGGCCTGCAAATGAAACCAACATTCACTTTTTTGCATCCCTCCTTGGTTGGGAAATCCATTATTTTCTGGCGTGACTGATGGGACAAAATCACTGTGACTGATGGGACTTATCTGAAGGAACATTGTTTGGGTCATGATTATCTAATCTAGGGTAAACACATTCAAAATTGATTTAGTCTGTCAAATTTCAGATCGCCGAGAGTAAATAATGCAATTTCATAGGAAAAAAACACCAAATGTCTATGAAATAAACAGGCACGCACAATTGACTGGTTTTTATATTTTTAGTAGTATTAAGAAGTTGGTTTGTAGTCAAAGAATGTTCGGAAAAAGGAATTTTTAATTTTCGCCTATTTTGATGCATTTTACCAAAAAAATGGATTTTGCTAAAATTTCAAATAAATAGAAAATCCTGCCTTTTTGCAACTGAAGCAATGATTTACTGCATTTCAACAAGCTTCGTGAAATACCAGTTAAAAATTTTTAATTCTGCTAAAAACTTGGCAATTAGAGCTATCTCAAAAATCACCAAAAGTGGTACACTTCCGTGGAATTGACCAAAATGTTCATGTCTGCAGAGCATGGTGAATCCATTGTTGATGGAGACTGGAGCTACATGTAACTACTACTGGAGGAGGACATGGCAATGAGGCATAGGATGATTGAAACAACCATCCAATTACTACTGAGAAGACCCGGCAAGAGCTGAATTCTAACCGAGGACCCAGCGACCAACAGCCCAGCACGCTGCCACTAAGCTAACCCTCCCACTCATGTCGGCAGAGCAAAAGACATACTTATAACGCAGCCAAAATGTGAGAGCCGTAGAGAATTAAAACATTTCTTGTCCAGTATTATATGCCAAAGTGGAAGGAAACAATTGGGGCTTAATTTTTTTTTTCAAGATATGATAAAATTTGCAACAACGATCGGCATTATCCTATTTTAGACCCCTATGGGGTCTATATATATAGGCCCAAGATACATGAATTTATTTACCCTCAGTGGTTTAACAAATCAACATTAGCACAGTTGTGGCTAGTGACACCGAGCAATATTTTTATGAAATATTACTCTAGTATTAAGATGTAGTCTCAAATAATATTTGCAGAATGCATTTACAGTATTTGTCATACTTACGTGGAATCTCAAGTTTTTTTTCTATGCTGTTGAACTGAACTGTGATGTCAGAGATGACTCTATTCTAGCATTGCAATATATGTAAATTAACTACAAGCTGTGATGTCATTTCAAACTGGGTCAGATTCCCCAGCTTCTAGCCAATGTTGATCCTCCTGAACTGAGTGTCACAGTTTCAACACAGTGTCAGAGTAAGAATTTTATCAGGGATAGCCCCTACAACTATGTCATCACAGCTTGATAGCCACTGGGCTGACCGTAAACTACGCATCACAGTTCAAACATTGATATATTGAAGGAAGCATTACCTTTTTTATCCCAATGATTTATCACAGCAATCACCAGTATAATCCTACAAAATGGCAGCTTTATGAGCATTCACAGTAGACAGCTGTTATAATCCCCTCAGAGTTGTTTGATAAATCTTCAAACTTGCTTACTTGCAACTTTAAACTTTGATGGAAGTTGGTATAAACAGAAGGCTTTGACAATTTGTTTGTAAACACATGGCTTATGTTATGTACATTTGTTCTGGCAGCCCACTGGCTGAGAGGCTGTGATGTCAAACTTGCATGGGTTTTCCCAGACCCAATTTTAACTCTGCCACTGAGTTGAAACTGTGATGCTCAGTTTGGTGGATTCGCATTGGTTAGAAGTTGGGGAATCTGACCCAGTATGAAATGACATCACAGCTTGTAGTTGATTTACATATATTGCAATGCTAGAATAGAGTCATCTCTGACATCACAGTTCAACAGCATAGAAAAAAAACTTGAGATTCCACGTAAGTATGACAAGGACTGTAATAATGTAGGATCAGTTTAATGAAATAATAGTAATGAATCAAGGACTCTGTAAAAGTGTGTTATATATACTCCTGTTTAAGGCCCTTTTTCAATGCTAACCTCCCATTACAAGGGGTTTATATATATAGACCCTTTTCAATGGAATGTATGCACGGAAAAAGGGACCAAAAGAGGAGTATATAGGTATAAGACACTTTTATAGTGGATTTGGTATGCACTATTGATTAGTGGCATTCACATTGTGTTCATTCAAAGCAAATGCCATTTATTCAATAAAAAGGCCCAGTCTTATATACTACTGTCTTAGGCCCATTTTCAATGATAACCATACATGGAAAGGGTCTATATAAATAAGCCCCTTTCGATGGAGCATTAGTATTGAAAAAGGGGCTAAACCAGGAGTATATATAACACACTTTCATGCACACTTTTTGTATATATTATATTTTTATACATTATTTAATTTACTTATCCTACTTGCCGAATATGAAATAAAGAGGGTGATTTTTGATGGGGCTAGAGATAAAATGCGATACAGTATTATTTGGATAAGCATAGCCATAAATGAATAAAATGTTTCAACTGAAGTGTTCTCTACACTGAAGTACCATTTTCTCTTTGAGGCAGTTTTCGGACAGTATCTGGCCACCTTCCCATAACACAAAAATTTCTCCATAAGCTTTGTGAAACATGTGCCATGATATATTGTTATACCTCATTGTAGAGAACACATCAGTCGAAACATTTTATTCATTTATGGCAATACTCAAGCTTGTAGGGCACTACAAATCCTTCTAAACCTTGAAAATTGAGAAAAATTGAGAATTTGCCGTTATTGGCAACTTCACCTCATAAGGACCTAAATAATAACCTCTTTGACCTTTCTGCATACAAGATGGAGATCCAGCCAACTACTCTGGACCAGGTGCAAGTGACTTTCACTGAAGAATGGCCATATTGGTCAAGAACCAAAAAACAGGTTGGCGGACTCCAGGTCAAGTTAAGTGAATGCTGAGGTCACGAATGTGACATTCAACATGATATTGTTATGATTATTGGTTGTACACATCAAGATTAAGTTGGCATTTTTTGCGTATGTTGAACTTTTATGTCTGTGTTAACATGTTGTTGAGCAACTACGCGATTTTTGATGATTTTCTACTAAAAATGATCAATTTTTCCGGGAATCCTAAAGAGAGGTTTCGAATACCCAGCAACTAAAAATGGTTTATAATATCATTTATAAACTAGTATAACTGATATTGCCGTACGGCAATATCGGATAATCCCCCGCGGGCCCCGTATGACCCCCAGGCCTGCATACTGTTCTTTTTCAATTCATGTCCATTATTTGTGTGTATTTCCCCTGGCCTGCTTTTTGGAGGATGAACTTCTATTCCAAGAGTGCACATTTTAGCATTACTGTAGTCCATGTCTGGTCTAATAAGTTTATAGCACAAATACCGGTTATAAAACCCTGTCGGCAAACTGTTACACATGCCCTTTCAATGTACAATATATATTATTCAAATGTGATGATTACACTGTGCATCTTTTTGTTGACACTTGTGATGCTGCTTGGACTGTACAATAAGATAAGGCGCAAAAGGTGGCAGTGAGACAGGATGGCACCCACTGCAGACCACATGCATCTGTTAAAAGTTTGTGAATTTTTTTTTTTGCAGATAGGTGGATGTGTTTATACCAAAAAATAGGACAAAAAATTAGGAACATGTCATATGAGTTTTAACTGATTTGATACATTAATTCATGCGTTATAAATGAATATGTAAAATTGTCTATGTAAAATAGACTGTTTTTGTGAGTTAAATGTCCTTATGCAAGTGGAAAGCCTATATTTTTACGCAATTTTTCGTGTTAATTTCATGAAATTTGCATAAGTAGAAGCTGAGTAATTTACATTTCATTTTTGATAGTAAAACATTTCTCTAGCCAAAGCTATTTAATGTAGGTAAATTTCCTTAAGGTACAGTATGGAGACGTGCTCTAGGCATCCCACAAAAATTATTCATGGACATCCATAAAGAACTTCATCGACTTTTTAGCCTAAAACATTTTGTAGTCGCAAAAAGTGACAACAAATTTTCAATGTCTGACGCGATTCTACGCCGCGCGTCTGACACCATCATGCTATACATCATTGGAAAGCTGACAAACAGACCTTTCTTGTGATATGTCAAACTTTGTTGTAGCTTAAATAGGGACCGAGATATGGCCACTTGAAAATTGACTTTTTGGACGTCCATAGCGCCAAGACCGTTTATCCGAGCGGTCCGTAACTTTGTGAAGTTGGTACACTAGGGTACATCTGTATGTTCACCCATTTTCAGCTCTCTACGGGCATTCCTTCCCTGTTTTTCAAAAAAATTTTGGTCAGTTTTCGGGATATCCAATTTTAAAAAAATCACATCTTGAAATGTGTTCATGAAATCTCCACAAGCTGCCTTTCTGCACTGGAGACTTTGTCAAGGCATCTTACAAAAAATCAACAGGTCTCAGTTATGCTTAGGTTCTCAGAAACCTGCGCCGGAAATTTATTTTATATTTTCCTCATAACTCATAAGCATCATGAAATTTGATCATGAAATTTCGTATGAAGTAGCGCGCAATGGAGTCGCATACTACCCTTGACTTGTAAAACAGGATCTCTAATAGTTTTGTAGTAATCACAGTTTTTCTGACTGCAATAATAATAATAATAATAACTAGTATAACTGATATTGCCGTACGGCAATATCGGATAATCCCCCGCGCCCCCCCTGTCTCCCTTGCCCTGCTTACTCCCTTCAAGCAGTTCATGGCCTTCATGATGAATTCTTGAAGAGGCTGATATATTGAAATCAGACATCGCTTGGCATGGAGACCTGTGTTTGGTGCCCAGCGGTACCACCCTCAAAGCAATACATTTCCAGTGAATGGTAGGTGAAACCCTAACCCTAATGGTTATTGTAGACAAACCATGCAAGTTATGGAGCTGTGCTTACATACAAAAATAGAGGAAAAAATTAGGAACATGACGAATCAGTTTTAATTGATTTTGATAAATAATGAATGAGTTATAATTGAATATATAAAATGTTATATGTAAAATTGGTTAAAGGTAAGAGGAAGATATGCCTGTAGCTTGCTAGAAGGCGTAATTTAACACATTTTTTGGTGTTAATTTCATGAGATTTGAACGATTATAACCAGAGCATTTTACGTTTCAATTTTGAAATTACAAAAATTCTCTAGGAAAAAGTATTTGATTTAGGCAAATTTCCTTTGGCACAATATGGAGGCCCACTCTGGGTAGCCCGCATAAATTATTGATGAACATCCATGAAGTTCTTCATGCACTTTTTGAGGGAAAACGTTTTGATAGGCCAAAAAATGACATAAAATTTTCAATGTCTGACGCGATTCTACGTCGCGCGTCTGACACTATAATGCTATACATCATTGGAAAGCTGAGAAACAGACCTTTCTTGTGATATGTGAAACTAGTCTGTAGCTGCAATAGGGACCGAGATATGGCCACTTGAAGTTTGAGTTTTTGTGCGTCCGTAGCTCCGAGACCGATGGTCCGAGCGGTCCGTAACTTTGTGAAGTTGGTACACTAGAGTAGGTCTGTAAGTATACCCATTTTCAGCTTTCTACAAGCATTCCTTCCCTGTTTTTCTAAAAAATTTCAGTCAGTTTTCGGGATGTCCAATTTTCAAAAAATCATATCTTGAAATGTATTCATGAAATCTCCACGAGACGCCTTTCTGCACTGGAGACTTTGTCAAGGTATCTTAGAAAAAATCAGCAGGTCCCAGTTATGCGTAGTTTCTCAGAAACCTGCGCCGGAAATTTTTTTTATATTTTGCTCATAACTCATAAGTGTCATGAAATTTGATCATGAAATTTCGTAAGCAGTAGCGCGCAATGGAGTTGCATATTACACTGTACTTGTAAACCAATATCTCTAATAGTTTTGAAGTAATCGCAGTTTTCCTGAGCTGAATAAGAATAAGAATAAGAATAAGAATAATAACTAGTATAACTGATATTGCCGTACGGCAATATCGGATAATCCCCCGCGGGCCCCGTATTACCCCCAGGCCTGCATACGCTTTTTTGAAATTCATGTCCACTATTTTTGTGTATGTCCCCTGGCCTGGTTTTTGGGGGATGAACTTTGATTCCAAGAGGGCACATCACATCATTACAATAGTCCCTGCCTGCCCTAATAAGTCTATTGCACTAATACCGAATATAACAGCCTATGTGAAACCCTTATATGCATCATACCCTTTCAATGTACAATGTATATTATTCGCTAGTTCAGCTGCTGTGACAGTACAGTAAGGTTATAGTCTAGTCATTATGTGAAATGACCTAGAACAAATTGCAACACAAATGGTTCCAGTGGCATTTGGTCCCTAAATATGTCAAGAAAGACATACTAAAAGTCCTGGAAAATCCATGTGGTGGAACACCCCAAATTAGCCATAAATCCAAGATGACCGCCATAAAAATCATGTTTTTTGCAAATAACTCAGAAACTATTAGATATAGGCCCCATATGTGTATGAAACTTGAATATTAACTTGGGTATTACGGACATTTTGACACTATTCCCATGTCTCTATCTCTAATAGTTCTCAAGATATAGCATATTTGAATATCTTTGATTTTGCAAAAAAAGCTGTAAATCGCCAAAAATGTCATTTATGAGTCTTGATTCTGAATACTTGAAGTACGACTTTTACCTTACCTATTAAAGATACAAATGGAATAACTTGTGTTTAATTTAAGACCCCAATCATGTCTCTACCTCTCTTCAATCCCCTATTGTGCCATATTTTGCATTTGGAAGTGTTCCCTCGAAATTCCATTTATTTTGCTAAAATTGGCATTTTATGTGAAGGAAAGTCCTCATTTTGGGTCTGAAATGTACAAAATATTGTGGGTATGGAATTAAGCCTATTCTGAGTTACTGCATGTGTAATGCTAGACATTATTAAACTAAAATCACTAAAGAATTACTG
Source organism: Platynereis dumerilii (assembly GCA_026936325.1). NCBI lineage: Eukaryota > Metazoa > Annelida > Polychaeta > Phyllodocida > Nereididae > Platynereis > Platynereis dumerilii. Next base: position 240,627 of record JAPTHN010000198.1, on the reverse strand, counting down.
TGAGAATCTGAGATAGACAAACCATATATTATCACCGATATACGTCACAAGCGTTAATCAGCGCCCAGGATCAAAAGTTTACCGGCAATTTATGAAGCAACTATTTACTTCTCTGAGACGTATGGCATATCATTTTAAAGCTCTCAGAGAGATCTATCTATCCATGTGAGAATCACACCTGTAACCAGTAATGTAGTTGAGGCCGGACCATTAAAGACTGAGGCATCAGCCTCCAAGACCAAGACCATCTAAGTGTAGCCTCAAGGCCGGCCTCGAGGACCTCCAACACTGGCCCAAAGACACCCGAGACCCAGGCAATACCAAGGATTTGGAACCGAGACTGAGCCAAGGCTGAGGCCATCAAAATATGGCTCGGAGGCCGGCCTTGAGACATTCAACTGAGTCTCTAACCGTTACGGAAGTGCGAAATTGCAAAATTGGCCTAATTTGATTACATGAGTGAAGGCCTGTTCATTGGCTAGCTTTTGGAGTGTGTCTGGCTTAACACTCAATTCTGTGTAAATTAAGAATATACGTAAGTCTATATAGCTGACAAAATTAGAAGTATAAAAATAATAACAAATTTTGTATTTAGATGTCTAAATTACACCTTTATGATTTACTTAGCTCATTTGGAGAGGCAATGTTATGAAATTTTGATAAAAATACAAAAACTGAACAAATGACAGATTTTGGACATTTTTTTTTAAATTTTTGGTTCTCAAAAAATGAATGGCAATGACGAAATCTATAAACTTAAACAATTATTAAATATATATATCAGAATGTGTTATATGATTGCCTTGCACACATTTGTCATATGACCATGTTCAAATTGAAGATACTTCCAGAAATAAAGGTAAAAATTCCAAAAAAATAACACAAATCTCTAATCACGTTTCAGGCAAGTTTTGACATTGTTTAATAAATTTAGTGACATGTGGTGAGATATATTTACACAAAAATATTTATAAATACAATGAATTAGGATTTCATGGCAGAAAAGCTGCTAAAAACCAAGGGTCTGCTGCTGTGCAGCTTATTTTTTTCAGATTACAAAAACCTTTCCATTTGCATTCTTGAGCTATATTCGGAAACATTTCAACCACGAGCGGAAGTACATGTCATTGATAGACATGGTATATCAGTGCTTGTTAATTGATTTAATCCATCCATATACTAGCATGTGACAAGTCCAAGGAATGCCCTGGACATGCGTGTTTTGATATATTTGTCACAGATTCTATCAAATTTGACAGTTGACTATGAAAAACATTTCATCAAAATTCACAGTTATTGTTGGGTGTTGTTAGTTCTATTACTTGCAGATTATTATATATTTTTATCTCAAGTCTAACTGCTAAAAGCACACATATTAACAAACAATGTACAACAGTTTGTGATCACTGTTATGGTTGTATTATAATTGGAATTTGTCATGTGACTTTGGAATAGGCTCCCAATAGTTTTGTATTCTTCAAAATATGCAAATACTACAAAAGAGAAAATACTTTGCATGCCAGAACATTATCAAAATAAGTGAGATGTACAAGGTCAACAGCATTGGCTCCATATCTGCGTGTTATTTGCAAAACGGCTCTTCTTCCGCAATCTACAAATTCGTATTTCATACGCTTGTATTGTCTATAGGGTATTATTGCTATTCATGCGCGTGATTTCAACACAGAAACTGGTGACATGCCTCACTTTGTGCTTGAAACTCATAGGCCTAATGATGTGCCTCACTTTGTGCTTGAAACTCATAGGCCTAATATAGCCCAGTTTGAGACAAACAGCTTCTACCAAGTAGATAATTCTGCCCTGGATCTAATTACGGCATCGTTGGCAAAAAATAGATATCTAAAGTCTTAAAACTACTGATGAAGCTGCTCCAACTAAATAATATTACTTTTATTGAAACCAAGTGGGTCTGTTAGTCTATGGATAGCCCTTTACTTCTGACTATTACCATATTTTATCACTATGATCACATAATGATTGATATGATTGTCGTTCAGTGTGGTGAGCGCCGGTGAGCAGATTTATCTGGAATGGGCACTACAGTGGTCCCTGCGTTATAAGACCCAATGTTGTAAGACCGCCTTGCCTTATGTGACCACCTTCCTCCCGCACTAAGTAGTATTTTTAGTACATTTTGTACCCCAACGAGAGACCGCACCCCCACGAGAGACCACTTCATGACCGCAGAAGGGGCGGTCTTATAACGCAGGGACCATTGTATATAAAATCATGCTATATATTAAACATTTTCATTTTGTTATGTGGTCCCATCAATCCCTTGCCTTCTACACTTGTCTGTTTGTTAATAATTTATTTGTCAAGGAGGAGACTAGGTGATCATTAAGCCCCAAAATTTCACTTTGTGAAGTGTGATTCTGTGTATGCCTTGATTTTTTCTGAAATATCAATTTGGAAAGCTGCATATATATGTAAATATAAATATTACTTCTAACTTTGAAAGGTATATTAACATACATATACTGAATTTACACAGAATTCAGTGAATACGCAGGACGCACTCCAAAAGCTTGCCCATGAACAGGCCTTCACTCATGTCATGTAACTTTAGCCAATTTCGCAATTTCACACACTTCATTAGGGTTAGAGGCCCAGTTGAAAGTAGCGTGGCCGGTCTGGCTGTCTGGGGGCCATATTTTGATGGCCTTAGCCTTGGCTCAGTCTCATTGCCAAATCCTTGGCTTGCCTTTGTCTTGGTATTTGAGGCTGATGCCTCAGTTTCTTAAGGTCCGGCCTCAATCACATCACTAGTTATAGATAGATAGATCTCTCTGAGAGCTTTAAAATGATATGCCATACGTCTCAGAGAAGTAAACAGTTGCTTCATAAATTGCCGGTAAACTTTTGTTCCTGGGCGCTGATTGACGCTCTTGACGTAAATCGATGATAATGTGTGGTTTGGAAAAATTTGTCTATTTCAGATTCTCAGAGTGATTCTTTAGTGATTTTAGTTTAATAATGTCTAGCATTACACATGCAGTAACTCAGAATAGGCTTAATTTCATACCCACAATATTTTGTACATTTCAGACCTAAAATGAGGACTCTACTTGACATAAAATGCCAATTTTAGCAAAATAAATGGAATTTCGAGGGAACACTTCCAAATGCAAAATATGGCACAATAGGGGATTGAAGAGAGGTAGAGACATGATTGGGGTCTTAAATTAAACACAAGTTATTCCATTTGTATCTTTAATAGGTAAGGTAAAAGTCGTACTTCAAGTATTCAGAATCAAGACTCATAAATGACATTTTTGGCAATTTACAGCTTTTTTTGCAAAATCAGAGATATTCAAATAAGCTATATCTTGAGAACTATTAGAGATAGAGACATGGGAATAGTGTCAAAATGTCCGTAATACCCAAGTTTATATTCAAGTTTCATACACATATGGGGCCTATATCTAATAGTTTCTGAGTTATTTGCAAAAAACATGATTTTTATGGCGGCCATCTTGGATTTATGGCTAATTTGGGGTGTTCCACCACATGGATTTTCCAGGACTTTTAGTATGTCTTTCTTGACATATTTAGGGACCAAATGCCACTGGAACCATTTGTGTTGCAATTTGTTCCGGGTTAGACCCAATATTTTCATATAATGACTAGACTATTAGGTCTTGTAAAAGGTGGCACTGAGAGAGGATGGCCCCGACTGCAGACCACATGCATCTGTTAAAAGTTTGAAATTTTTTTTTTTCGAGATAAGTGGATGTGTTTATACCACAAAATAGGCCAAAAAATTAGCAACATGATTTATGAGTTGTAACGGATTTGAAGCAGTAAGTCATGAGTTATGATTGAATATGTAAAATGATCTATGTAAAATAGGGTGTTTGTGTGAGGTGAATGCCCTTACGCAAGTCAAAAGCCTGTATTTTTACGCATCTTTTGGTCTTAATTTCATGAAATTTGAATAAGTAGAAGCTGAGCAATTTACGTTTCAATTTTGAAATTAAAAAAATTCTCTAGGAAAAAGTATTTGATGTAGGCAAATTTCCTTTTGGCACAATATGGAGGCCCAACCTGGGTAGCCTGCATAAATTATTGATGAACATCCATGAAGTACTTCATAGATTTTTTAGCCTAAAACACTTTTGTGAGTGCAAAAAGTGACAAAAAATTTTCAATGTCTGACGCGATTCTATGCCGTGCGTCTGAGACTATAATGCTATACACCATTGGAAAGCTGACAAACAGACCTTTCTTGTGATATGTCAAACTTTGTTGTAGCTTAAATAGGGACCGAGATATGGCCACTTGAAAATTGACTTTTTGGACGTCCGTAGCGCAAAGACCGTTTGTCCGAGCGGTCCGTAACTTTGTGATGTTGGTACACTGTGGTACATCTGTATGTTCACCCATTTTCAGCTCTCTAAGGGCATTCCTTCCCTGTTTTTCAAAAAAATTTTGGTCAGTTTTCGGGATGTTCAATTTTCAAAAAATCATATCTTAAAATGTATTCATGAAATCTTCATAAGATGCCTTTCAGACCTGGAGACTTAGTCAAGGTATCTTAGGAAAAATGGACAGGTCTCAGTTATGCTTAGGTTCTCAGAAACCTGCGCCAGAAATTTATTTTATATTTTCCTCATAACTCATAAGCATCATGAAATTTGATCATGAAATTTCGTCTGAAGTTGCGCGCAATGGAGTCGCATACTACCCTTCACTTGTAAAACAGGATCTTTAATAGTTTTGTAGTAATCACAGTTTTCCTGAGCTGAATAATAATAATAATAATAACTAGTATAACTGATATTGCCGTACGGCAATATCGGATAATCCCCCGCGCCCCCCCTGTCTCCCTTGCCCTGCTTACTCCCTTCAACCAGTTCATGGCCTTCATGATGAATTCTTGAAGAGGCTCATATATTGAAATCACACATCGCTTGGCATGGAGACCTGTGTTGTGGCCAGCGGTACCACCCTCAAAGCAATACATTTGCAGTGATTGGTAGGTGAAACCCTAACCCTAATGGGTTATTGTAGACAAACCATGCAAGTTATGGAGCTGTGCTTACATGGAAAAATAGAGCAAAAAATTAGGAACATGTCAAATCAGTTTTAATTGATTTTGATAAATAATGAATGAGTTATAATTGAATATATAAAATGTTATGTATAAAATTGGTTAAAGGTAAGAGGAAGATATCCCTGTAGCACACTAGAGGGCGTAATTTAGCACATTTTTTGGTGTTAATTTCATGAGATTTGAACGATTATAACCAGAGCAATTTACGTTTCAATTTTGAAATTAAAAAAATTCTCTAGGAAAAAGTATTTGATGTAGGCAAATTTCCTTTTGGCACATTATGGAGGCCCAACCTCGGTAGCCTGCATAAATTATTGATGAACATCCATGAAGTTCTTCATACATTTTTTGAGGAAAAACGTTTTGATAGGCCCAAAAAATGACATAAAATTTTCAATGGCCAACGCGATTCTACGCCGCGCGTCTGACACTATAATGCTATACACCATTGGAAAGCTGACAAACAGACCTTTCTTGTGATATGTCACACTTTGTTGTAGGTTCAAAAGGAACTGAGATATGGCCACTTAAAAATTGCATTTTTGGACGTCTGTAGCGCACAGACCGTTTGTGCGAGCGGTCCGTAACTTTGTGAAGTTGGTACACCAGGGTAGGTCTGTCAGTATACCTATTTTCAGCTTTCTACGAGCATTCCTTCCCTGTTTTTCAGAAAAATTTCAGTCAATTTTCGGGATGTCCAATTTTCAAAAAATCATATCTTGAAATGTATTCATGAAATCTCCACAGGACGCCTTTCAGACCTGAAGACTTAGTCAAGGTATCTTAGAAAAAATCAACAGGCCTCAGTTATGCTTAGGTTCTCAGAAACCTGCGCCGGAAATTTTTTTCATATTTTCCTCATAACTCATAAGTGTCATGAAATTTGATCATGAAATTTCGGGTAAAGTAGCGCGCAACAAAGTCGCATACTACCCTTGACTTGTAATGTAGTATCTGTAATAGTTTTGAAGTAATCGCAGTTTTCCTGAGCTGAATAATAAAAAGAATAATAATAATAATAATAATAATAATAGTAAAACGAACAATATCAATATAATCCCCCGCAAGCGGCGGGGGATTATAATAAAACGAACAATATCAATATAATCCCCCGCAAGCGGCGGGGGATTATAACTAGTATAACTGATATTGCCGTACGGCAATATCGGATAATCCCCCGCGCCCCCCCTGTCTCCCTTGCCCTGCTTACTCCCTTCAACCAGTTCATGGCCTTCATGATGAATTCTTGAAGAGGCTGATATATTGAAATGAGACATCGCTTGGCATGGAGACCTGTGTTTGGTGCCGAGCGGTACCACCCTCAAAGCAATACATTTCCAGTGAATGGTAGGTGAAACCCTAACCCTAATGGGTTATTGTAGACAAACCATGCAAGTTATGGAGCTGTGCTTACATACAAAAATAGAGGAAAAAATTAGAAACATGACGAATCAGTTTTAATTGATTTTGATAAATAATGAATGAGTTATAATTGAATATATAAAATGTTATATGTAAAATTGGTTAAAGGTAAGAGGAAGATATCCCTGTAGCTTGCTAGAGGGCGTAATTTAACACATTTTTTGGTGTTAATTTCATGAGATTTGAACGATTATAACCAGAGCAATTTACGTTTCAATTTTGAAATTACAAAAATTCTCTAGGAAAAAGTATTTGATTTAGGCAAATTTCCTTTTGGCACAATATGGAGGCCCAACCTGGGTAGCCCGCATAAATTATTGATGAACATCCATGAAGTTCTTCATGCACTTTTTGAGGGAAAACGTTTTGATAGGCCCAAAAAATGACATAAAATTTTCAATGTCTGACGCAATTCTACGCCGCGCGTCTGACACTATAATGCTATACATCATTGGAAAGCTGACAAACAGACCTTTCTTGTGATATGTGAAACTAGTCTGTAGCTCAAATAGGGACCAAGATATGGCCACTTGAAGTTTGAGTTTTTGTACGTCCGTAGCTCCGAGACCGTTAGTCCGAGCGGTCCGTAACTTTGTGAAGTTGGTACACTAGAGTAGGTCTGTAAGTATACCCATTTTCAGCTTTCTACAAGCATTCCTTCCCTGTTTTTCAGAAAAATTTCAGTCAATTTTCGGGATGTCCAATTTTCAAAAAATCATATCTTGAAATGTATTCATGAAATCTCCACGAGACGCCTTTCTGCACTGGAGACTTTGTCAAGGTATCTTAGAAAAAATCAGCAGGTCCCAGTTATGCGTAGTTTCTCAGAAACCTGCGCCGGAAATTTTTATTGTATTTTGCTCATAACTCATAAGTGTCATGAAATTTGATCATGAAATTTCGTAAGCAGTAGCGCGCAATGGAGTTGCATATTACCCTTCAGTTGTAAAGAAATATCTCTAATAGTTTTGAAGTAATCGCAGTTTTCCTGAGCTGAATAATAATAATAAGAATAATAATAAGAATAATAATAAGAATAATAATAATAAAACGAACAATATCAATATAATCCCCCGCTCGCGGCGGGGGATTATAATAATAACTAGTATAACTGATATTGCCGTACGGCAATATCGGATAATCCCCCGCGCCCCCCCTGTCTCCCTTGCCCTGCTTACTCCCTTCAACCAGTTCATGGCCTTCATGATGAATTCTTGAAGAGGCTCATATATTGAAATCAGACATCGCTTGGCATGGAGACCTGTGTTTGTGCCCAGCGGTACCACCCTCAAAGCAATACATTTGCAGTGAATGGTAGGTGAAACCCTAACCCTAATGGGTTATTGTAGACAAACCATGCAAGTTATGGAGCTGTGCTTACATGGAAAAATAGAGCAAACAATTAGGAACATGACAAATCAGTTTTAATTGATTTTGATAAATAATGAATGAGTTATAATTGTATATATAAAATGTTGTATGTAAAATTGGTTAAAGGTAAGAGGAAGATATCCCTGTAGCTTGCTAGAGGGCGTAATTTAATACATTTTTTGGTGTTAATTTCATGAGATTTGAACGATTATAACCAGAGCAATTTACGTTTCAATTTTGAAATTAGAAAAATTCTCTAGGAAAAAGTATTTGATTTAGGCAAATTTCCTTTTGGCACAATATGGAGGCCCAACCTGGGTAGCCCGCATAAATTATTGATGAACATCCATGAAGTTCTTCATACACTTTTTGAGGGAAAACGTTTTGATAGGCCCAAAAAGTGACAACAAATTTTCAATGTCTGACGCGATTCTACGCCGCGCGTCTGACACTATAATGCTATACACCATTGGAAAGCTGACAAACAGACCTTTCTTGTGATATGAAAAATTGTGTTGTAGCTCAATTAGGGACCGAGATATGTGCACTTGAAAATTGCATTTTTGGACGTCCGTAGCGCCGAGACCGTTTGTGCGAGGGGTCCGTGACTTTGTGAAGTTAGTACACTAGGGTACATCTGTAAGTGTACCTACTTTCAGCTTTCTACGAGCATTCCTTCCCTGTTTTTCAAAAAAATTTCAGTCAATTTTCGGGATGTTCAATTTTCAAAAAATCGTATCTTGAAATGTATTCATGAAATCTCCACAGGACGCCTTTCTGCACTGGAGACTTTGTCAAGGTATCTTACAAAAAATCAACAGGTCTCAGTTATGCTTAGGTTCTCAGAAACCTGCGCCGGAAATTTTTTTTGTATTTTGCTCATATATCATAAGTGTCATGTAATTTGATCATGAAATTTCGTAAGCAGTAGCGCGCAATGGAGTCACATATTGTGTTTGAGGTTTCAGGATGTTATCTCTAATAGTTTTGCAGTAATCGCAGTTTTCCTGAGCTGAATAATAATAATAATAACTAGTATAACTGATATTGCCGTACGGCAATATCGGATAATCCCCCGCGCCCCCCCTGTCTCCCTCGCCCTGCTTACTCCCTTCAACCAGTTCATGGCCTTCATGATGAATTCTTAAAGAGGCTCATATATTGAAATCAGACATCGCTTGGCATGGAGACCTGTGTTGTGGCCAGCGGTACCACCCTAAAAGCAATACATTTGCAGCTAATGGTAGGTGAAACCCTAACCCTAATGGGTTATTGTAGACAAACCATGCAAGTTATGGAGCTGTGCTTACATGGAAAAATAGAGCAAAAAATTAGGAACATGTCAAATCAGTTTTAATTCATTTGGATAAATAATGAATGAGTAATAATTGAATATATAAAATGTTATATGTAAAATTGGTTAAAGGTAAGAGGAAGATATCCCTGTAGCTTGCTAGAGGGCGTAATTTAACACATTTTTTGGTGTTAATTTCATGAGATTTGAACAATTATAACCAGAGCAATTTACGTTTCAATTTTGAAATTAAAAAAATTCTCTAAGAAAAAGTATTTGATGTAGGCAAATTTCCTTTGGGCACAATATGGAGGCCCAACCTGGGTAGCCCTCATAAATTATTGATGAACATCCATGAAGTTCTTCATACACTTTTTGAGGAAAAACTTTTCGATAGGCCCAAAAAATGACATAAAATTTTCAATGGCTGACGCGATTCTACGCCACGCGTCTGACACTATTATGCTATACATCATTGGAAAGCTGACAAACAGACCTTTCTTGTGATATGTCAAACTTTGTTGTAGCTTAAATAGGGACTGAGATATGGCCACTTGAAAATTGCATTTTTGGACGTCCGTAGCGCCGAGACCGTTTGTGCGAGGGGTCCGTAACTTTGTGAAGTTGGTTCACTAGGGTAGGTCTCTTAGTATACCTATTTTCAGCTTTCTACGACCTTTCCTTCCTTGTTTTTCAAAAAAATTTCAGTCAATTTTCGGGATGTCCAATTTTCAAAAAATCATATCTTGAAAAGTATTCATGAAATCTCCAAGAGACGCCTTTCTGCACTAGAAACTTAGTCAAGGTATCTTAGAAAAAAATCAACAGGTCTCAGTTATGCTTAGGTTCTCAGAAACCTGCGCCGGAATTTTTTTTTATATTTTCCTCATAACTCAAAAGTGTCATGAAATTTGATCATGAAATTTCATGTAAAGCAGCACGCAATGGAGTCGCATATTACCCTTGACTTGCAACGTAGTATCTGAAATAGTTTCTAAGTAATCGCAGTTTTTCTGAGCTGAATAATAAGAATAATAATAATAATAATAATAATAACTAGTATACTAAATTGCACAGCAATTTAAAGGAAGAACTTCCCTTCCCTTCCTATCCCTTCCCTTCCTTCCAATCCCTTCCCTGCCCTGCTATTGTAGTTCCTTGCGTTCCTTTCCTTGCCATTGCTTAATAGTGTGTTTAGGTTGTCCTGGAGCGAAACATCACTGCTGCTTTGACGTTGCCTGCAGTAGTCCATGGAACTGCACAAACAGGCACACATACTCATATATCGCTTGGCATGCAGCCAGGCCTTTTGTTGGCTATGGTAACACCCTGAAAGCAATACTTTGATGAAACCCTAACCCTAATAATTTGTTACGGACAAACCATAAGAGCTAGGAAGATGTGCTTACATACAAACAGAGGGCAAGGAGTCAGCAACATGTCAAATTAGTTTTAAGTGATTTGCAGCAGTATTTCACAAGTTATAATTTAATTATAAATTTAATGGAAAAAATATGAGCTTATTTGCAAACAATAGGGCAACAAATAAGCAACATATCATATCAATTTTAAGTGATTTGAAACATTATTGGAAGAGTTTAAATAGTATAAAAAAATTCATGGTAGGAACATGTGCTTACATGGAAAAATAGAGGAAAAAATTAGCAAAATGTGAAATTAGTTTTAATTGATTTTAATTAATACTTAATGAGTTATAATTGAAAATGTAAAATGTGATATGTAAAATTGGCTATTAGCGAGAGATATATGCCCTTGGAGCTCATAAAAGGGCATAATTTAACGCATTTTTTGGTGTTATTTTCATGACATTTGGATGAGTAGAAGCTGAGCAATCTACATTTGAATTTTGAAATGAAAACAATTCTCAAGGAAAAAGTATTTGAAGGAGAAAAATTTCCTTTTGACACCTTATGCAGGGCCACAATGGGTACCACCAAAAAAATATTCATGAACATCCATGAAGAGCTTCATAATTTTTTTGGGCAAAATAGGTTTTGAACTAAAAAATTCCTGTAAAATTGGCTTTTTCTCTGACATGCATGGTCACATTAAATTAAATGAATAACGTGATTTTAGACATCCTTTAATGTTTTTTTGTGAAATTTGAATGATTAGGAAATGAGTAATTGGCATTTCTCTTTTGAAATTTAAAAAAATTCTCCAGGAAAAAGTATTTGTTGCAGGTAAATTTCCTTTGGACACATTATAGAGATCTAGGCTGGGCATGAACAAAAAAAATATCCATGAACATCCATTAAGATCTTCATAGGTTTTTGTACCCTAATGTGTTTTGATCGGGTCAAAAAGTGACATGAAATTTTCACTCTTAAGCGAAATTTTTCCTTGGACATCCAAGGGCATAATGCTATATACGATTGGAAAGCTGACATTCTGAGCTTTCCAAAATGGTTTTCTTTTCCTTCTTGGTTCAATATTAAGGGAGTTACAGACCTTCAAAAGTTGCACTTTTGAGGCCTTGTGGCACCAAAAGTATTGGACCTGGGGTCCCATACTTTTGCATAGACAGTGTACCCAAGTAGTACTACTCATTTCCTGAAGATCATGAAAATCTGATAATTGCATCATGGTTTTTCATGACATGAACCCTGGAAATTTCGATTTGCCTTGAATTCGAAATTTTTTATCTCAAGACCTATCAAGCCGTTTACCACTAGGCTCCTTTCTGCACTGCGCATTTCTTTGCAGTATATGAGAAAAAAATTTCATGCAAAACAAACCAACAGTTTTTTCAAAACCGAACGCAGAAATTTTTCATAGAAAATCACTGTAATTCCCATGTCGTCTGTAATTCCCATGAGTAATTCCCACCATTGAAGAAGTTTCCTGTTGTGACTATGCAGTTGTAGTTTCATGGGGATATATTTAATAGTTTGTCAGTTATGCAACATTTAAGAAATGGCCAAAAGTGGGAAGAAAAATAATAATAATAACTAGTATACTAAATTGCACAGCAATTTAAAGGAAGAACTTCCCTTCCCTTCCTATCCCTTCCCTTCCTTCCAATCCCTTCCCTGCCCTGATATTCTAGTTGCTTGTATTCCTTTCCTTTCCATTGCTTAATAGTGTGTTTAGGTTGTCCATGAGCGAAACTGCTGCTTTGCCCTTCTCTGCAATAGTCCATGGAGCTGCACAAACAGGCATACACACTCACATGTCACTTGGCATGGTGCCAGGCCTTTTATTGGCGATGGTACCACCCTGAAAGCAGTACTTTGATGAAACCCTAACCCTAATGACTTGTTACGGACAAACCATAAGAGCTAGGAAGATGTGCTTTTATACACACATAGGGCAAACAGACAGCAGTATGTCACAGAAGATTCAAGTGATTTGAAGCATTATTTCATGAGTCATAATTTAATTATAAATGTAATGGAAAAAATATGAGGCTATTTGCAAACAATAGGGCAACAAATAAGCAACATATCATATCAATTTTAAGTGATTTGAAACATTATTGGAAGAGTTTCAATAGGATAAAAAATTTCATCATAGGAACATGTGCTTACATGGAAAAATAGAGCAAAAAATTAGCAATATGTCAAATTAGTTTTAATTGATTTTAATGAATACTTAATGAGTTATAATTGAAAATATAAAATGTGATATGTAAAATTGGCTATTAGCAAGAGGCATATGCCCTTGGAGCTCATAAAAGGGCATAATTTTACGCATTTTTTGGTGTTAATTTCATGACATTTGAATAAGTAGAAGCTGTGCAATGTACATTTGAATTTTGAAATGAAAAAAATTCTTAAGGAAAAAGTATTTGAAGTAGAAAAATTTCCTTTGGAGACATTATGCAGTGCCACAATGGGTACCACTAAAAGAATAAACATGAACATCCATGAAGAACTTCATAGTTTTTTTGGGAAAAATAGGTTTTGACAGGGCAAAAAATGACATAAAATTTTCAATGTCCACCGCGATTCTAAACCGGACGTCGCACAGGATATTGCTATACACCACTGGAAAGCTGACATTCTGAGCTTTCCAGAAATGTCCCTGGTTTGTTTCTACGACCAATATTAAGGGAGATACAGCCCATCAAATGTTGGACTTTTGAGGCCCTGTGGCAGCAAAAGTATTGGACCTGCGATGCCATACTTTTGCATAGACACTAGACCCTGGTAGCACTACCAATTCCTGTAAGGACATCAAAATCTGACCGTTCAATCATGGTTTTCCATGACATCACCCCTCGAAATTTCGGTTTGCTCAGATTTTGAACTTTTTTCTCTCCATAACTATTCACCCTATTGCCACTAGGCTCCTTTCTGCACTGGATATTCCATTAGAGATTAACAGGAAAAAATTTCATGAAATTCTGACTGACAGTTTTCTCGAAACCGGAATCGGAAATTTTTTGTGAAGATTGGCTGTAATTCCTATGTCAAATGGAATTCCGATGCGTTATTCCCACCATAGCAGGAATTTTATAGTGTCTGAATGCTGTATAGGTGCTAATTGATATATCTCTTCTGGTTAAGAAGTTATTCAACATTTAAAAAAGTGAAAAAGTTGGAAGAATAATAATAAAGAATAATAATAATAAAGAATACGTACAATATCAATAAGAACTTCCCTACGGGAAGTTCTTAATAAGAATACGTACAATATCAATAAGAACTTCCCTACGGGAAGTTCTTAACTAGTATAACTGATATTGCCGTACGGCAATATCGGATAATCCCCCGCGCCCCCCCTGTCTCCCTTGCCCTGCTTACTCCCTTCTTCCAATTCATGTCCTTCATGATGAATTCTTAAAAGCATGTATGAACGCTGCAATGTTGTTGGAGCATATGCCTATCAAATATCTTGACTGACAGACACACCTGTGGTGGCCAAGCGTACCACCCTGCAAGCAGTGCATGTTGAGTAAACCCTAACCCTAACCCTAATGGCTTACTGCAGGCAAACCATAAGAGTTGGGGAGATGTGCCTACATGGAAAAATCAGGCAATAAATTAGGAACATGTCATTGCATTTTCATCTGATTTGAAACATAAATGCAGGAGTTATAGTGGCTTATATAAAATCATCTATGTAAAATTGGCTATTACTATGAGCTGTATGGCCTTGGAGGACAGTAAAGGCGAGAATTTTAAGCATCTTTTGGTATTAATTTCATGAAATTTGAATAACCGGAAGCTGAGCAATTTATATTTGAAGTTTGAAAATTAAAAAAATTCTCTAGGACAAACTATTTGATGTAGGTAATTTATGTTTGGGGACAATATGCAGGCTGATATGGGTAGCCCACATAAAATAATGATGGACGTGCATGAAGAATTACATTGACTTTTTGAGCCGAAAAGGTTTTTTTGGCCTAAAAAGTGACATGAAATTTTCAATGTCCGACGCGATTCTACGCCGCGCGCCTGACACTATTATGCTATACACCATTGGAAAGCTGAGAAACAGACCTTTCTTGTGATATGTGAAACTAGTCTGTAGCTGCAATAGGGACTGAGCTATGGCCACTTGAAGTTAGAGTTTTTGTGCGTCCGTAGCGCACAGACCGTTTGTCCGAGCGGTCCGTTACTTTGTGAAGTTGGTACAATAGGCTAGGTCTGTAAGCACGCCCATTTTCAGCTTTCTACGAGCATTCCTTCCCTGTTTTTCAAAAAAATTTTGGCCAGTTTTCGGGATGTCTATTTTTCAAAAAATCATATCTTGAAATGTGTTCATGAAATCTCCACGAGACGCCTTTCTGCACTGGAGACTTTGTCAAGGTATCTTAGAAAAAATCAACAGCTCTCAGTTATGTTTAGGTTCTCAGAAACCTGCGCCGGAATTTTTTTTTATATTTTCCTCATAACTCAGAAGTGTCATGAAAATTGATCATGAAATTTCGTTTAAAGTAGCGCGCAACAGAGTTGCATATTACCCTTGACTTATGAAGCGGTTTCTTTAATAGTTTTCAAGTAATCGCAGTTTTCCTGTGAGAATAATAATAATAATAATAATAATAACTAGAGAATAATTAAAATTGCACAGCAATTTTAAGATATGAATTCCCCTCCCCCGTATTCCCTCCCTATATACCCTCCCTTTCCTTGCCTTCCATTCCCTTCCCTTCCATCCCCTTTCCAATCAACCCTCTTCCATTCCCTCCCCTTCCATTCCCTCTTCTTCCATTCCTTCCTTTGCCATTTGGATTGCCAGACTTCTTTTGATCGCTAGGCAGTCAAGGAGAGTGTAGATTTGCACATACTGACTAATATAGCGCTTAGCATGCAGGCAGGTGTGCTGCGAGGAATGATACCACCCTCAAAGCAATACAATTTGACTTACCATAAGCTTAACTTTGATGAAACCCTAACCCTAATGATTTGTTACGGACAAACCATAAGAGCTAGGAAGATGTGCTTACATATATACAGAGGGCAAGCAGTCAGCAATATGTAAAATTAGTTTTAAGTGATTTGCAGCAGTATTTCACAAGTTGTAATTTAATTACAAAGTTAATGGAAAAAATATGTGCTTATTTGCAAACAATAGGGCAACAAATAAGCAACATATCATATCAATTTTAAGGGATTTGAAACATTATTGGGAGAGTTTTAATAGGATTTTAAAATTGATGGTAGGGATATGTGCTTACATGGAAAAATAGGGCAAAAAATTAGTAATATGTCAAATGAGTTTTAATTGATTTTAATGAATAATTAAGGAGTTATAATTGAATATGTGAAATTGCTCATGTAAAATTGGCTATACAAAATAGGTAAATGCTCTTGGAGCACATAAAAGGCTATAATTTTACGCATTTTTTGGTGCTAATTTCATGAAATTTGAATGAGTAGAAGCTGAGCAATTTACATTGCAATTTTGAAATTCAAAAAATTCTCAAGGCATAAGTACTTGAAGTAGAAGTTTTTCCTTTGGAGACATCATGCAGGGTCATAGTGGGTACCTGTAAAAAAATATTCAGGAACATCCATGAAGAGCTTCATAGTTTTTTTGGGGACAAAAGTTTTGATGAGGCCAAAAACAGACATGAAATTTTCAATGTCTTACGCGAGATATAAAAACTTTCTGATAAAGTAAAATGCTATATATCATCTGAAAGAGGAGAAACTGAACTTTCTGATGGTGTTTTTATTTTTTCTGTAGCTTTAATAGCAACCGAGATATCGGCAATTGAATATTGAGTTTTTGTGCGGCCATAGCGCCGATACCGTTTACGCGATGACAACAAAATTTTGTGGGATTGTTAGACTAGGGTAAGACTGCATGCACATATAAATTCAGCTTGATCTGAGTATTCCTTCCTTGTTTTCTGAAGGTTGAAATTCCTTTTTTCGGAATTCCGTTTTTACAAAAAATCATTACTTGGAATTTTTTCAACGTAATTCCTTCAGGCTCCTTTCTGCACTGGATAAGTGTCTGAGGTATTTTGAAAAAAATTCCCATGTCTTTATCTGTCTTAGGTTATGAGAAACGGTGAATAAAATATAAAAAAAAATATCTGGAATTACGTCTCACTGAGAAGTAATTGCACCATGTAATTACCTCTGATAATAGTGTTTCTGTCAATCTGTAAGGAGGTTCTGTCCATTCTGTTTTATTTTGATCACTGTTCTCATAATCTGCCTTTCAAAATTTTTTTTGGAGGCCGTAGAAAAATAATAATAACAATATCAGCAATAACAAGATGAATTCCCCTACGGGGAATTCATAATAAAAGGTAATCGAAGAATATCAATATAATCCCCCGCCGCTGCGCGAGCGGGGGATTATAATAATAATAATAGTAAAACGAACAATATCAATATAATCCCCCGCCCGCAAGCGGCGGGGGATTATAACTAGTATAACTGATATTGCCGTACGGCAATATCGGATAATCCCCCGCGCCCCCCTGTCTCCCTTGCCCTGCTTACTCCCTTCAATCAGTTCATGGCCTTCATGGTGAATTCTTGAAGAGGCTGATATATTGAAATGAGACATCGCTTGGCATGGAGACCTGTGTTTGGTGCCCAGCGGTACCACCCTCAAAGCAATACATTTGCAGTGAATGGTAGGTGAAACCCTAACCCTAATGGGTTATTGTAGACAAACCATGGAAGTTATGGAGCTGTGCTTACATGCAAAAATAGAGGAAAAAATTAGGAACATGACAAATCAGTTTTAATTGATTTTGATAAATAATGAATGAGTTATAATTGAATATATAAAATGTTATATGTAAAATTGGTTAAAGGTAAGAGGAAGATATCCCTGTAGCAAGAGGGTGTAATTTAACACATTTTTTGGTGTTAATTTCATGAGATTTGAACGATTATAACCAGAGCAATTTACGTTTCAATTTTGAAATTAAAAAAATTCTCTAGGAAAAAGTATTTGATTTAGGCAAATTTCCTTTTGGCATAATATGGAGGCCCAAACTGGGTAGCCCGCATAAATTATTGATGAACATCCATGAAGTTCTTCATACACTTTTTGAGGAAAAACATTTTGATAGGCCCAAAAAATGACATAAAATTTTCAATGGCCGATGCGATTCTACGCCGTGCATCTGACACTATAATGCTATACATCATTGGAAAGCTGACAAACAGACCTTTCTTGTGATATATGATACTTTGCTGTAGCTGAAATAGGGACCGAGATATGAGCACTTGAAAATTGGGTTTTTGGACGTCCGTAGCGCCGAGACTGTTGGAGCGAGCGGTCCGTTACTTTGTGAAGTTGGTACACTAGGGTACATCTGTAAGTGTACCCATTTTCAGCTTTCTACAAGCATTCCTTCCCTGTTTTCCAGAAAAATTTTAGAAAATTTTCATGACATCCAATTTTGAAAAATTCATATCTCTGAAAATATTCATGAAATTTCCATGAGACGCCTTTCCGCACTGGAAACTTTGTCAAGGTATCTTACAAAAAATCAGCAAAGCTCAATTTTCTTTTGCTCTCCTGGAAACGCTGCCGGAAATTTATTTTTTATTTTCTCAATAACGCATTAGTATCATGAAATTTGATCAAGAAATTTCACAAGCAGTAGCACGCAATGGAGTCATATATTGTGTTTTAGGTTTCAGGATGTTATCTCTAATAGTTTTGCAGTAATCACAGTTTTCCTGAGCTGAATAATAAGAATAAGAATAACTAGTATAACTGATATTGCCGTACGGCAATATCGGATAATCCCCCGCAGGCCCCGTATGACCCCCAGGCCTGTATACTCTTCTTTTTCAATTCATGTCCATTATTTGTGTGTATGCTCATACTATTAAGGTGTTTCAGTGCATTAATATAGGACATATATGCCTTTTCACGCAACGCTTACAAAGGCCTTTCCCTTCAACGTGTATCATTCCCCTGTCATGATAGGCGTAAGCCTGTACCTTATTGTTGATGAGCGTGTTTGAGTGTGCTGCTCTTTGCATGGCATAATGCTGGTGCTGGGGAGCAAAACCTGGCAGTGAGGCAGAATAGTCCCGACAGCAGACTAAGATGCATCTGTGAACGATTTTTGTACTTTATTTTACCAGCAAAGTATTGGAGATAGGAGGATGTCCTTATATCACAAAATAGGCCAAAAAATTAGCAACATGTACATTGAGTTTTAAGTGATTTGAAATAATAATTCACAAGATATAATTGAATATATAAAATCATTTATGTTAAATTGGCTATGAGTAATAAGTAAATGCCCTTAGAGGACAGTGCAGCCCATAATTTTACGCATCTTTTGGTATTAATTTCATGAAATTTGAATGAGTAGAAGCAGAGCAATGTGCATTTCAATTTTGAATTTCAAAAAATTCTCTTGGAAAAACAATTTGATGCAGGCAAATATCCTTTGAGGACAGTATGGAGGCATAACCAGGGACTAATTAAAAAAAATATTCATCAACATTCACAAAGAACTTCATTGATTTTTCTGCCTAAAAACGTTTCGAAGGGCTCAAAAAGTGACAACAAATTTTCAATGTCTGACGCGATTTTACGCCGCGCATCTGAGACTATAATGCTATACACCATTGGAAAGCTGACAAACAGACCTTTCTTGTGATATGTCAAACTTTGTTGTAGCTTAAATAGGGACCGAGATATGGCCACTTGAAAGTTGCGTTTTTGGACGTCCGTAGCGCCAAGACCGTTTGTCCGAGCGGTCCGTCACTTTGTGAAGTTGGTACACTGTGGTACATCTGTATGTTCACCTATTTTCAGCTCTCTAAGAGCATTCCTTCCCTGTTTTTCAACAAAATTTTGGTCAGTTTTCGGGATATCCAATTTTCAAAAAATCATATCTTGAAATGTGTTCATGAAATCTCCACGAGACGCCTTTCTGCACTGGAGACTTTGTCAAGGTATCTTAGAAAAAATCAACAGGTCTCAGTTATGCTTAGGTTCTCAGAAACCTGCGCCGGAAATTTGTTTTATATTTTCCTCATAACTCATAAGCATCATGAAATTTGATCATGAAATTTCGTATGAAGTAGCGCGCAATGGAGTCACATATTGTGTTTGAGGTTTCAGAATGTTATCTCTAATAGTTTTGCAGTAATCACAGTTTTCCTGAGCTGAATAATAATAAGAATAACTAGTACACCTGTAATTGTGCACAATTACAAAGATAAATTCCCCCTCCCCCTCCCATCCCCCTGCCCCCTTCCCTTCTACCTTCCCCATCCCCTGATTCACACAAAAATGTAATTTGGTCAGCATTTATTGCAACAGAGAAAATGTGCAGCCAGTGAAGTATGAGAAGCGATGAATTGGACATATTGCCAGGAAAATGTGTTTCCAGCCATAAGAAGTATTTGGGGAGCTGAAAAGTGAGATAAAATTTTCAGGGTCCACCGCGATTTTGAACGGACGGCGCTAGAGTATTATGCTATATACCATGTGAAAGCTAAGAAACAGAGCTTTCTGGTGGTATTTTTTATTTTTCTGTAGCTTTAATAGGGGCTGAGTTATCGGCGTTTGAAAAATAGGCTTTTTGTGGTGCTATAGCGCCGATTCCGTTAACGCTAGAAAGTTAAAATTCTAGTGGATTGTTACACTATGGTATGACTGTAACTGCATGCAATTTCATCTTGATTGGAGCATTTCTTCCTAGTTTTTGGAAAATTTTAGTGGCAATTTCGGGAATTTCCTTATTTGAAAAATTCATATAAAAAAAACTTTCTAAGATATTGTCAAAAGCTTCCTTTCCGCACTGCGTATATCTTTAGAGATTATTATGTTAAAATACTGTGTATTTGCTTTAAGCGGTTTTGCCAAAACTGCGCACACAAATTTTTTATCAATTTCTAGCGTAATTACCAGTTTACCAGAAATTACGCAATGTAATTCCAGTACATAAAATTGTTTACCAAAAGCAAAATGACCCTTTTTGTTTTAGTTGATTATTGCAAATAGTTTAAGAAATACAGCCTGTCAAATTGTTGACGAAAAATAAAAAGAAGAACAAAAAAAAAGGAAAAAAAAAAATAATAATAATAAGATGCTGAAAAAAAAAACCGAACAAAAACAATATAAATTCCCCTAACGGGGGAATTTATAATAATAATAATAAAACGAACAATATCAATATAATCCCCCGCAAGCGGCGGGGGATTATAATAATAATAACTAGAGAATAATTAAAATTGCACAGCAATTTTAAGATATGAATTCCCCTCCCCCGTATTCCCTCCCTATTTACCCTCCCGTCTCCTTGCCTTCCATTCCCTGACCTTCCATTCCCTTTGCTTCCACTCCATGCTCTTACATTCCCTTTCCTTCCATTCCCTGCCCTTCCAGGCCCTTCCCTTCCATTCTCTTCCATTCCATTCCCTAGCCAGTTTTGGTTGTAATCTGGTCCTTGGCAGTGTAGATTTGCACATACTGACTCATATAGCACTTAGCATGCAGCCAGGTGTGTTGTCAGCAATGTTACCACCCTCACTGCAATACTTTTTGACTGAGGCCTAACCCTAACGCTAATGGGTTGTTGCAGGCAAACCATAAGAGTCATGGAGCTGTGGTTAAATGGAAAAATAGAGGGAAAAATTAGCATTATGCCATGTGACTTTAAACTAAATTGAATGTGTAATTTATTAGTTATATGTGGATATACAAAATGATAAGTGTAAAATTGGCTATTAGTAATAGGTGAATGCCCTCATAGGATAGTGAAGGTAATAATTTTACGCATCTTTCGGTGTTAATTTCATGAAATTTGAATGATTAGAAGCTGAGAAATTTACATTACAATTTTGAAATTCAAAAAATTCTCAAGGAAAAAGTACTT
The DNA here is from genome assembly GCA_026936325.1 of Platynereis dumerilii. NCBI lineage: Eukaryota > Metazoa > Annelida > Polychaeta > Phyllodocida > Nereididae > Platynereis > Platynereis dumerilii. The sequence continues at coordinate 219,171 of JAPTHN010000198.1, read as the reverse complement.
GAAGTAGAAATTTTTCCTTTGGAGACATTATGCAGGCCCATAGTGGGTACCTCTAAAAAAATATTCAGGAACATCCATGAAGACCTTCATAGTTTTTTTGGGCCCAAAAGTTTTGATGAGCCCAAAAACAGACATGAAATTTTCAATGTCTTACGCGAGATATAAAAACTTCCTGAAAAAGTAAATAGCTATATATCATCTGAAAGAGGACATACTGAACTTTCTGATGGTGTTTTTAATTTTTCTGTAGCTTTCATAGCAACCGAGATATCGGCGATTGAAAAATGAGTTTTTGTGCGGCCATAGCGCCGATACCGCTTACGCGATGACAACGAAATTTTGTGAGATTGTTAGACTAGGGTATGGCTGCATGCACATATAAATTCAGCTTGATCTGAGTATTCCTTCTATGTTTTCTGGAGGTTGGAATGTCATTTTTGGGAATTCCGTTTTGCACAAAAATTCATAACTTGGAATTTCTTCAACGGAATTCCTTTAGGCTCCTTTCTGCACTGGATAAGTGTCTGAGTTATTTTGAAAAAAAATCCCATGTCTTTATCTGTCTTAGTTTCTGAGAAACGGTGAATACAATATAAATTTTTATTTATGGAATTACGCTTCACTGAGCAGTAATTTCACCTTGTAATTACCTCTGATAATAGTGTTTCTGTCAATCTGTAAGGAGGTTCTGTCCATTTTGCTTTAATTTGATCACTGTTCTCATAATCTGCATTTCAAAATTTTTTTTTGAGGGCCGTAGAAAAATAATAATAATAATAATAATAACTAGTATAACTGATATTGCCGTACGGCAATATCGGATAATCCCCCGCGCCCCCCCTGTCTCCCCTGCCCTGCATACTCCCTCTTTCCAGGTCATGTCCTTCATGATGAATTCTTAAAACCATGTATGAATGTAGTAATCTTGTTTGTGCATATGCCTATCAAAAGTCTAGGCAGCCAGACACACCTGTTGTGGTCAAGCATACCACCCTGCAAGCAATGCATATTGAGTAAACCCTAACCCTAACCCTAATGGCCTGTTGCAGGCAAGCCATAAGAGTTGCATGGTTGTGTCTACATGGAAAAATTGGGCAAAAAATTAGCAACATGTCGTTTGAGTTTTAACTGATTTGAAATATGCACTTAGTAGCTATAATTGAATATATGAAATCATACATGTAAAATAGGTTATTAGAATGAGGTCCATGCCCTTAGAGAACAGATAAGGCCATAATTTTACACATCTTTTAGTGTTAATTTCATAAGATTTGGATAGTCAGAAGCTGAGCAATCTAAAGTTGAAATTTGAATTTAAAAAAATTCTCTAGGAAAAACCATTTGATGTAGGCAAATTTCCTTTGAGGACAGTATGTAGGCCTAACAAAGGTATATAGAAAAAAATATTCATGAACATCCAAGCAGAACTTCATAGATTTTTTAGCCAAAAATGTTTTGAAAGGCGCAAAAAGTGACATGAAATTTTCAATGTCTGACGCGATTCTACGCCGCGCGTCTGACACCATCATGCTATACACCATTGGAAAGCTGACAAACAGACCTTTCTTGTGATATGTCAAACTTTGTTGTAGCTTAAATAGGGACCGAGATATGGCCACTTGAAAATTGCATTTTTGGACGTCCGTAGGGCCAAGAGCGTTGGTCCGAGCGGTCCGTAACTTTGTGAAGTTGGTACACTGTGGTACATCTGTATGTCCACCCAGTTTCAGCTCTCTAAGAGCATTCCTTCCCTGTTTTTCAACAAAATTTTGGTCAGTTTTCGGGATATCAAATTTTCAAAAAATCATATCTTGAAATGTGTTCATGAAATCTCCACGAGACGCCTTTCTGCACTGGAGACTTTGTCAAGGCATCTTACAAAAAATCAACAGGTCTCAGTTATGCTTAGGTTCTCAGAAACCTGCGCCGGAATTTTTTTTTATATTTTCCTCATAACTCATAAGCATCATGAAATTTCATCATGAAATTTCGTATGAAGTAGCGCGCAATGGAATCGCATATTACCCTTGACTTGTAAAACAGGATCTTTAATAGTTTTGTAGTAATCACAGTTTTCCTGACTGCAATAATAATAATAATAATAATAATAATAATAATAATAATAATAATAATAAAAGGTAATCGAAGAATATCAATATAATCCCCCGCCGCTGCGCGAGCGGGGGATTATAATAATAATAACTAGAGAATAATTAAAATTGCACAGCAATTTTAAGATATGAATTCCCCCTCCCCGTATTCCCTCCCTCTTTACCCCTTTCCTTGCCTTCCATATCCTTCCCTTCCAGCCCCTTCCTTTACAATCCCTCCTCTTCAATTCCCTCCCCTTCTGTGCCCTCATCTTCCATTCCCTACCTTTGTATTCCATTCCCAGGCCTCTTTTGAGCACTTTGTAGTCCATGGAAGGGTACAGTTGCACAGACTCATAAGCATGCAGCGAGGTGTGCAGTGACCAATGATACCACCCTCAAAGCAATACAATTTTACTTAACCGTAACCCTAACTTTGATGAAACCCTAACCCTAATGATTTGTTATGGACAAATCATAAGAGGTAGGATGATGTGCTTACATACACACAGAGGATGAGCAGTCAGCAACATGCCAAATTAGTTTCAAGTGATTTGTAGCAGTATTTCACAAATTATAATTTTATTATAAATGTAATGGGAAAAAATTGTGCTTATTTGCAAACAGTAGGGCAACATATAAGCAACATATCATATCAATTTTAAGTGATTTGAAACATTATTGGAAGAGTTTTAATTGGATTATAAAATTCATGGTAGGGAGATGTTCTTACATGGAAAAATAGGGCAAAAAATTAGCAATAGCTCAAATGAGTTTTAATTGATTTTATTTGAATAATTAATGAGTTATAATTGAATATGTGAAATTGCTTATGTAAAATTGGCTATTCGAAATAGGTACATGCCCTTAGAGCACATAAAAGGCTATAATTTTACGCATTTTTTGGTGTTAATTTCATGAAATTTGAATAAGTAGAAGCCGAGCAATCTACGTTTCAATTTTGAAATTTAGAAAATTAAAAAAATTCTCTAGCAAAAAGTATTTGAAGTAGAAAAATTTCCTTTGGAGGCATTATGCAGGCCGATAGTGGGTATCAACTCAAAATTAATCACGAACATCCATGAAGAGCTTCATAGTTTATATTGGCAAAATCTGTTTTTGCCCAAAAAGTGACATGAAATTTTCAATGTCTGACGCGATTCTATACCGTACGTCCTAGAGGATATTGCTATACACCACTGGAAAGCTGACATTCTCAGGTTTTCAGAAATGTCCATTTTTCCTTTGTAGGATTAATATTAAGGGAGATACAGGCATGCAAAAAATCAACTTTTGCGGCCTGTGGCGCAAAAAGTATTGGACCTGGGACAGCACAAATTTGTGACATTGTTAGACTAGGGTAGGGCTCCATGCACATATAAATTCAGCTTAATCTGAGCATTCCTTCCTGGTTTTCTGGATGTTGAAATACCATTTTTTGGAATTCCGTTTTTTCTTTAAATCATAACTTGGAATTTTTTCAACGTAATTCTTTTAGGCTCCTTTCTGCAATGGATAACTGTCTAAAATATACTCAAAAAAATTTTCATATCTTTATCTGTCTTAGTTTCTGAGAAACCGTTCGCCCATTGTTAAAATTAGTTTCTGCAATTACGCAAGACTGAAAAGAAATTCCGCTTTGAAATTGCCTCTAAAAATAGGAATCAAGGCAACATATATGATTATTGTATCCCTTTTGTTGTATCTCCATTACTTTTCTCATAATGGGCATTTTAAAAATCATTTTAAGGCCGTAGAAAAATAATAATAATAATAAAAAAAGTAGCAATAACAAGATGAATTCCCCTACGGGGAATTCATAATAATAATAACAAAATCAGCAATAACAAGATGAATTCCCCTACGGGGAATTCATAATAAAACGAACAATATCAATATAATCCCCCGCAAGCGGCGGGGGATTATAATAAAAGGTAATCGAAGAATATCAATATAATCCCCCGCCCGCAAGCGGCGGGGGATTATAATAAATCTAATGTCTGAGGAAAAAATCTTTGCAATTCCATACATTCAATTACCAATTTTAGAACTTTGAAATCCTGACACCTTGAAAATCCAAATTATTCCAGCATTTTGATCAAAAGTGTATAGACAGACAGACAGAAATGTTTATTTGACATGAATCCAAATACAGTTACAGAGAACAAAAAACATGGTTTTATTATCTCAATGTCAGGAGACATTCACTTTGCCATGAATATGGCGCTAGCATGAATGCCACCTATTAGAAAAGAAAAAAATCAAATTAAATTTTTAATTAATTCCAACAAATGTTCACATCCTGTCAAATAAATTGAAAATCACAATTTTCTTAAAAAATAAATGGTGAAAGGTGAAATGATAAATGAAGGTGAAGGGGGATAAATGAAAATGGTATGAGGTCGAAGGGATGAGATGAAATGAAATGGAATGGTCAGCAAAGTAAGATGGATTAAACAATATTACCTATAGTTGGAGGATTGACATATAAAGCAATTTTGTATGGAACATTGTTCCTGATACTGGTGGATAAGTGAATTTTTAATATACAAGGAGAAGCCAAACTCACTATGAGTTGTGGCCTTTTCCAGAATGGAATTTGAAGTACTATTTAATAATTTGGGTAACTGGTTTCTGATACTATTTTCGGCATAGGCATGATATAGGCGAGGTAATTTAAAATTTTTATTTCGTATATTGTATGGATAATCATTTTGGGGTTTTATTAAGATATTTGTCGCCAAAAAATATTCGGGAATTTGATTATTTTCTAATCTATAAAAAAACTTATATAATTTTACTTTCAGAATATCATGAACAGTAAGCAAACATAATTTTTTGAATAAGGGCTGTGTGTGGGCATTATATCTAGTATTGGCTACAGCTCGAATTGCCCTTTTTTGTAGTTTAAATATGGAGTTTGCTTTGTAGCCCCAGCACAGAATTCCGTAATTGAGATGAGAATTAATAAGGGCACAGTATATAGTCTTCAATGTGTCCTGAGGAAGGAATTTCTTCAGTCTATTTAAAATACAAGTACACTTAGCTATTTTTTTACTTATTTTATCAAGGTGATCATTCCACTTGAGACGCTCATTAATAGCTATACCAAGAAAATTAAAGGTACCAATGTATTCCAGGATTTTGTCATCTATAAATAACGCTGGGCGATTGACAACTTTACCATGTGTGTGGAAAATCATACATTTTGTTTTATCTGCATTCAAAGATAGCTTATTAACTTTAAGCCAAGACAAAACATTCGCTAATTCAGTATTCAAGATCTGAACATTTTCTTGAGAAGAGTCAAGAGAAACAAATAAAGTGGTATCGTCTGCGTATACAATGAATTTGAAAAAACTGCTTGATCTGAAAACATCATTTACATAGATGAGGAACAACAATGGACCCAAGATTGAACCCTGTGGGACACCAGTAGAAATATATAAATTAGAGGAAGAACAATTTTGATATTCGACATATTGTACGCGATTACTGAGGTAACTGGACAGGAGGGCCCATGCAATAGGCCCCTCTATATAAGTCATCAACATTGTAGAGGGGTCTATATAAATAAGCCCCTTTCAATGGAGCATTAGCATTAAATAGGGGGCTTAAACAGGAGTAAATATAAGACACTATTATAGTAGATTTGGTATGCATTATTGAATTAACTACATACACATTATGTTCATTTAATTTAAATTGCATTTATTCAATAAAAAGCCCTCTCTTATATACTCCTGTTTTAGGCCCGTTTCAATGATAACTTAGTACTTAATAAAACTTGAGAATGAGATATTGCAGCACCTTCTATAAGTCCAAAGTGAGACATCATGAAGAAGTATATATATTTCACATGTATTGATGTGAACTCCATCTAATACCATTAAAAGCAGCACTTGTATGATTTAGCATTACGTATACATCATCGTTAGATACCACAGGTAACACTATGTGGTTTCATTGAACATTGTCAATTATTCAGAATATTTTGTTTTTAATGTTTAATGTCAATATTCATTAGACAGTGTTACTTTTTGGTATGCATAGACTTCACATTGTCTCGTCTTGTTTTTTTTAAGGAAGTACCAGATCATTGGGTATCATGTTTCTTGATAGCACATTCCTCAGACCTTGGAGGGGTCTTCCCATAAATGATCTTAAATTTGAAAAAACTGTGTAAAAATTCCCTTAGCGCTACAACCTTTGTAATTATATATATAATGTAAGTTCATAAAATTATATTGTCTGTCTGTCATCAATGGACCTCATATTTTAATAGAATATGCAAAAACTGGATCTCTAACCTGATCCATACTGGCTAGTGCAATTATCTTCTATTTGACACTCACCGAATATTTTGTAGGCCGCATGTCGCATCCTCTTCACTTGCTTCTTTTTCTTGAAATTCTCTCATCATATTCTCAACCTTCCTTGCTGCCTTCTGATTATCTGGTATATCATAGAATGTCTCTATTTCTTGCCACAAGAGAATACAAGTGAAAGGAGTCACTTGGTCTTTGTCTTTTTGGTTTACAGTCTTCTTAGTGATCAGATGAGACATGAGATGGCAGAGACTGTCTGTTCCTGCGACAAAGCCTGGCATTCTTTTCAATAAAAAATCAATCAGCAGTTTGTCCATGAGGTTGTGAAGTGGAGTTCTTCCTTCTCCATCAACATGATCACAAAGGGCAGGGTTTGTCTCCATCATTTTCAGACAATTTTTAACTATGAATTCCTTAACTGTTGAGAAAGGATGACTGGAAACAGCTCCAAAAATGTTTTTCGGGACAGATTTGATCACTTCATTTACTATGCATTCTTCTGTTGACACTTCCAATTTCTTGAATACTTCTCCCAGAAAAGTGGTAAATGAGGGCGCTGATTCCTTATTCAGATAAGGGCCAAACTGCCTGAGAAAAACAGTGTAAGGAGTATGTTGGTCTTTGTCTTTGATGTTTACATTCTTCTCAGTAATCAGCTGAGACATGAGATTCCAGAGACTGTCCCTTCCTGCAACAAAGCCTGGCATTTCTTCAAATAAATAATCAAGATTTTCCATGAGGTTGTGAATTGGAGTCCTTCCTTCACCGTCAACATGATCACAAGAAGCAGGATTTATCTCAATGATTTCCAGACAGATCCTGACAAAAAGATCCTCGATGGAAGGGAAAAGACTAGAGTATTCATAATAGCTAAGTGGGGGAGCCTTGACGACATCATTCAAGATGTTATTCTGAATTTCTTCTCCCTTTGTAACATATTTTGATGCCTCTTCCAGGAAAGTTTCAACTGACTGCATTGTTGTATTTGTTGTATCAATGAGATCAAGATCAAGCTGTTCAAGAAATAAAGTGAAAGAAACTGTCCCATCATGATTTATAGGCAGGAAAGGGTTGGCTCCTTCTCTGACTAGAAATATCAGAACATCCATAGTATGAATATTTCTCCAAGAAAGATGATGATCAATAAATTTGGCCAAAAACCTGCAAAAAAGACCATAATTATGATATACTGTGAGATGATATCTAAATGCATGACGTGTCAATCATTGTTGCGTGACAATAAAATGAAATTTTAAAAAAATGTCTGAACTGAAGATTGTTGGAATTCAATCCAAGTAGGGGAGACCGGGCTGGTTGTCACAGGGGCAGGTTGTCACACTTTTTATTGCACTGAACTAGGGAGTTACACAACTCAACCAATCATTGTTTACTGCTTTTATAACCCACTGGAGTATTTTTGAAAAATCTTAACCCCTGGTAGGGAGTTTGGTAGGCACACGGTCTATTAAAAATTTCCGCTCACAAAAAGTAAATTTTACCTTCAACTTGCATGTTATCCTACTCATTAACAAATAGTTGTTGAAAAAGGTAAAGTTTATACACATACCATTTAAACAAATCTTTAAATAATGATAGGAAGAAATAGTGAAAAATATGATAAGAACAGCCTTGGTCGCCCGTTTTTTGCATTTTCATCAGTAGGGGCAGGTTGTCACAAAAAGTCGGGGCAGGTTGTCACACTTTTTTGAGCTGGTTGTTACCCATTAGGACCAGTCTTTTAAACCAAAAAAACTATCACCAATGCAAATTGGTGATTTATACATGCTATTGATGACTAAAGATGTAAGCAGATTTGGCATAGTGTCAAAGTAAATCGATTTCAAATTTATAAAGAAATTTTCTTTAAAAATTGTGATTTTCCTCTTCCTGATCAGAATGCTTTTCTGTTGCATGGTAAGCCTTCATTTGTAGCACCCTTGTACACAGTAGCGTGTACTGTGTGTTCGTTGAGGTCTGCTCTGGACAAGCAGAGGATTCCTCATATGTCCAAAATAACTTGTTTTAGTCAAAATCTGCCTTACGAAGTCCCACCTCCTGTGTCCGACCTCTTAACCAAAAGTGTGACAACCTGCCTCGAGAGTGTGACAACCTGCCCCGAAAGTGTGACAACCTGCCCCGAGTGCTGAATAAAAAAGAATGTCCCATAATACACAGGTCCGGGCCGGGAAAAAACTTCCAATTCATTCCGTCAAGGTTTTCTCAGTGGATTATGCTGGTATAAGATATACTCTTCAAAATTGGACATGGGGAAATTTTGAAATTTGCCTCTAATTCAAGATGGCCGCCAAATTGCAAAATGGCCACCAAAATACATATAATGTCACTTGAGAGACCCCTATTAGGTGAAATTCCAAATTTTTTTTACCAATTTTTGATGGTAATAGCCAGACAACATGACCCATTTGGTTGGATGTCACATCAGTGATCAATTCGTAGTCAAATCCAATATGGCCGCCATAGCGGCCATTTTGAAACCAAATTAGCTGTATCCCCTGATCTAGCAGAGATATCACAATAAATTTGGTGTCTATTTCTAGGTTTTCATGGGTGAGAATCCAAATATACCATCAGAATTGAAATTAGGTCAATAGGTCATAAGGTAGGTTCAAGATGGCCACCAATGTGAGTGTCAAAAAGCTGTTTGATGGTGCTTCAACAACAAAAATGATAGATCTAAAGACCCAGAATGATTATTTTTAGTAAGAGATTCATGAATAAGGACTAGATATAGGTTCTAAGGGTATAGCATCCTATTCACCCTCTTGGTACAGTTATACAGTCACTTCCAGTATTACAAAATACAGGAGTACCTATTAAATTTATCAAAATGACATGTTTGGCTGAAAAGAATGTGAAAGTCCAAAATGCTTCATTGAACCTGGCCATTCCTCCTGATTCACTGATTTCCAAAAATGTCTATAAATGTCACTCTTAAACAGCAATTCCATTTCAGAAAAGTTTGATCAAGTATTAGATGATTGTTCATCGTCAGGAGGCTCAATGTAATAAATTTCCTCATCTCCAAAGTGTGTGTGATCATCTGCGCTTGATCATCCACATCTGAGGAAAGCAGTGAAATCTTGCTTTGGTACAGTTTTCTCATCTTCTGTGATGTTGTCTGGGGCAGACACATAGTTGAGATGTAAGTCTGGCCTGAGACTTTCTTTGACTCATATCAATCAAATATCGTATATTTGGCTCGACCGAGCTTGTTGACACAGTTTGTCTTCAGCATGTATGCCCTTGTATATAGTCTTAACCATCAGCAGGATAGAATTTAGCATAAATATGCCCAGTTTTCTGCATATTTTCTGGTTCTTTGTGGCTATTTTTCTGGGACAGACTTTGTGCGAGTTAAGGTCATGCGAACCAGACTGATCGAACACACGCTTATGTTTTCTGTCAACCTCTTTCTGTCAACCTCTATCTGTGACTTCAGGATACTCAATGGTAGTTTGGAGGCAATGATGCTAAATACAAGTTCCATGTTTTTCCCGATATGCCGCCTCATTATATCATCACTGGTGTTTATTAGAATTTATAGAAACTTAATTGTTTTGTGTCGTATGTACATTGAAATTCTGGTTTGCACAATAGACTCTTGAACGTGCCTTGGGTACACGCATGTGCAGAAAATGTTTTGCTTGTGAAATACCATGAAGAGTCCAGTGTCATATTCAAGGCCAGGATATCCGAGACCAAGCATGAGCCTTCAAGACCGAGAAATTGACCCTCCGAAACTGAGACCAAGGCATCAGCCCTCTAAGCAGAGACATAAGCCGGCAGAATAAAAAAGTATAGTTCACTACCAAACTATATAAATTAGTTGGAATATTATCGACATAAATCATCACATCACTGAAGCTGTGTTAAAGATTTACTTTGGCGCCACCATTTTCAAAGACTTGAGTACAACTGGTCAACAACTGAATCTTTTTAAAAAGGGGCAAGCATAACATTGTCGAAAAGTTTTTTTATGGCATGTTGCGTTAAATGTTATTGAAGACTTTCAAATGACAGTCAGAGTTTACATGATGAGTGTTTCACTTCATTCCACCTCAACAAAAAATACTCAAATTGATTTGGCAATGTCACAAACAATAGAACTGCATATAACACATAAATAAAAGTGATTCGGTCACATGCTAATATCTTTATAGGATAATAGGTGCGTCAGTTCTATACACTCAGAGAAAATTAGAGTAAACAGACATAAAAATCTTGTTTGACTGTTCTTGCAAAATTAAATAAGATTTTGAGACTGGCTTCGGACATGCGTCAGACACACATCCAAGGCCAAAGGCTCTGAGACTGAATCCAAGGTTGAGACATGGGTATCCGAGACCAAGGCTAAAGCCATCAAAAAGTGGCCTTGAGGCGGGCATCCAGCACGAGGTTGGCTTCAAGATCTCCTACTTCAGCAGTCAACTGACCTTCACAGCTCTCAGGAGAGGTGGGTTTTATCCTGTTTCAACATTTTCTTGATTAATTTGGTCTCGCAAATTCCATATCAATTGAGGTGGTATCAGACCTATTAATATTACTATTAATATAACTGCGGTATGCAGGACAAAATTGACAAAATCTGATCTCCGAATTCATCAACCACTTTATTGGTGCTGATCTAACGATCAACGTTCACTTAACAATTTTTTGATGGCTTGCACATAAAAAAAAGCAAAGCATAGGAGAACCATGATGGACTCTTCATGGTATTTCACAAGCAAAACATTTTCTGCACATGCGTGTACCCAAGGCACGTTCAAGAGTCTATTGTGCAAACCAGAATTTCAATGTACATACGACACAAAACAGTTAAGTTTCTATAAATTCTAATAATCATAAACATCTTGCCCAATAAAAACAACACCAGTGAGGATATAATGAGGCTGCATATCGGGAAAAACATGGGACTTGTATTTAGCATCAGTGCCTCCAAACTACCATTGAGTATCCTGAAGTCACAGATAGAGGTTGACGGAAAGAAGTTGACAGAAAACATGAGCGTGTGTTCGATCAGTCTGGTTCGCATGTCCTTAACTTGCACAAAGTCTGTCCCAGAAAAATAGCCACAAAGAACCAAGGAAGTTTGACCACAAACTTATGGCCTCTAAACTATGATATCTCTCAGAAAATATGCAGAAAACTGAGCACATTTACGCTAAATTCTATCCTGCAGATGGTTATGACTATTCAACATGTTGTTCAAGGACATACCTGCTGAAGACACTGGAAGTGAGCTGCCCCTTGTAAATTAAGTAAGACAACCAGCAAGGTCAGAGGAAGAGGGGCAATAGCAGGGGGTATTGAAAAAAAAAATGAATAGAAGTGCATAGTTTGCATTGACAGAAGTTTTCCCAGATTGTGTCACAAGCTCGGTCAAGCCAAATATAAGATATTTGATTGATATGAGTCAAAGAAAGTTTCAGGCCAGACTTACATCTCAACTATGTGTCTGCCCCAGACAACATCATAGAAGAGGAGCAAACTGTACCAAAGCAAGATTTCACTGCTTTCCTCAGATGTGGACGATCAAGAGCAGATGATCACACACACTTTGGAGATGAGGAAATTTAGTACATTGAGCTTCCTGACGATGAACAATCATCTAATACTTGATCAAACTTTTCTGAAATAGAATTGCTGTCTGAGAGTGACATTTAAAGACATTTTTGGAAATCAGTGAATCAGGAGGAAATGCCAGATTTCAATGAAGCATTTTGGACTTACACATTCTTTTCAGCCAAACATGTCATTTTGATAAATTTCATCGGCAGTCCTTTATTTTATAACACAGGAAGTGATTGCATAACTGTACCAAGAGGGTGAATAGGATGCTATACCCTTAGAACCTATATCTAGTCCTTATTCATGAATCTCTTACTAAAAATAATCATTCTGGGTCTTTAGATCTATCATTTTTGTTGTTGAAGCACCAGCAAACAACTTTTTGACACATTGGTGGCCATCTTGAACCTACCTTATGACCTATTGACCTAATTTCAATTCTGATGGTATATTTGGATTCTTCTCCCATGAAAACCTAGAAATAGACACCAAATTTATTGTGATATCTCTGTTAGATCAGGAGAAACAACTATTTTTGTTTCAAAATGGCCACTATGGCGGCCATATTGGATTTGACCATGAATTGATCACTGCTGTGACATCCAACCAAATGGGTCATGTTGTCTGGCTATTACCATCAAAAATTTGTGAAAAAAAATTTGGAATTTCACATAATAGGGGTCTCTCAAGTGACATTATATGTATTTTGGTGGCCATTTTGCAATTTGGCGGCCATCTTGAATCAGAGGCAAATTTCAAAATGTCCCCATGTCCAATTTTGAAGATTATATCTTATACCAGCATAATCCACTGAGATAACCTTGACGGAACGAATTGGCAGTTTTTTCCTGGCCGGGACCTGTCTATAAGATGTCAAGATTTCGAATGATATAGATATATATTGATCAGATAGGTTAAGTCACTCCCCTTTTAACATTCATATAGATTGGCAGTGCTCCTGCATGCCTTAAATAGAAATAGTAGCATATTTAAGTTCTACACAGTGTGACAACCTGCCCCTGTGACAACCAGCCCCGGTCTCCCCTACTAGATACAACCCAAGTTGTTGTCTGACAGTGGATATACCAAATTGTTTCATTGAAATTTGTCTTTTAATTCTAAAATGTAATTATGGAGACCACAGGTCTTGGCGCGCAGCGCCAAGACCGCAGGTCTTCAAATGGTAGAAGACAGAGCTACTCACACAGTGATATACTAGGCAAATCTTGAGGATGCGGCAAGCTGCCTAAAAGTGGCACCGTGATTGTGACGTCATTACTGATTGATACATAATGGTCGTGACGTCACAAGGCAGCCAACCATAGATGACGTCACTATTAAAGGCAAGCTATAAATAAACTGGTAGTGCTTCATAACGTCACCGTCGTCACGACACTAGAGCTGCTGCCTCCCTACCTACCTGCTGATGCACTTTGCTGTGGCATGACTTTTTAAAAAAATAAATTGTTTAACAAAGTTTGATGTGTCTTCTTTCGATATTTCCATGGTAATCATCCATTTTTCAACAGTGTACATGTAATCATGTACCTCTTTGCACTGCTTGATTATTGCAGCATTGCCTCACCAAGTTGCCGTGACTTTTTGCTGAGCTTGTTATGACGTCATAACAATGATTGGATGATGTCATAATCATACTGGTGGGTGAAATATTTGCCAGTGAACGTCATTGCCGTGTGTGACAACATATTTTTGATCAGTATATTCAGACTTTTAAACATACAATTAACTGGTTTGGAAACTATATAGCTGTGCATCTGATCACCTGTAAATTACGAAACAGGTGAGTGTTGTCTCTATGGAATAATTACACGATCGAGCTCATAATGCATTATGGGGAAGTGTATCCGACCAAGAAATGGCATTCCATACATTTGAGGGATCAGAAGCAATGCTCGGACAATGAACGGATCAGCAGGAAATGGTGTGCATGTCATGCCAATGTAATGTGACACTTATTTTGTTGATGTTGGCCTGCAGGCAGCAATCAAATCACCACTAGGCCAAAAATAATTTAATCAGTCATCTACCTATATTGTTTATGAAAATGACAAAATCAGTTTCATAAATGTTAAAAAAAGAACTATCAGTTCACTCTCAGGTGACAAAAAAAAGAATCTTCATCCTGTGGTCTCCCTATGCTTTGGCATCATCATATTAATGTTTACTTATTTATTTCATTTTAACCTCACAAAATGATAGAGAAAAAAGTACCTATCATACACAATAAAAGTGCTTTTACATTAGATATAACATTTATGAAAGGTTTCATAACAAATGATATTTGTGACGGGGTAAATGGCAGTTGTGAGTAAATATACTACAAATTTAGACCAAGGTGTAATAAAAATTTAATGAAATGACAGCTTTCTTAATGAATCAACATGACAATCAAATGCATAACTTTTTAAAGGTTGGTTGTAACAATGAAATGACTGAAAATACCTTGTTAATCTGTATTGAAATAACTTGCATATTTGATTGTTTTGCTGTGAACCGAATTGAAAGATCCAGTTCTTAATTCTCATTTGAATTACCATATCTATTGCCTTATCTATTTACCTTGATGCAAAACTGTCATCCAAATGACGGAATATCTGAAAAGTGAAATTGAATTTTCAGTTTTTATTTTTGCGTGATGCAGTGTGCTCGGTCAACTGTACCATAAGGCACTTTTGGTCTTGTTGGTGGTACATTTATGTGGATTCAGAGTATTTGATAAAAAGTAAAATATCCATATTTGTGACAATATCATAGTGCTAGGCCCCAGGAAGTAAGTTACACACAGCCAGTTGATCAAATCGCCCAATGTCATGAAATGCTGTACCATTCCATTGCCATGCAGTTAATACACAGGCTTCAGCATCATACAATGGCCATCAGACGAAACAATACATCATTAATGTTGCCAATTATTAAGGTATGTTTGAATATATTTGTTCTTTGTAATATATAAATAAATATGTAGCGCCATATCATTGATAACATTGAATGGGCACTTGTGCAAAGTATGTTAGTCTTTCTTGCGTCAACCAAAATCTTAGATTCGAATTAAGAATGTACTGAGTGGCAAGGATGTATTGATCATCATGCCTTCACTTGCAATTCCTTAACACATGGGTGTTGGGCACATGTTTAAGTTTAAGTTTAATTAAGTTTAATTTTATTTGACCATAATATATATACACATTTATACATTTCATACAATCAACATTAGTGTCTCACACATTTTGTATGGTTGGCTGATGCTGATAGCATATTTGCCATTACCAAAATTTAAGAAATTATTAATAATACAATGTATTTGAATATATATATGTTATTGACGTGAAATTGACTACAGGATATGTGCATTGTCCTTCACTCTCATAAAATAATAACAAGACCATGTCTGAGCAACTTACGTCGATAATATTAACGTTACTAACAGTAATAATGAAATAAATATAATCAAAATAAAAAAAAATTATGATAATAATATATAATAATAAATAAAAATAAATAAATGATTAATTGTTAATAGAAAATAAATCAAACGACCTATATACATACATTGTGAATACTTATGATAGGTATGATGATGATGAGTAGAGATGAAGTTGGAGAGCGGGATAGGGAAAAAAAAAAAAAAATTAGTCTGTTATGATAGCATGGAAATGAGATGACAGACAGACCAGGCCATGCCTTTTTAAAAGAGAACAGTTACTAGTCAGCACATTTGGATGAGATTCACATGCCTTGTTAAAACATAACTCTGTACAGACATATTTCATGATCACAGTTCAAGTAACTTGAAGTTGCAGTTGACCCGATTTCATAAGACAACCATTCAAGGATTATACCTTCTATGAGAATCACATGCCGAAAAGCACTTTAGGCACTTCTTTTTCATAATTAATGGTTATTTGAGAAAAAAAAAACTATTCATGTTTGAAAGAAATGCATATTTCAAACAGGAAATGGTTATGCTGGTGGACACCAGAAAGTAACTTATCAAGTTGGAGTATTGTCTCGTAATATCATGACACTTTTGAAGTAAAGTAGTACCTTCTTGGAATGCTGTAAATGATGACAAGCCAGGTGGTTAAAGAAAAGGCTATTCTACCAAGAAAAGGCCGTTTTACCAATTTTACCAATTGTCATCAACTATATACTTTTTTAACTTTTTCTTGAATGTATGTTGACTGCATTGCCTGACAAAGCAACCAGCTCTGCCATTCCATTCTTTGGCTCCTAGATATCTAGTGGTTTTTTGATAAAGCACTGTGTGACAGCGTGGCAAGTGCAGTAGGTCATTCTGACGTGTTTCCCTGTTAGTAATATCGCTATTCCTAACAAAGAAATCAGAAAATATATCAGGTAAAAGACCTCTCAAAAACTTGAAAGTAAACATAAGAATGCTATATAAGTAAATTTGAGAAAGTTTAAGTACCTTAAGTTCTTTGAACAATGGGTATTTTGTGTATTTCATAAAACTTGTAACACTTACAGTTCAAGTAATCTTATGCTTAGGCTATCTTATATGTTACTTTAATATTAAGTTACTTACTTTACTTCTAAGTTACTTACCTTACTTCTTAAGATGTTTTATGCCTATAAATAGCCCTCACTGGTGCTGATCAGGTTTAAATCACAACTCATTCGTTTTTAAGATATTACTTATTTGAGTAATTATTCTTAAAGTATCAGTTAATAGAATATATCCTAAATGATCTTAAATCTTAAAATGAGAATTTATTCTTAAAATATTCTTAAAACTTAGTAAATTATTGTTTAATGATTATTAATTATTATTATTGTGATGGTATGCCTATATCCATCCATCATTGCATCAGTGATTGACACCAGATGTCAACACATGCAAGTTCTCATAAATTGTTATTGAAACACAGAGGGAGAATGCAGTAGTATGTGTCAGTTTGCTGTTTTGAAACTGTAAAAAACATCCAGTAAGTGTTGTGTTTGTTGTGTGTTTCCTATCTAAAATCACTTGCTGAACAGAGTTTAAAGAGAAACCATCTCTCTCTGAAGTCTTAAACTGGAAACATTTCATAATGTAAGTTAACATTATTTCTCTAATTATATATATTATCATTGTACATTTATACTGTAAAATTATTATGATATCAATTACTTAAATATGTTGTACATACTGATGTTTCTATGCATTACTTGATTGTCCTATCAATGTTTGAAAGTTTTATTGCTTTGCTGTGATCAGTTTAAATTCAAACATTCTGACAGTTGTTTGTCAATTCTTCTAGGGACTGAAACAGCCCAGCTTCTGATGTTGGACAATTCTTAAACCCCAAGGTTATTAATAGCTGTAAGACTAATTTACTTTTATGTTTTATAGTTCATTAGCTTTTGTGGTGTTAATTCTTATTTTACAATTATTTTGTGTATTTTATAAAACTTGTAACACTTACAGTTCAAGTAATCTTATGCTTAGGCTATCTTGTATGTTACTTAAATATTAAGTTACTTACTTTACTTCTAAGTTACTTACCTTACTTCTTAAGATGTTTTATGCCTATAAATAGCCCTCACTGGTGCTGATCAGGTTTAAATCACAACTCATTCATTCTTAAGATATTACTTATTTGATTAATTATTCTTAAAGTATCAGTTAATAGAATATATCCTAAATGATCTTAAATCTTAAAATGAGAATTTATTCTTAAAATATTCTTAAAAATTAGTAAATTATTGGTTAATGATTATTAATTATTATTATTTTGTATACATGTATTAATTATTTGTATTTTGTTTTGTTTTAGTGAACCTCTCGCTCTCGTAATGCGTGTGAGTTTGCGAATAACTTTGGAATAAAAAGTTGAACCACTGAAATCTTTGTCCGATGTCATGAAAGTTCAAGCTACTGGAGACCTCTGAAATCCAAGTTCTACTTCGCTCGTCTTCATTCTACTTCGCTCGTCTTCGTTCTACTTTGTTCTACATCGCTCTGCTTCGCTCACATCATGGAGAAGAACGAAGGAGAGGAACACGATGCAAGCGCAGATGGTCGCAAGCCTGAAGATCAACAGGACGTACTTCGGGTAAAGCTAACTAACTTAAAGGCGCTAAGAACTAAATATAAGACAAAAGTAACAAACATGGCTAAGAGACTTACTGATTCAATTGCAACTGAATTGAATTGCAAAGACATTGTTGCAGTTTTACAGAAAGCCATGTCTGACTTTAATGATGCACATGATGAATATTGTTGCTTAATTGAATGTTCTGAGTTACGAGAGTATGCTGTTGTCAATGGTCTCGATTTAGAAGCGTACCAAAATGTTGTGGATGAGACTTATCAACAAGCAAAGTCACAATTTGCTACTCATCTAAAGTCGCATGAGTTGAAAAAGATGCGACAACATGTTGAGATACAGACCCAGAGACTGAAAAGTGCATGTGAACATTTTCAAACAGTTCTCAGTGAATCTCATGATGATCCAGATGTAATGCAGGACTATAGACGTGAAATTGACCATAAGAGTCAAGAACTTTTGGATCTAATGTCTGAGATTCAAGTTATGGATGTTGTGTGTGATGATATTAAGCAACAGGTCAATTCAACAGTGATATTAGCAGATGAAGTTAAGAGAAAATGTCTTGTTTCTGCAAAGTATGTTGTACGTAGTGAAATTGATGTGTCTGATGCGCTTCGTGGTCAAGCCACTTCTCTAAAATATCAAAATTTTAACAATGTAGCTTCCTTACAGCCGCCTCCTCTAGATGGTAAATCTTCTGTAAGTCCCAAATCAGAGAGTGTCCCTCAAATTCATTTTAAAAAGATCTCTCTGCCTGAATTCTCAGGTAATCGTTCGGATTGGCCGGAATTTAAGGCACTATGGAAAGACTTGGCTGAATCCACTATCCAAAATAAGTCCCTGCAAAAGATGTGTGAAAGGCCCCGCTAAATCGAAAATTAAACTGAAGTTGGTAAAAGAAGAGGACTACAGAGGATTGGTTAGTTTTGTAGATTCTGTTGAGTCCGCTTATTCTCAATTGGAAGAGTTGGGACAGGTGGAAGCCCTCACTGTAAGGGATGTTGACAAACTAGCAGAACTTCTTCACAACTCTGTAAGAGTGGTCTGGATACGGCAATATCATCAACTTGACAGCCAAACTAAAATCAAGCCACTCTCCACATTCATGCAGTTTTTATTCACTGAAAGGGCTGCAGTGTCGCGATTGGCAGAATCCAGCAAAAGGGTCTCAGCCAATTCCAACTTTTCAGCTGAGAAACCCAAAGGTGAGGGCATTAGTCGTAGGACCACAATCACTTGTGCACTTCACAGAGATCAAGGCAATCAAAAGCACAATACAGCAGATTGCAAAGAGTTTAAAAAACTTCCTTTGGATGAAAAGTATGAGCAATTAAAGTCTGTTCATGCCTGTTTCAATTGCCTTGGCATGCATCGTAGAGGTAAATGCCCCAGTAAGTCACCTTGTACGAGGGGCGTTCAGAAAGTTCGAGGCTTTTTTGATATGGACACTTATTTTCAATCTAGAACTATGAATTTTTCGCAGGACAAAATTCAGCATATTTGGAATGGATTTCCAAAATTTTGGGCAATTTGGACATTTTCAAGTCATTCTGTGGTTGCCACGGAAACTGGAAGTTCAGCTTCTTGGGGCAGATAATACTGAAACCACTAAAGCCAATCAATTTTGGCTGTGAGAGACCTCTCTCTATCACTTGCATTAGTGAGATTAACAATATTTGACACAAGAAATTTAATATTAGCCTTAAAAAATACTCCCAAGCTCACCAAAAGCATTGATTCATACACCTGACCCGTTGAAGTAAATTTTACTTGAAGTCCTCCAAACAAAGTTCTGTGAAAGAATTTGGGTCATCCAAAGCCTTTTCTCCTCCAGTGCCTGAAACTATAGCCCCCATGGACTAAAGTAAGGGAAAACCAGGACTTATGTAAAGCAGCATGTCACAGGAATAGCTAGGATGGATAATGCTCTCCATTTCGGTCTCTTATTCATACCAGTGAATTCATGCTTTCACAAGTCCTTATGTAGTCAGGGAAACACACCTTTGCCTCCTGAATTTCCCTGACATAATCTGGCATGCAGGAGTGCTTTCCTACATCGGTTCAGTGTAAGAATACACCCATTTGGTGTGATTGAAAGCATATTTAGAAGCTAATCCCACATTTCTTGTGTCAAATATTGTCAATCTCACTAATACAAGTGACAGAGAGAAGTCTCTCACAGTCACGATTTCTTGGCATTCTTGGTTTCAGTGTTACCTGCCCCAAGAAGCTGAGCTTTCAGTTTCCATGGCAACCACAGAATGACTTAAAAATGTCCAAATTGTCCAAAATTTTGGAAATCTATTCCAAATATGCTGAATTTTATCCTGTGAAAAATTCATAGTTCTAGATTGAAAATAAGTTTACATATAAAAAAAAGCCTCGAACTTTCTGAACGCCCCTCGTAAAGTTTGTGGGAGACAAGGTCATCATTTCTTGTTATGCAGAAAGTCCAACCCACCATCTGCTGTTGACAAGAGTATGAGTAATGTCGCAACAAGTAACAGCAGCTCAATTACTCCTTCTCTACTGACTTCTTCTTCGGATCACTTGGCATCCAGTTGTAGTAATTTTGCACGGAATGCTGATTCCATGCCTCTGTATGCTATTCATGATGCATTTGTTACCAACAGTGGTAAAATGGCTACTTTGTTCTGCGACAATGGATCCAACACTTCATATATCACCCATTCTGCAGCAGATCGTCTCAAAGCCAAGAAACTGGACAGGTATTCACTCAGTGTCACAACAATGGGGAATATAGATACAGAGTATGACACCAGGTTGTATGAAATCTCAGTCCGTACCATATCGGGAAAGTCGTCCCCATCACAGCCTTCGGTATGAGTGAGATAACTGGTCCTGTATCTAAATTGGATGAAGCCTGTTTGACACATTTGTTTCCTAATCATGATGTATCTCTACTGCAGCGAAAGTCCAGGAAGGTTGATGTCTTGTTGGGATGTGACTTCTTCGGACTGCATCCAAAACATGAGCTACAAAGGGCAGGTGAACACTTAAGCATCATGCAAGGAGACTTAGGAGTCTGCCTCCAAGGACATCATCCGGAGTTGAAGGAGAATACCCAAATTTCTTCAAACATGGTAAAAGCAATTCATGAGTTTAAGATTAAGGCTGATTGTAATCATGTATCTTTAGACAGTCATCCTGAGTTGTCCATGCCCGTTTCTTCATCTGTAAAAAGTCTGGTCTTATCTCACTCCATGTTTTGCAAGTCTGAAGTTCTCAATTTCATAAATGGAGAGTAACTTGCTACAGAGACAAATCCGCGCTGTGGAAGCTGCAAGTGTGGTAAATGCCCTCTCCTAGGTCATACTTACTCCTTCAAAGAAGAGCAGGAGCTATTATGATTCGGGATAATCTGAAGTATGACGAACAGCAGAAGTGTTGGGTGACAAGTTATCCATGGTTAGTGGATCCTGCACATCTACCAGACAACTATCATGTAGCACTTGCAACACTGAAGTCGACTGAACGCACATTGAGGAAGGATCTTGATTGGGCTGATAAGTATCAAGCTCAAATTCAGGATATGTTGGACAGAAAGGTTGCCCGTAAATTGTCGGAAAATGAGCTACAGAATTGGGATGGACCTAAATTCTACATCAGTCACCTTGCTGTACAAAATCCCAATTCCAAATCTACCCCAGTGCGTATTGTGTTTAACTCAAGTCAACCTTGCAAGGGAGTTTCTCTGAATTCCGCACTGGCCAAGGGTCTCGACAACTACATTAACAACCTTGTTGGTTTGTTGTTGAGATGGAGAGAGGAAGGTGTTGCATTTGTGGGCGACATAAGGAAGATGTTCAACTCAGTGCATATGGAAGCTCTTGAACAACACTGCCACAGATTTCTGTGGAGGGACCTGGATGAAGCGAAGAAACCAGAAGTTTATGTCATGACTCGGGTCAACATGGGCGACAGACCAGCCCCTGCGATCAGCACTGAAGCTATCTACAAAACTGCAGAACGCTTTCATGCTGATAGTCCTGCTGCTGCAACTGTACTGCGTAAGTCTAGCCACGTTGACGACTTGATTGATTCTGTTTCAGACTTCCGAACTGCCCTTCGAGTTACTGGAGATGTTGAAACTATGCTTGGCAAAGGCGGTTTCATGATTAAATGTTGGCAGTACACTGGAGAGAAAAGTGCCGGCACTACTAGTAACTCACCAGCTGAAGTTTCACTCCTGAAAGGAACTTCTGAAAACACCAGAGTTCTGGGTGTCACATGGAATCCCGTCTATGACTGCATCCTTTTCCAAGTTGCTTTAAACTTCTCTAAGAAGAGGAAAGGAGTCCGCACTGGTCCCAACTTGACTGCAATTGATGTTCCAAGTGGAATTCCTGAAGTGCTGACAAGGAGACTGGTGTTGGAGCAGGTGATGTCGATCTTTGATCCTCTAGGCTTCCTTTGTCCTTTCACTCTGCTGACCAAGGTGTATCTGCGGGAGACATGGACACGAAACATGGGTTGGGATGATGCTCTGCCCATTGATCTGAGGAACAAGTGGAAAGAGTTCTTCACATCTCTATTTCATCTTGAGGCTCTGAAATATCCAAGACGTCTGAAGCCAGAAAATGCAGTTGGTGAACCAATCCTGATTATTATGTCTGATGGTAGTGACATTGCATATGGATTTTTTGCTTATGTCAGATGGACGTTGGATGACGGGAGTTTCTGGTGTCGTCTCATCTTTGCTAAATGTCGAATAGCACCTGTGAATAAGTTGTCTACGCCGCAAATGGAGCTGAATGCAGCTTTGCTCTCCAAGAGAGGTAGGAAAGTCATTGAAGCTGAAATGAGATTTGCATTCGACAAAGTTTATCACATTGTTGATTCAGAGAATGTATTATGTATGATTAACAAGACAAGCACCAGATTCAAAGTCTTCGAAGGCGTCCGAATTGGAGAAATTCAAGCAGCCACCAACGGAGACATGAAGGATTGGGCTTGGATGAGTGGAAAGACCTATACAGCTGACTGGCTCACGAGGGGAAGAGTTCCTGCTGAGCTGGACGAGAATTCTGAATGGTGGAATAGTCCTGCAATTCTCTATCAACCTGTAAGTGAATGGGGACTGAAGTTTGGACTGAGCAACAATATCCCTCTTCCAGGAGAGAAGAAGCTGTCCTCTGCAGCTGCTACTCATGCTGTCACTGCTCAACTGTCTTCTGTCATTGATTACAACAGATTCAGTTCCATCAAATCTGTGTATTGGGTCGCAGCACGCATTGTCAGTATTTTCAGATTCAAGTCCTTCCGGGGCGGCAGAAGTATCTGCGTTACTCCGCACATTCTACAAGATGCTGAAAATCTGGTCATAAAGGACGTCCAAGGCACTATGAAGGAGGAATTGAGTAAGGTGCTGTTGGTGGCAAGTATTCATCGTTGAAACCTATCCAAGATGAACAAGGACTGTGGATAGTAGGTACTCGTCTCACCAATTTCAACCCCATGACATTTGATTCCAACTTTCAGAAGTAATGCCTTATGACCATCCTGCTACAAGACTCATCATGAAGGATGCTCACCATCATGGACATAGAGGTCGCAATAGAACATTGGCCAAATTTAGAGAAATGTTCTGGACTCCAAATGGCAGTAAAATGGCTTGGCAAGCTAAAAATCAATGTCAGTTGTGCAAGCTTCGTTCATGTCAACTCCTGGAACAAAGCATGGGACAATTGCCAGATGCCAGACTTAAACCGTCACCTCCTTTCTTGATGGCACTGATGAGATTTGTTAGCATCAGAGGATGGCCTTCGGTGATTTACATTGATCCTGGAACTCAGTTTGTTGCTGCCGACAGTGAGCTGAAGAAAGCATGGAATGAAGTGGACAAGACTGCCGTCATTAGAAAAAGTTCCGAAAATGGACTAGAATGGAATATGGGACCGGCAGACAGTCCATGGCAACAAGGAGCAGTGGAGTCCTTAGTTAAATCTGCCAAAAGAGCCATTAAATTTGCCATACACAATCAAAGTCTGTCAGCCTCAGAGTTCATCACACTTTGTGCAGAAATCACAAACCTCCTCAATGAAAGACCCATAGGCACCATTCTTGGCAATGATAGTGATATATCTGTTTTGACTCCAAATTGTTTGCTCTTAGGTAGAGCCTCAGCCAAAAATCCTGGGGGTTGGCAACCTCAAAGTAGCAGTCTTTCAGATAGATACCACTTGGTAAAAAATGCAGTGACTTTCTTTTGGAAAAAGTGGGTTGAGCTCTGTGCACCTTCCTTAATTGTTCAGAGAAAGTAGCACAGGTCTTCCAAAAATTTGGAGCCTGGAGATGTAGTCTTAATTTTAGATCAAAATTCCCTCAGAGGCAATTACAAATTGGGACAGGTCAAAGAGACTTTTCCAGGGAAGGACGGCATAGTGAGGAAAGTTTCAATTTCTTACAAAAACTTCAAAATTGGAGAGAAGGTGTATGAGTACTCTGGTGCAAAAGACACTGTCATCACTCGTAGTGTACAAAGGTTGGCTCTTCTAGTACCTGTTGATTTCAATAATTCATAAATTACTTCACTGTAAACTGTATCACAGCAACCTGCACCTCCCAGTGTGATGGTATGCCTATATCCATCCATCATTGCATCAGTGATTGACACCAGATGTCAACACATGCAAGTTCTCATAAATTGTTATTGAAACACAGAGGGAGAATGCAGTAGAATGTGTCAGTTTGCTGTTTTGAAACTGTAAAAAACATCCACTAAGTGTTGTGTTTGTTGTGTGTTTCCTATCTAAAATCACTTGCTGAACAGAGTTTAAAGAGAAACCATCTCTCTCTGAAGTCTTAAACTGGAAACATTTCATAATGTAAGTTAACATTATTTCTCTAATTATATATATTATCATTGTACATTTATACTGTAAAATTATTATGATATCAATTACTTAAATATGTTGTACATACTGATGTTTCTATGCATTACTTGATTGTCCTATCAATGTTTGAAAGTTTTATTGCTTTGCTGTGATCAGTTTAAATTCAAACATTCTGACAGTTGTTTGTCAATTCTTCTAGGGACTGAAACAGCCCAGCTTCTGATGTTGGACAATTCTTAAACCCCAAGGTTATTAATAGCTGTAAGACTAATTTACTTTTATGTTTTATAGTTCATTAGCTTTTGTGGTGTTAATTCTTATTTTACAATTATTTTGTGTATTTCATAAAACTTGTAACACTTACAGTTCAAGTAATCTTATGCTTAGGCTATCTTGTATGTTACTTAAATATTAAGTTACTTACTTTACTTCTAAGTTACTTACCTTACTTCTTAAGATGTTTTATGCCTATAAATAGCCCTCACTGGTGCTGATCAGGTTTAAATCACAACTCATTCATTCTTAAGATATTACTTATTTGAGTAATTATTCTTAAAGTATCAGTTAATAGAATATATCCTAAATGATCTTAAATCTTAAAATGAGAATTTATTCTTAAAATATTCTTAAAAATTAGTAAATTATTGGTTAATGATTATTAATTATTATTATTTTGTATACATGTATTAATTATTTGTATTTTGTTTTGTTTTAGTGAACCTCTCGCTCTCGTAATGCGTGTGAGTTTGCGAATAACTTTGGAATAAAAAGTTGAACCACTGAAATCTTTGTCCGATGTCATGAAAATGGTTATTTGAGAAAAAAAAACTATTCATGTTTGAAAGAAATGCATATTTCAAACAGGAAATGGTTATGCTGGTGGACACCAGAAAGTAACTTATCAAGTTGGAGTACTGTCTCGTAATATCATGACACTTTTGAAGTAAAGTAGTACCTTCTTGGACTGCTGTAAATGATGACAAGCCAGGTGGTTAAAGAAAAGGCTATTCTACCAAGAAAAGGCCGTTTTACCAATTTTACCAATTGTCATCAACTATATACTTCTTTAACTTTTTCTTGAATGTATGTTGACTGCATTGCCTGACCAAGCAACCAGCTCTGCCATTCCATTCTTTGGCTCCTAGATATCTAGTGGTTTTTTGATAAAGCACTGTGTGACAGCGTGGCAAGTGCAGTAGGTCATTCTGAGGTGTTTCCCTGTTAGTAATATCGCTATTCCTAACAAAGAAATCAGAAAATATATCAGGTAAAAGACCTCTCAAAAACTTGAAAGTAAACATAAGAATGCTATATAAGTAAATTTGAGAAAGTTTAAGTACCTTAAGTTCTTTGAACAATGGGTCTGTTGAAGCTCTAAATGAAGATGATTTAATGATTCCGATAGCTTTTTTCTGTAGTCTGAAGAGTGATCTTATGAAAGTACACGAAGCTTTACCCCATACCTCAAAGCAATAAATCAAGTGAGGATACACCATACTGTAGTAAAGAGTCTCCAAACACGAACTGCTCAAGCTGCGTCTTGCTTTATTTATAATTCCTAAGCCCCTGGCTACCTTGCCTTTGGTATTAGAGATATGTTTCTCCCAAGACAGCTTCGAGTCAATTGTTACCCCTAAGAATTTTGAAAATTCTTCCTTGTCAATCTTGGAATCATTTATGGATAATCCTTGAACATTATCTGGAACTCGCCGTCTAGAGCTAAAAACCATGTAGTGGGTCTTTTTTACATTTAATGATAACTTATTAGCATTTAACCATTCAACAACTTTCTTAAGTTCAGTGTTCATTGTATCCAAAATATCTTGAAGAAATTTACCATTAAGGAAGACATTGGTATCATCAGCAAACAAAATTGGGATTAACACATTTGAGATATTCATGAGGTCATTTATATAAACCAAGAATAATAATGGTCCCAGAATTGACCCTTGTGGGACACCGCAGTTAATTCCTAATTTGCCTGACTCATTATTACAAAAACATACAAGTTGTTGTCCCCCTTGTAAATAATCCTTTAGCCAACTGTAAGCGTTACCTCTAATACCATATCTATTGAGCTTATTTAGTAATATTTCATGATTGACTGTGTCAAATGCCTTTTGGAAGTCCAAAAAGACACCAACAACTAAATCCCCCTTATCCAAGGCAGATACAATTTTATCTATGAGAATTATCAAAGCCATATTAGTACTGTGGTTCTTTCTGAAGCCAAATTGGTATTTATATAGAATCTTGTGTTTGTCAATGAAGGAGAGCATACGATTATACGTAACACGCTCAAAGATTTTAGAGAACAGTGGTAGGACAGACACAGGTCAATAATTAGAAATACTCATGGTATCACCAGATTTGTATATGGGTATCACCTTGGCTATTTTCATCTCATCAGGAAAAAAACCTTGAGATATTGACAAGTTCAACACATGTACTAGTGGTTGAAGGTATAATTTATAGCTACTTTTTAGGATTTTCGAATGTATTCCATCATTACCAGCACTGGCATTTTTCATAGATTTAATAATGTTTTCTACTTCCTTGCTGGTATCATCAGATAAAAAAATTGATTCTTGGATGTTATTTTTTATGTACGATAATGGATCAAGAGCTGTAGGGCTAAATCACTTCCAATGCTCGTAAAATAATGATTGAATTTATCTGCAATTACGTCATTATCACTTTCTTTTTTCCCGTTTATGATAAACTGATTAGGAGCAGAAGAAGTTTTTTTCTTATTGATGACATCTTTTAGTACAGACCAAAGTTTTTTGCAGTTATGCTTATTTTCTTTTAAAGTTTCCTCATAGTACTTTCGCTCTGATATTCTCATCAATTTATTCAGTTTGGCTTTATATGATTTATATTTCTCAATATTAGAAACCAATGGATGTTTTAACTGGTGTACATACAATTTGTTTTTTTCCTTAATTGATTTTTTTATACCAATAGACAGCCATGGCTTCCGATTTTGGTAATTGGTCTTTACTTCCCTTAATGGAAAGCACTGGTCATACACATTGCAAAATCTTTCATAGAAAAGACTAAAGGCCTCTCTTCCATTTCTAATGGAAAGTACATCTGACCCCTTCATATTTTGCATTTCACTTTCAAATTTTTTGATATTATTAGTTGAAAACAATCTGGATTTTCTGTTTGAGTATTGTAAGCCACTTTTGACGTCTGATTTATGGTGAAAATAGGTAAATGATCAGAGATTCCAGTAAGTAATAAACCATTAAAGGTGTTAACTGCTGAAATGTCATTCAGAAAGATGTTGTCAATCAAGGTAGAGGAATTTGAAGTTAAGCGAGTTGGTTTTGTTATCAGTGGGAACAATGAGTAAGAATAAAGCAGGTCCAAGAATTCAGAGCTTGGTACATGGCGATCGGATTCTAACAGATTTATATTAAAATCTCCCAGCAAATTTCCAGTACGTGATAGTCTGTTGGCTGCTGTACTATATTGAAAGCAGAATCGTTGCTGCTCGGAATTGTCTATCAATCGTTTTCAAGTTGTGGATTACTTGAACTTGGTGAGAGTCACAATGAGCGCTAACTACAGAATAACTGGGGACAGTAAATCTATCACTGCTTTTCAAGTTCTGAAGGCTTGGGGTTTTACTGCAACTGCTCTGCTGTTCCCATAGTGCAAAAGGTAACCGGAAGTGAGTAAACATTTACTCAAGCTGTTTTAAAAGGCTACAACTTAGTTTGGTAATCATTTACCCTAATGTATCAAGTAAACATTTACTAGATTGGTTGAACCTCAGCAAAAACCTTTTACTAGATTTGTGGGAAAACATTTACCTTAATCGGTTGCTACTCAGCTGTGACCATTTTTAGTAAAAGTTCAACACAAAAAGTTACAGGTGTGTAGCAACAAATTTGCAACTTTTTGGGTTGAACGTTTACTAAAAAAGGTCACAGCTGAGTAGCGCAAAGGTAGAGTAAACATTGCTATAATTGTGGTTAGATTTAATAGGAATTATACTTAGGCTGCCTTGCATCAGTAGATTGTGCAACTACATGTAACTCAGGGGCAGGTTGTCACACTCTCGGAGCAGGTTGTCAAGCTCTCGTGGATATTAAATTGTCATCCCCATAGTACATTCCACTGATGAATGATGATGTAAGCAGAAAAGGCATAGTGTCTAAAAAGATCTATTTCAAATTTTTAAAACGAATTTCTGCTGCCTTGATAAGTCAAACTTTGTAGCACCCTTGTCCAGAGTCACATGATTGTTCAGGTCTGCACTGGGCAAGTAGAGGATTCCTCACATGTCCAAAATAACTTGTCTTAGTCAGGACTTGGCTTACTGAGTCTCACTTCCAGCATTCAAAGTCTGAACCAAAAGTGTGACAACCTGCCCCGAAAGTGTGACAACCTGCCCCGAAAATGTGACAACCTGCCCCGAGTGCTGAATTTTTTAAAGTGTCCAATATGACAACAAGATTTCAAATGACATAGGTATATAGTCACCATATAGATTTAAGTTACTCCTGTACTGACTTTCATATACAATGGCTGTGCTCCTACTTGCTTTAAGAGGCACTTTTTGTTAAAACCTGCAGGAGTGGCCCGGGGTCCGTCAGAATTAGCAATGTGCCATACACCGTTTCGAAGCTATAAGTCGCGCTAAGAAAAATTCAACGAAAAAAGTTTCCTAGACCGAGCGGTTACCATGGAAACAGCTGCTTTGTCGACCAATGTCTCTGTTGAGATCTGTGAATTTAATGACGTAAAAAATTGCACATGACAAGTAGAAGTGTAAGGAAACTTATTGAGTTGTACGCAAAATAGGCAATACAACTAGGACAATTTCCTAAATATATATTTTTTCGGCCCAATATATATGCTTGATTTTACATCAGTTGCTAACAAGTTAAGGTTTGTATTTCTTCTTTTTTTAAAAAGTTCCCCTGAAGTTGGTATGACTTCACCTCAGGTACTGGACTGAAAACAATGGCCACTAGGGGGTGCTGTGGTAGGGTCATAAATCATGGTATTTGAAAAAGAATGAAATCAACAAGTTTCCTTACACTTCTTCTTGTCATGTGCAATTTTTTACGTCATTACATTCACACAACAGAGGCCACCTATCAATAAATGGTAATTTTGGGTTTCACAATTTTTCCCTTTTGAGGTTTGTGAAAAAAAGGGGTCTAACATTGGTCAACAAAGCAGCTGTTTCCATGGAAATCGCTGGCTCTAGGAAACTTTTTATGGGGAATTTTTCTTAGCGAGACTTATAGCTTCGAAACGGTGTATGGCACATTGCAAAGTCTGAAGGACCCCCGGCCACTCCCGCAGGTTTTTACATAAAGTGCCTCTTAAATAGAAAAAGAGCGTGTTTAAATTCTGCACAGTGTGACAACCTGCCCCTGTGACAACCAGCCCCGCTCTCCCCTACAATAAGTGATTCACTCAATGACTCAAGTAAAATATTTTAAAGAACAGGGCAAGGAAATTTTGTTTTTTCACGGAAACAGTGACAGATTGGATTTGTTTTGAGTGTCTGACAACCTCAATTATGTTTAATTATTTACTTCTAAATCAAACATTGCAGACTGAGATAGCCCATCCTCCAGAAATTCATTTCAAGACTGCTGGGAAAGAATTAATTAATCTTTTCACCATGACTGGAAAAAATTTGTTAGTTTTTTAAAAAATTCTGAGGCAGCTTATCACTTTCATTACGGGCTTTATCATAACTGCTTAAAAAATTACACTTTCTGGAATCTAGATACATGTAGATAGATACTCTAGATTGCTGGGTTCCAATTAATTGGGCGGTGGCATATTTTTTGTAATAACAAAGTTATTTGGAATATCTTTTGAGGTACAAATGAGATTCTGTCACAAATGTTGTCCCATTCCATTTTGTTGAGTTGTGTTTTAAGTCAGACACTCTGGTGTGTGAAGTTAATGATCAGGTACCAACGCATCTTCCAGTACATTTAATAGAGCTGCACGATAACAGACTAAGATACAATATGCGATATGCGATAAGTATGTGTCATATCGCGATGACAATAAATTATGCGATAAATTCATAGATAAGAGCTTGATCGATATAAACATTTTTGAATTTGTCCTTAAAAATTCGAGTTTTGCAAAAAATAAATGGTATTTTTTTATCCAAAATACTGCAAATTATTAAAATTAATTTATTGCACTTTAAGCGATAAATTTATTGCACCACTTGATATCTCGATAAATGATAAATTTGCGATTAATGGTGCAGCCCTAACAT
This sequence comes from Platynereis dumerilii, assembly GCA_026936325.1. Taxonomy (NCBI): domain Eukaryota; kingdom Metazoa; phylum Annelida; class Polychaeta; order Phyllodocida; family Nereididae; genus Platynereis; species Platynereis dumerilii. The sequence continues at coordinate 187,962 of JAPTHN010000198.1, read as the reverse complement.
GTAAACAAAAACTGTTAATCTTCAAATTGTTATGGTCGAAATTTGGGCCCTACATGAAATAATATTCAACTCAGTTAGTGAAGGAAAAATAAAAATTCAAAAATATTCAAATACTGTTGGTCTTTTATAATTTCATATCTATCACAAAAATGGCAACGCCTATGACTTGGCACTCGGCCTAAAATAGGCCTAGATATAGACAGTCTTAAAAGACAAGCCGAAAATGATTCTATCAGAATCTAATATATAGGATAATAGGTTCCTTGTGTTAGATAAACTGACAGATAATTATACTTAACTGACATGTAAATTTTTGTTTGACTGTTCCAGCAAAATTGTACTTTCGCTGGCCTCGGACGTGCCTCGGGCAAATATCTGAAGTAAGAGGGTCCGAGGCCGAGTCCAAGGCCAAGGATTGGTCATCCGAGACCGAAACCGAGGCCAAGGCCTTCAAAAATGGCCCTGAGGCCAGCCTTGAGGACGAGGCCGGCCTCGTGGACTCCGACACTGACAGTTATGCAAAGAAGATTGCAGATAGCCATGAATGCATCTTTTTGGCTTCAAGCATGATATGACAGCTGACGAGAAAATGTGACTTCTTGACCTTCTTTTTCAGTTGTTCAATCATCTCATGATGGCTTGAATGTAGAGGCAATATAGGTAATTTATTTTAAGATATTTCCCTGAACCTTGAAGTCTGGTTCATGAGAAAGCTTCTATGGTCTAGAATGGCTTGCTTTAAATCTTGTTAACAACCAACCTCCGCCACCCAGAGACCTCCGCTTACAGGCCTGTAAATAAAGACTATGTGGCGGTGGAAGCTACTATTTTGGTAATCATCATGCACATAGAACGATGAGGTAGGAGTTTCAATGCTAACTGAGTTCAATTTGCTTGGCCACTTTGCAGCATGTCTATCGCGGCTGAGTATCGCCTGATGGCTCCCTGTCAGTATCTAAATTTGGCAGTCAAGTATTGTCATGCAGTGGAATCGGACACTAGACCTCAAATTACAAGCCCAGCATGCAATCCACTCAGCCACTGAGGTACATGACTTTGCAGTGTGAAATAAAATCTTCACGCCAATGTGCATCATAACGTTATGGAATCTTTAATCAAGATTTTAGGGAAAGACAGGAATTGGAGGCATATAGAGTAACTTGGTTACTGACTTTTAAGAACGGCAGAAGAAGGTGGAATGTTCTCTTGAGGCCTCCATTTCCTGTCATGTCTGATGTCAGCCTATTAAAAGAGTGGTCAATCAGAGACTTGATTCATGACAAGTAGGCCTATAATGTGGTTTTCCTAGTTGCAGACCGGTATATAAATTCCACAGAACGCTGTTCTCCTACCCAAAATGGTGTTTTTGAAGGTGGCGCACAAGGCTAGCTCAAGAAAAACATTTTTTTGCTACAGGGCAGTTTTCAATGTGCATCATTTGGATACTAGGACAATAATTGACTTTAGCTTCAGGAAGATCTGAAAAGGTTGAGCTCCTTAAAATTTGCCTGACTTGACATGGAATGACTTGCTGAGGAATGCTATGTAATACCTTGATTTTGGCAATAGTTTTTTCAACATCTGCCTTCTTCTGTAATCTGATCCCGCCAAACTGCTCCCATATGATATAAAAAATGTCTTCCTTGTTTGATGGAGCGCTTCTTTGATAACTTGAATATAATTCCTGAAAAGAAAAGTAATTTCTAAAATATTGTTCCATATTGTTAAGGTATACTTCACACCACAGCATTTTCAACGTATAAAGACAGAGAGACATATTGTTTCATTTGATATGACGAAATACAGAAGAAACAAGAGATATCCCAAATTTTTGAAAGGTTGATAACAAATGTGACCTGCTCCACCAAAATGAGTTCAATGTGGGCAATCTGTATTTCCCAGAAATGAGCAAAATGTGTCAGAAGGTCACAATTTGATGTTTTTTAGCTGTTTTTATAAAAAGTCATTTTCTTTGAATATTAAAAACCATTTTTGCCAAAAAAAGATTTTAAATTATCTAAATTGAGTGTTTTTCTTATTTTTCTTAGTTCTTTTATTGTTATGGTGGGATATTCAAATGTCATTTTCTCAGTTTGATGTTTCGTATCATCAGTGTTTGAGGTGCCATATCTTAGGACTGAAAGGAGATATCTAAACATATGAAACATCATTTTAAAGCCCAATTCCAGAACAATATAGTCATTTTCATAACTCAATATGATAGGAGGTCGACTTTGAACTCATTTTGGTGGAGCAGGTCACAAATGAAATAAGGATGATACATCAAAATGATTGTTGAAAAAAAGAATAATTGGGTCAAATAGTTACATAGCCTTAATACCTCCTAGGAGAAATTTAGACTATGATTTGAATGGCATGTCCCTTTTTGCTTAGTGTGCTAATTGTTTTCTTTGTAAAAGTAGTTAAGCTCTGAATTTAATGGTGTAACTGTGTTTTTTTAATGTGCTTTTTGCCAAAGGTTTGCTGCTACACAGCCTATGTTTTGATATGACGCATTCTGTGCCCATAATAGAATGAAAGTAAGACTTTAGTCATTTCAGGGCACTAAAAGTGAGTTAATGTTTTGCAACAGGTACTGGGTTTAATTGAAAACGAAATATGCAGGCCAAGGAGGAGATTGGAGAACAATAGCCTACAGATCAGACAAAAGTTTAGACCGCGCCAATATTTTGTCAATATAAGCTAATGAATTTCTGCATGGATTCTCTTGCCAATGTATCAGGGAAGTTCTACAATAGAGAAAACTTCAACTATTTTTATCACTTACTTGAAAATACATGTGTGATAAATAAAAATTTCAGGTGGTCTAAACTTACGGTCTGATGATATATACTTACATCCAAAAAGGCGTTTAAAGCCATTGTTACACCCAATAGGCTTGATCTGCCCAATCACTTGATCGGGCGGCCTTTGTCAACCATATGGGCATTTTTTTGATTAGCCAAAAGGCTTGCTTGCCCAATCAAGTGATCGGGCATCCTTTGTCACTGATTCCAAAAGGCTTGCTCTGGGTCAAAAGGCGTGCTTGCCCAAGCAAGTGATTGGGCATCCTTTTCCCAAAGGCTTGCTTTTGGCCAAAAGGCTTGCTGAATAGTTCTGTGGCCTTTCCAAAAGTCTTGATCTGCCTAAATCACTGAGCTGCATTTTCCAAAAGGCTTGACAACCAAAGTCATTGGACTATTCTGGAAAAGGGCCAGCAATCCTTTGGGCCAGAGTCCTTTTTGTGCCCGAACAATTGTGAACTATTTGCAAAATTGAGTGACTATTTGAGGGGAGGGGTTTGGCAGCCAAATAAATTTACAAATAGCATTTCAGTCAAATTTGTTAAATGAATGTATCAAATTACCATAGATTAAGCATAAATTAAGTTGTTTTTAAAAAAAAAAAGTAAATATTTTGAGGTTGGTAACTTCAATAAGCATATGGAGGAGTTGAACCTACGCCACGCTAATCCTCTCAGATCAACCCAGCTATTGTACCAACCGAGCTAATGTGGACTCATTGTCATAATGCTTGAACACAGTATTTAAACCGTAACTGCCACTAGAGGGATTGCTGGAGGCCCAACAGGTGAGCTATTTTTAGACCATACTGATTCAGCTGGTTGGATGATCATGCTGCATAAGAAAATATGGCATAGGATAATAGGAGATTATCACCCCAACTCCCTAGCTCTGACAGTACGTGCTGACAACCCTGCTCACTCCAATTTCAGCCTCTTGTCACTAGACAACTTGCTAGCTAAAAATAGCTACATAACCAACATAAAGTAGACTATAGAAGGTCAAGTGACATGGTGGGTTAGGGGTAGCCTGCTGGACTGGAATTCAAAACATTGTTAGTTCAAGTCACACCCTCGGAAATGTTTTTCAACATGGGCTACACCACTTGGCCGGTTCATCGTGGCGGCATAAAAGGACTATTTGCATATAAAATAAGCATTTATTTGATTCCCAACAGAAATTATTTGTCAGGAATTGTTCATAATTAACCACAATTTATAGGAGGTTTCAAAATGCCAAGAAAAAGTTATACTCCTACAGGGGACATCTAGATAAGGATACACAGTGGCAATTTTAACCAGAAACTAACCCGTAAATCACAATTCGTTTCAATACCAATCATTTATTATTATTTTTCCAAAAAAAAAAAAAATTCCTCAATTTTTTTATTACAATTTTTTTTTTCCAAATTTTCTTCTCCCAAAATTTTTTTTTCTGACTCCCCCTCCCCCACCCAGACATTATTTCCCTGAAATTTCCCCCTGACTTTCTTTACTGAGTTTGAATATAGGTGGAGCCACATGTGTTGACTTTGCATCAAGTATATGGGCAACCAAGACAAAGACAGTGATGACCTCAAAAAGTTTATTTTGACTTTTTGAAAAGTACAATGAACTTTTCAAAAAGTCCAAATAACCTTTTTGAAGACTATTTGAGAATCACTACTTTTGGCATCAAGACTATTGGTGAAAGCAGCCATTGTACATTAGAGGTAAGGTGGGTAAATTATTCAATGTTATTTTAGACAAGTTATTCAATCATGTTTCATGTGATTTAAAGGCAACTAGTCATGACACAGGAAAAAATGATTCAATTTGTTGTTTTTTTCAAATTCAACTTAAGGGGTAATGATGATGATTCTATGAGCCAAAATTGTTAATAAATAAAAGGTCAATGAAAACGCATCAAGAAAATAAATGTCTGACACATTTTCATCCCAATAATGAAGAATGAATACACTTGACACCCAGTCATACTGCAAAAATGGTGTTCTTTCCTGCATTTTGTCTAAGAGACACCAATTTGAAGCATCATAAAACAGTGAAAGGAGAGTTTTCATTCATCTGAGTATGTGTCCTGATAAAATCAACAAACTTTTGTTCTTTTTCCACATTACAGACGAAATTACAGACGCCACTGGGGATAGTGTATTGAAACGTTATGTTAAAGAATAGCCCAGATTTATGCCTTCCATAAAAGTGGATGCAGTTTCATTGTAGGTAAAGCAAACAAACAAAAGTTGTTTGATTTCATCAGGACACATGATCAGTGTTAACACCCTGGTCATTGTTTTATGATGCTTCAAATGGATGGCTGTTAGACAAAACCTAGGGAAAAACACAATTTTTGCACTATGGCTGGGTGTCAAGTGTATTCATACTCCATCAGAAGGGTGAAAATGTGTCAGACATATATTTTCTTGATGCTTTTTAGTTGACCTTTCATTTATTTACAATTTTGGCTCATTGAATCACCATTATTACCCCTTAAGTTGAATTTTTTTTTTAAATTCAGAAATATGTTTTTCCTGTGTCATGACTCATTGCCTTTTTAAACTCACATGAAACACGATTAAATAACTTGTCTAAAATAACATTGAATGATTTACCCACCTTTCCTCTAATGTAGGGGAGAACGGGGCTGATTGTCACAGGGGCAGGTTGTCACAGTGTGTAAAACATAAACATGCTACTATTTCTATATAAATCATGCAGCAGCACTGCCATTCTGTATGAATGGCAAAAGGGGAGTGACTTAAACCTATCTGGTGAATATATACCTATATGATTCGTAATCTTGATGTCCTATTGGATATTTTTTCAAATTCAGATTTCGGGGCAGGTTGTCACATTTTCGGGGCAGGTTGTCACACTCTCGGGGCAGGTTGTCACTATTTTGGTTATGAGCTCGAATGCAGGAAGTGGAACTCTGCAGGGCAGATCTTGACCAAGAAAAGTTGATTTTGGACATATGAGGAATCCTTTACTTGCCCAGTGAAGACCTTAACAAACATGCTACTGTGTAAAAGGGTGCAACAAATGAAGGCTTACCAATCAGCAGGAAGCATTCTGATCTGGAGTAGGATTTTTGTGATTTTTTTGAAAATTTTACATATACATCTGAAATCGATTTATTTGAACACAATGCAATATCAGCATATATCTTCAGTCATCAATAGCATGTATAAAGCATAAATTTATATTTGTGTTAGTTTTTTGGTTTAAAAGCCTGCTCCTAATAGGTAACAACCAGCTCCAAAAAGTGTGACAACCTGCCCCGTCCTTTTACGACAACCTGCCTCGTCTTTTTTTGACAACCTGCCCCGACTGATGAAAATTCCAAAAACGAGTGACCAAGGCCCTTGTTATCAAAATTTCCACTATTTGTTCTAATGATGATTTAAAGAAATGTTTATATGGTAAGTGTATTAACTGTAACTTTTTCAAAAAGTATTTGATAAAGACTAGCATTGCATGCAAGTTGAAGGTAAAAAATTACTTTTTGTGACAGAAATTTTTTTAACAGACCGTGTGCCTACCAGATTCCCTTCCAGGGGTCAAGATTTTTCAAAAAGACTCCAGTGGGTTGTAAAAGCAATAAACAATGATTGGTTGAGCTGTGTGACTCCATATTTTAGTGCAATAAAAAGTGTGACAACCTGCCCCTGTGACAACCACCCCCGGTCTCCCCTACCATGCCATTAAAGGCCTTTTTGGATGTAAGTAGCATCAGACCGTAAGTTTAGACCGCCTGAAATTTTTGTTTATCACACATATTCAAGTAAGTGACAAAAATAGTTGAAGTTTTCTCTATTTTAGAACTTCCCTGATACATAGGCAAGAGAATCCATGCAGAAATTCTTTAGCTGAGCACCCATTTTCCTGATATTGACAAAATAGTGACACCGTCTAAACTTTAGTCTGAATCTGTACATGTTACCCAATTTCAAGTTCCCCATAGATTTTCCTTGGTATTTCACCCTCCAGATCTTGTGAAACTCAACTATCTCATTGGTCAAATCCTTTGTATCTTGATCTAGAAATGTCTATAGAAAGCTGAATAGTTCACCAATTTTTCTAAGAACTGTAAATTGTTGAGAAAGACCTTGAATAACTATTTCAATAGTGTTAAAGACACACGGATTCAAAAGTGTTTTTCTGCATGCTCCCGAGTTGAGAACTGTCTGTGTGTGAATTCAATTTCACCCTTATATATCCTAGATGAGTGGGAAAATACACATTTTGGGGGCAAACTGGCCTGTGTAGCAGAGTGGCATCAGCCACCGGCCCATTCACTTAAGAAAGAAAACTATCTGTCAAAGACTTTATGGATTGTGTGATACATGAACCAATAGTTTCAGTCTTGCTTGATCCTTAACCAAATTCTTTTTTTTTTTTCAAAGATTGGGCCCCAATGAAAGAGCCCCCCCCCTCCTCTGTCAGGCCTGATGGGGAGTATGTTGTTGCTCAATTTTTAACCTAGATAGCAGCTATCTATAATATGAACACTTTGTACTAACCAAGTGACCTAATTAAGGATTTTATTTGTTTACATTTATAGTTTTCATATATAGAGCAAGCAGCAAACTTTGTCTTATAGCCAGTATGCTGTCTGATAGTCCACACAATACACATAAAAAATTTGGAATCAATCAGTTACGTTTCCAGGGTGATTAGGCAGTTTTAGCAAATTTGAGTCCATTTTTTACTAGAATCACCAAATCTTTTGATTGCTAAGGGGCCGACCAGACAATAGTTGGGGGGGGGTTATGGACTTTACCCACGGCAACCATTTTTTTCTTTCACGACGCATCGATGAACTTTTTTTTTTCGCATGTGAACTCGCGACAAACTTCTTTTTGGAATTTTAACATTATGGTACCCTAGCTACAGGTGGAAACAAACTTTTTTTTTTCCATTTGCTGAACAAACTTTTTTTTTCAGTGTCAAGTGGGAAACAATCTTTTTTTTTCCCTAAATATCCATAGCCCCCCCCCCCCCCAAAGATCATCTGGTCGGCCCCTAAATATTTAAAGCTGGAGATTTCACATCAAGATGTCTGATACATAAATACAGCATACTGGCTATGTTATATTGTAATTACATTGGTTTCAAGTCTAAAATTTAAGATTTTATTATTAACTAGGTCGCTTCGCATAGAGCAAACGGTACACAGTGTGAATGTTTGTGTCAGGTCAATCACCATTAGGTGACAATTGAAAATCAGTTTCAACATAAGCTTACCTTGACCAACTTAGCAAAACAGGGTTTCATGTATAGATTATCAGTTTTGCCAACAAGCCGTTTCATGATTGAAGGTCCTTGTGCAGGATAAAGAATTTCTCTTTTATCCAAGATTTCCAAAATCACTTCAGTCTCCTTTTCAACACTGGACCTTGTCAAATGTCGGATCCTTTCCTCAGTTATTCTATATCTGTAAGAAGTATTAAAGAAATAAATAATTATCAAATAAATAAATCAGTTTCACTTAAAGGTATATTTTCAATGTAAAACTTGCATCCACTAATCTTATCTCTTGGCTATTCAATTACCAACTCAATCAGGTTTTTTCCTTCAGCAAATGAAGTACGCAGAATGTCATGCGTCGTGATGTCGTAAAATTTGAGAAATTTTATATTTATGTGATGATTACATGTATAGACCTTGTACGTGCCATCACTTATTATACATCACTGGAATGCTTAGTTTATATTGTTTCATACTGACACCAAAAATTTAATCTTCCTTGCAGAAAAAGGCTGTTAGACACCAAAAACCTTGAGAAAACAGGTGATTTTTTTGTGTCCCTCGTTACATCAGATTTGAAAAAATCATCTTTAAAGTGAGATTGCATGCCAACTACAAAAGATATCTTGTTCTGGGTTTCTCTGCAGTAATACCCAATTCCTCATGAAGTCCTAAAAGCTTACATCGTCTGTCTAAGTACTATCATGCCTTCTATAGAGCCCTTAATGCAAAGCAACGTCAACCTGTCCCTCTTGCTGAAAAAAATCAACCTTTAAATTTAGTCTGTAACTATTAATAGTGAAGCTAGGAACTTCAAACATACATCAAATAAATGCTCCTGAGTTATAATTTCATTTGCATATCTCAGATTTTGTGTGCAAATAAACCACTTGCTGTACAGATTGTCTAGTTTACCCTGAAATTTTTGTAACAATTGCAAACAACAGTCAAGTTGGAGGGGGGTTATAAGTGTCAAACCATCAGAACTCAAACCAGTACAGTCAAACAATGTGGAAAGTCCTATTGTCCAAAGGCTCATAAATCAGGGTTTACTGTGGTATAAAATATGGTTAGGTTTGCCATGATTTTATGACTTCTGTGATGCTCTGAAAAACCCTGAAAAAAATGTAACACATGCACGCATGACTGCTACAGATTATTGTGCTGGCTTCATAGCAGTGTACTGGACTTCAAAAATTACCAAAAGTGGTCAAACTAATGAATAACAAGTCATAATTTACTTTTGTGCCCTCATATCATGAAAAAGGGCAGGAATTTCTATTAAAATATAAGGATTACTCTGGAATTACATACTCACTTGTGATATTGATTTCTTATCGCTGATCAAAAAATTGACACCGGAGATATACGTGAGATGTCAAGTAAATTTTCGATAGTTATTGAAGTAAGATGTTTTAATTAGTTCTTAGGTATATTGGTAATGTTTTGAAACCTTTAACTTGAGATTTTGAGTTGAACTCCGGCTTCTAGCTTAGTTATAAACATGATGCTTGAAAACGTTTTTTGTGGGTTGCTGTATCATAACTTTGTGGATCTGAGTCTCAGTTTTGGAAAAGAGATACTTCTTTTCACTGCTCAAGTCAGTAAGATCGTTGTGTTGGCCAATCTCATGGTGATACATGGAGTACTTTGTATTTTACAGCAGCTTTAGTGGAATGAAGTAGTTTTCGAGAAAAACGCATTTGAAATCTGGATTTTACATTGATTTACGTGGTAAAAAAATTTGCTAATGCCATATACAGTCCTGATTATTGCAAAATCATGGTTGATTTTGTTTTTAATTGGTTGTCCAGAGTCTATTTTAGACATTTTTGAAGAAAACTATTTTTGGTCCAAAACAGCCGTGTAACGCAAATTGTACGACCTTGTGACATGCGACCAGAAGGTATTGTTACCCGGTAACACTAAAAAAAATGCCTGCGGCGGATGGACAGATCGTTTCCGGGCCAGCCCTCGGCCCCTATTCAATGCACATGGATGAAATTTGGTACACATAGGGTAATATTCTTTGAGTTGGACACTTATATTCTGTACATTTTAAAATAATGATATCTTGCTTGGCCTGTGGGTTATTGATTGTCAACCAGGGCCTCAAATTAAACGTTTTTGCTGAATCTAACAGAAAATTGACAATTGGCACAGCACAAGAACTAAATTGGTGGTTAAATTTCTGAAATAAAAAATGACATAGGGCATCTTTGCCCATTGCGTGTCACTTTTTTTCAGCTTGCTTGAAGCAAATGATGTCATAATTTTGACCAATAGTATGCAGCAAAGGCCAACTTGGTATTGTGGCAGTTGTTCACACATGTCAAACCGCAATCCACATGGACTCTTTCACCTGTTCATGAACAGTTGTATTTAACACTCCTGTGTACAACTGTTGGTTGTTTCAATTGATATTAAATCAGTTTCAAGCTGACTCTGAATGGCTTCACATCTATTTACACTAAATCATCATGCCTTGACCAAAAGCCACGAGCATTTTCTATGACATCAGTAAGGGACCATTCAGAATTTATGACTGGGTTGCGGGATAGATGGGAGTTTTACCTGAGCGGGTGCTACATGCTTCCGGTGGGACAGTACTAAATTTTACCTTTTGCCCGGAATCTATGTGCCTTACAGGCTAAATAGAATTTTTGACTTGAGGGGAATTGGAGTTTTGCTCGACGGAGCACCAATTTTTCACAAATGTTTCAAGGGGGTACTTATTACTCACAACATGCTTAAGGGGGGTATGAAATTTTAATAAAAGAAAAGGGGACATACTAAAAATCCACATGGAATGTATGAGATGTACAAATAAGCGACCAAAGACGGTATACATTTTTGATAGAAAGTTCCAACAAAATTCCCCAGAATTATAAATTCTGAATGGTCCCTCAGGACAGGATGATAGCCCAGTGATATGGCCAACATTCATAAGAAAATCCCAGTGGGAATCAGATCAAGGACCCCACGATTGGTAGCCCATTGTCCTGCCGCCTTAGCTGAGCCCCTCTTTTGAGAAAATGTTATTTTCACTATTATGCGTGTTTATTTTCGGTATAAACAGTCATTGCATGGATCACCTGATCCTAATCATCTGAATGCACAACATTGGACTTTCAGAATGTATGTACTGAAAATGTGTGAAACACAAACTGAAACTCTCACTGTGAAACTGCTAAAGTCAGTTCCTGTTAGGAGATCAATGGCTTAAAATGCCATGGTCACCCATGTTAAACACTATGTCACTTTTTAGGAGAGAGTGGTGTCATACCTTCTCTCGACCAATGAAAATTGCAAGAAAAATGATGTATTTTCTACCTCAAATGCCTACAAATATGAAATCTTCTGTAAAGTCTTCATTTCGATTTAAAAAACCCATATTAGAGCTCAGGATAGGTTAATCTTACTCATAACTAAATGACTAAGAAACTGCAGTCAGATCAATGCCGTTGACCAGCAACAGATAATTGAAACAGGACAATATTCTAATAAAATTCACAAATTTCTGACACAAACTTGAGAGAAAAACGGGTTTTTTACCCCATCTGTAGGGCCATAAAAGACCCACTATACTTGTTTGTATCATGCTGATATTTTGGGTACAGATAACGGAGGTCTTAAGCTAAATATTGGTACCAAATATGTAGGTATAGGAGCTATCAATTGGCCAATACAGCCCAACAAAAAGTGTCAGACTCAAGGTTACATCCTCTAAGTGTCCAACTCAAAGAATCTTACCCTATAGCCTGTACGGCCTAGTTGTGCCTTTTGATGGTCTAATGGATAGCTATCCCATACTTTTTGTAATAATTAAAAATATATACACTGAAAGACGAAAGTTATGCATATGCCGTGCACTCAAGAATCTCATCTGTGTACTCAATGTAAGGTTCTACCCAACAAAAGCTTGACTTACAATTAACTATAAACACTAAAGATAATGGTCCTGGGGTTCATTGCAAGGTTGCAAGATCCTGTCATCTGGAGCATCACCCACAACATCAAGAAACATTCTTTCATCACAATGATGGTTGTCTTGAGCTCTGGTTGTTTTTCTGGGTCTAGCACCTTTTTGTTTATTCCTAGTTAACCCTGGCTCCCTGTGACAGGCAGATTTCATTGATACACTTAACAGAAGGACATAAGTCACTCTACAACCTAAAGCTGGTTTTTCCCACCTGTGCCACTCCAATAGATTTATCCCTTTCATATTGTGGTATTGGGGACACACTGAATTCAATTGTCAAAGAATTGTGTGCTTGCATGTTTCAGGATTGATTTAAGCTCATATTGAACAGCATATCTGCTACTGATACTGGTCAACAGCAAAAAAAGTGTTTTCTGAAAAGAGCCCTTTGTCACCCATTTTGTACAATGAAATTTTTTCTCGGTTCTGTGGTTTATTGTTTGTGACCCTGTTTTTGGGTGTGTAGTAATTTAATACACAAAGAACAATATACAATGTGCAAATGTGCAAAGTGTACCAAGTGTCTTTGTGTAGGTCTTGTTCCTTCTGCTGCCAGGCTTGTTCTGCCAGCTGTTTGGGCTGGTGGAGGGAGGAGCAGCAGAGCCCCCTGGTGGCAACTACAACACCACCAGTGACAAACAGGGGAACTAGGGGCTCTTCTGCTACACTCTCCCCCTTTTTATCTGGGAGCTTGCTGCATCTCTCCAAAGTTGAATTCATCCTTGTTCCAGTTTCTTCCGAACACAGATGACGTACAAGGTGCATGTATATACAGGGCGTGAGTGTGATGATAATGTGATGACCCCTTACATGGTCTCGTGCCGGTGCATCCAAATTCCGTAATTCTATGAAGAGAATCCTTGGGTGCGAAAATGGTGATGATCAAATGTTTCCATCCCCCAAAAGTATTCACAATCCAGTGATGAACGTAGAATGATATATGTACAGATGATGACCAAGGAAGCTGGCTGGACTGATGCCCTGATTTCACAAATCACCAACAGCGAAGACTGCTGAGACCGGGAAGCCCAATCCGTGTAATTATACACCTCACCAGATGTTATGATGATGGACGAGTTGTGGCAATCGTGGTCTATGATGCTGAACCTGGTATTTGATGAAGGAACAGCAGCCTTCTCCATGGCTTGATGACTTCTGCCATGCTTCCCGGATGAAACATAAATGCCTGAAGCGGTTCCTGGAGGGAACCATGATGAGATAAGCTTTATTAGGCCTAAATTCCCATCAGGCTGGTTGCCTCTGTCGCATGCTCAAACATAAGGCATTCTAATGTTATTAATGCCATGTCTATAGCACACTGACAGAGGGCCATACAGAGATTCTAGCAGCATGATGAAACTATGAGGAGGAGGACGGTCAACATGGCAGCCATGGACAAAGGTGCGACCAACTACCTTTGTCCTCTGCCTTTTGGGTGGTTGCTCCTGAGGCGATGCTGCATGTTAAGACACTCAGCTTGATTTAAGCCAGTGTTTCCAGCAGGTACTTCTGAGGCATCAAACTTAGTCGATGTCCTCTCATGGTTGATGGTCTGTTGGAAGGAAGTTGTTTCACCAGGTCTGCAACCAGAAAATAGCGGCTCAGACTCCTGCAGCTTCTCTGGCCTCAAAGAGCCCTGACACATAGCACCAGCTTCTAACAAGTCCGTAGTTGTGGTCTTCACTCCAAAGATGGGCTGAATTTCCGAAGAGACTAGAATATTCCATTGTTTTGGCCCTGGACATCCATCACGTTTGTAGTAGGTACCTCGACAATTGCAACTGGAGAATTCCTGCCTCCGACCAGCAGAAACTGCTGATGGCAGCAACTGGGAATTCTCCATGCAAATGTATGGCACCTGTTCTGCGCCTCCAAAGGTATCGACAGACTGAAACAGATCACTTGTTGGAAGGTTGTCAGTGACCTTCCTGGATGGCTGGAAAGGCTGTTTAGAAGGACGGCTTGGGATGAGCTGCATCTCGAAGTGATCGGGTTCTGATGAGTTATGCAGTACTTGCTGCAGGGCAGCCAGTTTTTTCCTCATCTTCCATCTGAAATTACGGCTGCTGTTGTGGAGTTTGGAGGCACGTTGATGGATGGAACCCACAAGATTAGAGAACCTGGTTGGTAGGCTTGACAAATGGTTCAGTTGTTCTTTTAACCACGGCCATACTGGTCGGTGATGCTTGGACTTCAGATGAAGTGTCTTTTCCAGGCCGTCTATTTTTTGGACAGGCAACTCTGACACAGGAGTACTCGTTGAAGTATTATGTCCGGGATGGTCTTCTTTTCTAGCAGCACAAGATGACAAACTTGAAGCAGGTGACTCTTGAGTATCTCCAGGAGTTTCCAGGAGCTCCAAGAAGCCACTATCTCTTCGTAAGTCACAAGAAGACACATCTCTCGGATCATCACCAACGGTCACATGTACCTCCTCCCTCTTCACTTTTTGGCATTTGGAGCCAACTGCTTCTGGAAACATGATGATGGAAGAAACAGGTAACTGGTCATTTTCCAGCAGATTGATGACTGATGATCGGTGCACAAGGGGCATGGTCTGGGGCAGCCTGACAACTGTTTCCAATGATTGATGTCGGGAAACACTAACAGCTGCTTCATACTGACGGTTATGTCTACCTTGACTGACAAACTCCTCCTGATGATTCATCCCCGCTGACTGATGCGGCTGATCAGTCTGAGAAGCCAAACTACAGACAACTCTGGAATTAATTCCTGGGCCTTATGCAATGGCATCGTCAGAACTGACAATTAAATAAAGAAATTCTGGTGGTCGACTGATGGGTGGATGCCAACAAGATGATGTTATACCCTGATGATGGGACTGTTTGTCAGGCTCCGCACTTTGGCATGTGGTTCCTACTGCCTCAGGTCGGGTTGTAGTGGAAGAGGTTAAATGTTGGTCCCTTGCAATCTCTTTGATGTCTTCTGATGGCATGGTCTGGGGCAGCCTGACTATGTTTTTCAGCTGTTGATGTCTGACACCATTAACGGCTGCTTCAACCAGACCATTTCGCCAACTTGGTTTCTTGTTTTCAGACGGACTTCCACTTCTCATTCCAAGCTGTCGATGGTGATGTTCAGCCTGCGAAGCCGAGCTGCTGAAAACCTTGGAACCAAGTCTTAGGCTTCCAGCAGTGGCATCTGCGGAAGAAACACATGGAATGACATCACAGCGGAGGTCGGGTGGTCCCAGATGATGCATTGGTGTTGATCCGGAACCATTGAGGCTCGTCGACGATTCACCAAGATGTGGCTTTCTGTCTGTTTTCACAAGACAACTGCTCGGACAACTAACAGAAGCAGCAACATGTGGATCACTTCGAGCGTCTTGCAGGGGTGTATCCGAAGAAACTGTAGAAGGTGGTCTTGTCATCATGGAACATGCAGATCCATGTGGGCTGGTGACATTCAGGGCTGAGCTACTTATATCTGCCAGGAGATGTTTGGAAGTCAGCACTGATTTCAGGGCAATGGAATCTGTGACAGGAATATCAGTCACTTTGGCAGTAGCTCTGGCGTTTGGCAATTTAAGCATGCTGACCTCGTTGACTCTTCTTATAATCGACATGTCAGGAGTATTTTGCCGAGATGGATGAGATGAAGACTGTGAATCAGTGGCCAATGACACACTTGGGAAAACATAACCATGAGACTGTATTGCAGAACTATTGTCAGGAAGGCTTGTTTCTAGCCGAGTCTCTCCTCTGCCCAAGTCATCAGGTAGCAGGCACATTCCCAGTTGGTGGTCGTGACCACTGATGGCAGGATCTGACTTAGGTGAGGCTTGTTGTCTAGAGGATACATGGTTCCCACAGGCAGAAAGATGGGTCTTAGCCACCGGATAAACCAGAGCCTTAGAGCCAGCACCTTCTGCCATCTTTCCTGGACTAGTGTAGCCCGACGTCCTTGCAACTCGACTCGCTGTGGAAGAACTGCGCACAGTGGCTGCCATACTGGTTCCAGCAGGCTCACACACTGACTGTGGGAGAGCTCCAACTGTGTATGACCGGTGAGCAGTCCCTTGTCTGGAGATTTCTGTTTCCGTCACCTGGGGTGTAGCAGGCAAGTGGTCGGAAAGGACAGCCTGAACCTCTGAGCACGTTTTTGCTCTGAAGCAAGGCTTAGTCCACTCTCCAACCATACTGGTGTAGCTGCTGGGTTCTTCATAAAATGGCTTCCTGTCCATTGGAGACTTCTGGAAGTTGGTCCTTTGGCTTAAACAGTGAGTGGATCTATGGTAGACCTGTTCAAAACCAGACTTCAGAAATCTGAGTTGTTCCACCAGAAACACCTGTCTATGGTACTGTTGCTCCTGATTCTGCAACCATTTTCTGTAGCGGCCCTCGTAAAATTCTTTTAGGCGTAACCACTCATGCTGCCATTTGTGTCGCTCTTCTCGACGATGGTAGTACTCGCCTGGTCGAAATTTCTTTTGCCATCTCCATTCTCTCTCTTTATATCCTAACATTTCATCATGTCGCAGCTCTTCAAGCAGATTCAGTTGCCATTCTTGTTGCTCCAGCCTCAGTGTGGATTCCAGCTGTTGTAATTCCGCTTCAAACTCCGCAACTAGTGAGGCATTTGGAGTGAGCAAAATGGAAGCTCGCACAGTGCAATTCTGGGAACTCAGGAGAGGTACGACTGGAGGTCTCTGGCCTGAAGATTTTCGATGTCTTGACCGACCATCGCCACCAGACATGTTTGAATGGCCAGGCTCCATTGAGAAGGGATTCCTGAGATAGTTGTTGTGTCAGTAACCGGTCTGAGAAAGTTGTCTAGATGATCCAATCTTGACGAACTGCCAGCTAGGCTGCTCAAATAAGCAAATTGCCTACAGTTCAGCCAACCTCAGACAATAACGGACTTTCCTAGACACAGACTACCCTCGAGACTCTCCTTTGCAAAATTGGAACTAACACAACAGAACCAACCACAAAACTGTTGGGACAGGAGAATTGCCTCAAGCCACGACTGATTTACCAACAACTCAAAGCTATCACAATGCACCAACTCCCTCTGGGATACCACAAGCAGCCTTACAATAATTTGTAGCTGCTGTGGATAACCTCAGAAATGATCTAATAACTACAGACAAATCTGAGATGACTCTGTGTCACCAAAGACCCTGGCCTGTCCCAAGCTGCTCAGCAATTAATGCCAGCTGCTTTAGTCAAGCACAAGAAAAATGGCAACACTGGAAACCACACTAAGAGAGTGGAAGAATAACCTTCAGACAAGAGCAGTCAGCAAAAGTAGGGGGACCATATCGTCTGTATCACGCAAAACTGAGATATCTCAAGATATCCCAATTTTGCATAAATTCACAATTTATTGTCAAAGGGGTGTTTCACCATGTGGTGGTCCAATTTTGAAGAAATGTCCATTACTAGTGGAGAAATTGTCACCTAAATATCAGCATTTTAAGCCTTCATTATAGCTCTCTTTTGTCTAATGTTTGTCGTTGACAACCATGATGATTTCTTCATGCATGAAGCAGTCAAGAGGACTTATCCCACTCTTCCAGACAGCAGAACACAGAGGCCAACCTAAATCAGTGTACACAAAAAGTATAAATTGACTTATCCCATTCTTGCACTCATCTTCAGTACATGTGAGGCTCAATTATTCAGTGGAAATAAAGGTACAAAATGAAATAGCTGGGTTTTGCATTCAATAAGTTCTAGGTGTTTTCTTTCAAAATACTATGAAACAAAGGGTCAAGTTAAGATATCTCATTATTGCATGTCACATATTCTATGAATTTTCCCACTGTGCTTGAACAAAAAAGTCACACTTCAAGATAACTGTTTCTTGCAGATGCCTAAATATCAAAATCTGACTGCCCAGAAGAGCCCTAACAAGTTAGCCTAGTTTTGCGTGATACAAGCTGCTTTGGCCTGGGGCCCTATCATCACGCAAAAGTGGGATATGTCCATGCATTTGTATGTTAATCATTCAGCTGTTTGTTTTGTTTACATTATTTAAGTGACCAAGAAGAAGCAGAAGCTGAAGAAAAGGTAAATATATGACAAAATACTTCAATTATTACAATATCACATTATCACAAGAGTTCTTTTTGTTGTGACCACATCCATGTAACTATGTAGATCTACAGGGTTAAGAATTTGACTGCTTAAGACATGTGTACAGTGTGTAGCATGTTGTTAGGTGCGGACCAGATGATACATTTGGGGGGGGTATGGATTAGACCCCCATGAAAAACTTTTGTGATGACAAACTATTTTGCAAAGGGGCGTATCTAGAAATGGCCTGAGGGGGGGCCATAACATGGGGCGAATACGGGGCGCTTTGCAGCTTTTCCTCTCTTTCCCGTGTTAATTTTTGGACTGAGGGGGGGCCATGGCCCAATTTGCCCCCCCCCCCCAAATAATCCACTGAGTTTACACTATTTACCACCATTTTGACATGAAAGTTTTCTAGTTGACGGTGGAAAAAAAAAAGTTTTCATTTTGATGCTCTGAGCAAATTTGTTTTTTTTTGTCAGTGTCATGTGCTGAACAAGCATTTTTTCTCAAAAATCCCCCCCCCCCAATGTATCATCTAGTCTGTCTCTGATAGTTTAAACAAAATTATCAACAATCATATAATTTCATGCTACTAATATTCTTGTCACTTTTTTTTAAATGCCTGATTTTTTCAATACAGGTAGTAGACTTATTTTTTTGTTGAATTATTACTTAACAGTTAGTTGAAAAAACCAAATATTTTCTGTTTCAGTTGATATTACACAACCTACATGCACATGGTTCCCTTGGAAACCTCGAATTTAATGGTGGAAATCATCACCCGTCAGCCTCATAACATAAAATGAAAAACGTACGTAATATACTTCTTGGCATTATATGAATTGCCTTTTATTTTTATTTGGCATATAAGGCATTCAAAATAAAATTTGATAATGACAATGTGAAAAATTCAAAATGGTTTGTTCAATTAGGTCTATTGATGCGAAATTCATTTATTGCGGATAACATACAAAAAACTAAAGTCTTATAACTGATATCTGCCTTCAACATACCACAGCAGTGATTTATGAAGTTTTATCTTAAATTTAAATTTTAACCTATGATGTCTGTAACTTACTTCTTATCTAAATTACACCATGTGTTGTCAGAGTGAGGCTGAATGAAGTGTCACCATAGCAACTGACAATATGAGCCTCAGTCTGAGTCTGGGTGACCCGTAGATTTTTGTTTTGGAGGGGGTGGCTAGGAGTTTTTCCGGATGGAAATTATTAATTTGACTATAACGCTGGATGCAATTATTTATTTTGACGTGGGTAGAAAATTTCACATGCTCACGTCCGGGCCTGAAGGGCCGACCAGACGATAGTTGGGGAGGGGGGGGGCTATTGATTTTACTCCTGGGACGAACTTTTTTTTTTCACTTGCGAAGTGTCGACGAACAATTTCTTTTCCCATGCGGACGAGCGGCAATTTTTGTTTTGGGCAATTCTAAGATTACGGTATCCTAGCTGCAGGTGGAAACAAACTTTTTTTCAGTGACAAGTGCAAAACAAACTTTTTTTTCACTACCAAAAATCCATAGAAAAAAAGATGGTCTCTGGTCAGCCTCCAAAATAAAGATCACAGAAGCCAACATATTGCAGGTTATCTGCGTTTAAATTGTTATGGGTTATAAATTTGAAATTCTGGGGTTGGGGGTGGGCAGTGACTTAAATAATGACCAACGGGACAATGGGTTTAAGCTCAAAATTAGGGGGGAGGGGCAGAGGGGGGGGCCAAATGAATTTCAGGGGGGCGCCCCGGCTCTCCCGCCCCCCCCCCCCCTTGTGACACCATTGGGGGTCGCGGGAACTAAATTTTAATCATTGGATCATCCGCTGTCCCTTCCAGGAACGCCTATGTGGAATCAGCATTAAGAAATACCCCTTACAGAAAACATTTGTTTTAAGACAACCAAGAAATTATTTATGATTATTTATACTTTTTTTTTTTTTCAACAGGTAAGGCGAAGACCATAGGAATGGAAAATGTTTGAAGCTGCCCTTCCTATTATTTGGCATTGATTTGGCATCATAGGACTGACAGGGAATGTTTTAATGGTACGATGTGCAGTTGTGACGCAGGATGAAAATGCCACGGAAGATGGTTGGTCAGCTGAAGATTTAAAAGAACGGAAAGCTACTCCCAGGCCGGAAAAGACCGTCAATTTTAATGATAAATTGATAATTGTCAGCCATACTTTTGATATTTATATATTATACTGATCACTTCTTTGAATATCATGAAACATCATTTACTGTGTCTGTAGAATTATCGAAACTCGATAAGAAGAAAAAAATTACTATTACATACAATTTGTTGTGATCAATTTTCAAGCCATGAAAAATATTGTATTTTACCAGTGGTGGATAATAAACCAATTTTGACGGGGATTCCCAGGGGTTTCCCAAAAATATGAGCGTCATTTGACAAAGGAAAAAAAATGACAGAAAAAAACTATTTCCATGACAGTAAAAGTGACCTAGCTCCCTCAATTTTGCAGTTACAGCCTTGAAATTAATAGAGCGTCTTCATGGGTTCTCCTTGCGTCTTCGCTGAACACGGCATTAATTTCAGGTAACCCATTGTTATTTTAGAGCACTCTGACCGAAGAAACTTTTTTTATTCACAGGTCTAACTATAGAGGGCTGGCGAATAAAATGTATTCAATGTATCTTCACGCCCTTCGCAGCGTAGGTGCAGACAGCACTTGGCTACAACGTGTAGCAGTTTCGTGACAATTGCATTAAAATTCTGCACCAGGAATATTTAGGTTTTTTTGCGACTTTTTGGCATTCATGAACTTGCCAGCTGTGACGTCATCAAGACAAGTGACGTCATCAAGTGACGTCATGGCCTGACGTCACTTCGTTTGCAGTGATTGTTCTGTTTACAGTGTTTTCAGTGCATTTTGTTTGCTTGCTGGTCAATAATATTGGATTTACACTCCATTTTCGGACGAGCAGAAGGCTTAACACAGCTTTTTAACCAAGGAAAAAGCTGGGTTAACTTTTCTGGTTAACTTCCACGACAACTAACCCAGGGAGTTGATACATCACGATGAGTCTCTAACATGGGTTAAATCTCTTAACACAGGAAAGATAACCTGTTTTTAGCGTTGATACAAAAAACATGCCACTGACTCAGTGGTTTAGACTGGTTATATCCTACTTTTGCGTGAGACAAAATGCCGAATTTCATCACGCAAGACTGAGATATAATGATAAAGGCTAGAAATGCACTGATAAGGTCAAATTTACCAATGGTTAAGTTGATTTGACCTCTTCTTCCACAAAACAAATCGTAACTGAGCTGATCTTCAGAATCATGCAAGAAAAGGATAACTCAAAGGAGCTTGATATAGCAGGCTTAGTTTGGGTAATCTCAGACTCAACAACTGAGATAAAATGTTATGTCCCATTCTTGCGTACACATGTTTAGTATGTAAGCAAAAGCTTATCTAACGCAAAAGAGGGACATATCAATGTAGCCTCCTTTAATCTTTCAAATAGCGTACAGTTTCCCAGGAATTGTGTTATGGAAGAGTATGCTAAGTTGACTTGGCTGTCCTTTCCAGTAGGAAAAGCTGTTTGGCTGACACACCTTACTGCTGGAAGACTGGGTCTTATTGATTTGAATGCCTTTTGTCTATAACAAACCCTCAAATATCAATGTCAGAAAGAGTTAACATACTTTTATTTATTTCATGAACTTTCTACAAAGAAAATAAGTTCACGGATTTATTAGTGATGGCACGAGGACTTCGGGGATGTAAATATTATTGCTAAGAATGGTGTATAAGTCATGTAAGTCCTCATATTGTGACCCAAAACTTCAAGAGGCTCTCCTGAAAAGTCAATATTTTACTATGTCCTAGTCTTGCATGATACAGACGATATGGCCAAGTCAAAAAGACAAAAGCAAATTATCACCCACTACAGACACCAAAAGCAGATATCAAGAAGCAAAGCGAAAGACAAAAACACTTGAGTAGCAGTTGAGACTGAAGCTTTAACTATTCAACAGCAGAAGAACAAGGGAATCATGAGCAGCCCAGTAATATGACCTGGGAGTCTTCACTGGTGTCAAGTGACTCCACACAGAACAGCTGAAACTCTATACCCTCAACTATAACTGTTTGAAGCAACAACTTCACAAATCAAGTAATCAGGAACTAAATGCATACAGAATAACTATCAAGTAATTCGGGCAAAATTGACAAATATCTCAGAGTGTACCCCACTTAAAACTCTCAGAAGACCACAGTGTGCAAAGCACAAAGTTATCAAACTGAAAGTCAAGTGCCACACACTGAAACAAAGTCACAGAAATAATATAACCAGGTATGACTTTGACTAACAATGAGGAAAAGAGGGTCTTGTAACACTCAGTCAAAGACGAGCAACAAAAGTCATCCACTAACCTCACTGAAAGCTCTCAGGCTGGGTCCCAATAAGTTACCAGCCTACACAGACTTATTCTAAGAAACTAGAGTTGAAAGAATTAATACTCAAGTGTGTAATTATGTAGTGGTCTATAGTATAGCCTAAAACTTTTAGAAAGTTTGGTATACCTCAACCACTAAGTTTGACTTAATAAGTTTACAAGAATTAGCGAATTATTTCACAATTGATACCTGTAGAATACCTGTAGCCACAATGTATGAACATGCAATCCACAGGATTCAAAAAAGGTACAACAATTGGAAAGAAGCAGAACTCTTGAGTTGTCTAATTTCTTAAACCTTGTTAACTAATAAGTAACTTAAAATTTAAAGAGAATTGCCAATGTCTCTGTCTGTGTCTCTTGTTAAATACCTGTAGATGCAGTATGCCAAAGCATACACATTCCCACAGAATTCTACAAGAAAACACAGTAGAAAACTAGCAAAACACCCAAAAGTTTACAAAAGACAACTTACCCCACTCTCCCCTATTAAATTTTTTTTTTGGGAGTGGGTGCACTATATGACCTCAGAGGATGTCCTATAGTACTATGTTAGTCACAGGTTCAAATCCTCTTAGTCAAGGTGTGAATGAAATGAATGAAGGTGTGAATGAAATGAATGAAATGAATGAAGGTGTGAATGTTCACACGACACCTTGGCTTAATTCAAACTGTCAAATTCATAAAGTGCAAAATAATATCTGCCCTCTGAATTCAACAGAAGTTACGAAAATTTAATGACAATTTACGGTTATTTTGCACAAGCCTAGAATCTGACTGTCAGTTCACCGAAAATCAGTATTACTGTCCTCAGTGGGAGCCAAACAGACAGTTCCCAATGGCTTGGCAATGACTACAAAATAATTAGGTTAAAGTTTAAGAATAAATTTAAATTTAAGAAAAGGTTGCAAGGCCAAGAGCTCAACTGCCACTCCTTCGAATTGCAGAAAAATACTGCCCTCAAAGGTAAGCAACAGCCAAGATCGCACTGCCTATGCAACTAAATAAGTACTAATTTAAAATCTTAAATTAATAAATTACTTTAACCTATCAGCAAATTATGACTGACTGTTGTGTGCAATTACTGAATTGAGGGGGACATGTGCAACCCAACCTAAGACTTTTTACAATCTCTGTTGGTGCCATGTGCCTCCACCCAAAATAGAACAACTCCACAAGCAATCAAGTTATTTTGCTGCTAAAGAACTAATTAAATTGAAATCAAATATTTATATAACTATCTAATGTGAAAAATTAGGAAATAGTGTAATGTCACAATTACCTCAGTATGTAAAGCAATTTCTTGCAACAACCGCAACAAAAGTGACCACTATTCCCTCCTCTCCAAAAAAAATTGAAGTATAGATTTAAACTAATGTGTTATATTAATAGTTTAAAACAGTTCTAAGTTAGAGTTTAAACTGAAACATTGATCAATCCTACTAAGTGCAAACAATACAGACACCTAAAATGTGAGAAAAATATTCAAACAACAGTGTCTAATGTAATGTCACCACACAAAGTAAGAATTAAAAAATGTATAAACTGTTAAATAATAATCTGAGAACAACTAACCTGACAGCAGAGAAAAATAAATACTCAAGGCTAACTTGAAAGTCAGCTCAAGTATATAAATGCTCAAGTCACAATAATAATGTGATCAAGCACAAACTTCTGACACCAATGTAGTAATTTAATACACAAAGAACAATATACAATGTGCAAATGTGCAAAGTGTACCAAGTGTCTTTGTGTAGGTCTTGTTCCTTCTGCTGCCAGGCTTGTTCTGCCAGCTGTTTGGGCTGGTGGAGGGAGGAGCAGCAGAGCCCCCTGGTGGCAACTACAACACCACCAGTGACAAACAGGGGAACTAGGGGCTCTTCTGCTACAGGTGATTTACACCATGGAACCATCATATTAACCATACCTCCTGAGCATCTTGGCTGCCCAGCATATGCAAAACTTTTGTCTTTTAGTGTATAAAAAAGATTTTTGTTCGTTTCCAGACCAACACTCAGTCAATATTGCATATGCATGGATGAAATTTGGTACAGATGTGACCTACCCTATCAGCGTGCCTCGGCGGCCCAACGTCAGCCCAAAGCCGGTCCGATGCTGCTGACATCGGACCGACGCCGGGCCGACGCCAGACCGCCGAGGCTCGGAGGCTCGCTGACAGGGTATATGGTCTAGTTGCGCCTTTTGATTGTCTCTTTGATAGCTATCCTATACTCTTTTTTTAAATTTCAAAAAATTAAAAAATACATTTTCTTTCTCTTCGGGCTAACACTCGGCCACTATTGCATGTATATGGATAAGGTTTGGTACACATAATTATGCCTAATATGGTCTAGTAGTGGATATTGAAGGCCATGACTCGACCGCTATTGCGTACCAATATGAAATTTGGTAAACAAAGCAATTTTATGGTGTAATTGTAATCTTCTAAATGTGTTATTCGCTGAAGGTTTGCTGCAACACAGACTATGTTTTGCTTTGCAGGTGTCATGTGTAACTGCACTGGGCAGTGTAACTGCACTGGGCAGCACATTGCAATAACAGCCAAGAGCGAAGCAAAACAGGAGGAAAAATATCTCATACAAAATGGCCAGTAGGAAGTTGAGCATCTTCCGCAAATTTTCTGTTTCTAGAACTTTCAAGAGTCAACTCTTGAAAGCTGCAAAGGGATCCGACCCACGTTTTTATCTTTATGGAATTTTCGCAGCTATTCCGATCCTCAGAGTGATCGAAGCTGATTAATCAATTTTCCAATAAAGACCCTCACTGATTTGTATTGGGTCATTTTCAACCATTTGGTCAGTATTGACATTCATAGGGTCTAGAATTCAGTAGTTATGTATGATGATCCAACCTGACCAATCATCATTTTGCAGCAAAGTTAACCAACCCAAGTTTTGAAATTTACTTGTGTGTTATACACATTGCTGATTGATACAACTTTAACAAGAAAAGTACCCTTAAAAAAGGGTACTGTATCGATCTTACCATGAACCTGAGGGCATAAGGCACGTAATAAAAAGTTTTAATATCTAAAAGTTCACATTTCGATGAATAGTTGCGCATAGAAAAAAAAGCCAAGCCCCCTCCCTTTGTTTCATGAAAATCTGACACAATTAAGGAAGTGTGAAAATAAAAGTGAACTTCAGTTATTTTGCAACCTAACAAAAAAGGTTAACTTAAGTTATTTAAAAAAGTTAGCAAATATCCCCCCTACAAAAATAATCATGGATATGCCACTGGTTTGTTCTCACTGGGTTTTAGAAACTTTGCACTCAAACAGCGTAATGCACCGGAACGCCTTTTGCGAACTTAATATTGCATGTAGAGCAAAATCAATAAGTGCATTGATTTTGGAGGGGTTTACTTGATATATGGAGGTTTTTAAATTTTGAAAATCTGACGTTTATTAAGGATTTTAGGCCAAGTTTTGCATTGAGCCCCCTCTTGAAATTGTACACAGTTTTTGATGACGTTTTACACGGAAAAAATTTCACAGTAGGTTTTCCTTACCTTGATGAATCGATTTACTATTAAGATAACTTACATATAAGTTTTTTTATAGGTAAAGACATCGATACAAAAAAAATTCTAACCTACATGTAGGGGAGATCGGGGCTGGTTGTCAAAGCTCCAGGTTGTCGCAATTTTTATTGCACTAAACTGGAGATTTACACACCTCAACCAATCATTGTTTACTGCTTTTTGAGAAATACTGCCTCTGGGAGGGTGTCTGGTAGGCAAACAGTCTACTAAAAAATTCCTGTCACAAAAAAGGTGAGTTTTACCTGCAACCTGCACATCATCCTGTTCTTTGTCAAAAGGTTGTTTGAAAAGCTACAGATAATATACATGTATTTCTCATGTAAACATTACTTTAAATCATGATAAGATCTTGAAGAAATAGTGGAAAATTTTGATAAGACAGGCATTGGTAACTAATCTTTTGCATTATCAACAATCTGAGCAGATTGTCACAAAACAGACGGGGCAGGTCGTCACACTTTCTGGGCTGGTTTTCCAACCAAAAAACCAAGCCAAACATAAACTGGTATTTAATACATGCCACTATTTCAAAAGATTGAAGATGTGTTTAGAAAAGGCGTAGTAGGCAAATAGGCCCTATATCTAATCCAAATTTACAAAAAGAATTAGCGGACAAAACCGTAATCATCCTCTTACTGATCAGAATGCTTTTATGATGCTTGGACAAGTCACAATTTGTAGCACCCTTGTACCCAGTGCGTCATTGTTAAGGTCTACACCGGGTAAGTGGAGAATTCCTTATAAATATGTCCATAATAACTCATCTTAGTCAGCATCTGGCTTACAGAGTCCACAACCTGCGCAAAGTGCTGAATTCCTAAAAATGTTCAATATATGATGTTGAGATTTCGAATGATGTAGGTATGCATGCACTAGATAGATTTAAGTCACACCTTTTTGGCATTCATATCGAATGGCAGTGCTCCTACTTGCTTTAGCTAGAAATAGTTTTACACACTGTGACAACCTGCCCTTGTGACATCCAACCCGGTCTCCCCTATACTATATTGTAACTTAGCCAATTGTTGCTGGCTAGCAACCCTCGGGCCTTGATAAACAGTCTTGTCTGTAGCCCAGACAACCTGGAAGTTATGCATGCAAACATGATTGGTATATCTTTCAATTCTATTTCTTCAGATACATTCTCAAATTAAGAAGTCTGTGCAAAGTACAGGGTATTTAAACAACCAGTAATGTCCATTATAATAAAGAATCTTATTTTAGTGTCAGACCAACAATTACGTAGTTAGAAAACATTTGATTTTCAGTTGTATGAAAAATTATGTAAAACGTGTATTCATCCCATCATGGATTATGCTTCTGCAGTCTGGGTTATAAGACGTTTGACGTGCAGAACTAAAATTGTAAAGAATAAAATACTGTGCTGTTTCTTGGGAGTGCATCCTTTTGCACCCGATTTAGCAGTGTGTGTGGGGAGGATTTAGGTTAGCCCCAAGTGAAATAAGCCTGAAAGTTCATATTGGCTCATATTGTCCGTCTTTGGTGTAGGTTGGTTAGGTTAGATGATTCTAGGCCAGTAAAAAGGATTTTCTTACATGTTGTTGACCTTCGTAAAATATTGAAATTAAAAAGTTGGGCCTGGGAAGTTTAACAGATTTTTGACCTTGCTGGTCAGCTTGATTTATTTGATTCTATGTTTGAAGATTTCTGCTTAGATCGTGCATTGAAAGTTACAGAAACTAGGTCAATAGAAAGTTATAAAAATAGATAGATCTATTATGTCGATAGAGTAATTAAAAGTTGTGAGAGATCATTAGGAATATTGCCCTTGTCAACAGAAACAGGTAGATTTACTTCTCCAGTTACTCCATTGGAATATAGAGATTGTTCAAATTCTGATCTCAATGAAATTGAAGATGAACAACATTTTTTGATGATTGTACATTGAATACTGTCCAGAGAAATATGTTGTTTGAGAATTGTACAAAATTTATTGACAATTTTGCTAATTTGGATGAGTTCGATAAATTCATATAAATTTTAAATTGTGAACAATTGTGTAAATATATCTTCCACAATGTATTAAGAATGTCTATAAGAATAGGAGTTGACGATTTTTTTAGTTGTTTTTCATTATTGTAGGAAGGGGTCGAAAATGTGCTTGTTGTTGATATCTTTTGTCTCAATGCTGTTCCAGTGGAGATTGCTTTATGAAAGCACAGGACTGCTTTCAGTTAGCTTGTAATTTGTTAACAAACAGTGGAAATTGGCTTTCCTGTAGAGTGAACAACCTTAAGAAGGTTCATGCAACTATATCTTTAGCACAATGGGCAAGCATTCGGCGGGCAGTTGGGGTAAAATAGCAAAGTGAACTTTTAAAAGTCAATGACATTTTTCAATGAGTGTACGTCCGACCCATAAATTACTAAATAATTTTCCTGCTCAGGGGTTACTGATGTTGATTTCATGAAACTTCTAACATAAAGCACATTTATGTCCATGAATAGCATGGAGGCAGATTTAATAATTTGAACCTTATGCTAATTGCTAAGCAGAGTCCTTGAAATGTGTACGTCCGACATGAAAATGAAATGTACGTTCGACGCAATATTATGAAACTTATGAAAGTGCATCTGGAACATAGGAAATAATGATACAAATGTTGTTACACAGGCTTGGTGTCATCAGAACACCTTTGGTCAGGCTGTTTGGGTGAACCTTAAAGTAGTCATTCCCGAGCAGCAACGTAAATCAACCCTTTCGCTATGTAATTATTTTGGTTAGAATCAAACGTTGGGCCAAACAACGTATGACAAAGGCAGGTCAAAGGTAATTTCCAAACGTTGCACTCAAATTTAAAATGATATGTTGGTCGCAACCTTAGTAAGAGGGTGGCAGATAGTTTGTTATAAAGTTTGGCCTAATGTTTAAGTCCTACGTAGGTCATACCTTTGCTTGAGAGGTTTGAAGAACGTTTGATATTACGTATGACCATACCTTTGATTCATAGGTTTGTCAAACATTCATTTGAGAGGTTTCACAACCTTAGACAATAATGTATGACCATACCTGCGACTCACAGGTTTATCAAAGGTATGGTCGCTCATTTGGCCATACGTAAGTTCAAAGATTTCTCTGACGTTTCTTTGATATGTATGGACAACATTTGAGCCTTGCAGCGCCTTCTATTCCAGAGCTATTCCAATCTATCTGGTAACTTTGATATTATAAAACCACCAACATGATGCTTGCTGGTGATGATCGAATGAAGCCATAAAGAAATATTAGCTACATCAGTTAGAGAAATTTACCAACAAATGTCTGCAAGAAAAATGATGTATATTCTACCTCAAACGTCTACAAATATGAAATCATCTGTAAAGAAATATGTACAATTACATTGAAAATTGTAGGTATAACTAGAGATTTTTGTGATATTTCGGTGCTAAAAAAAGTGAGTTTCAAACAATTATACAATTGAAATATGCATGTGAGTTTCATTGAATGGTCCTCTTGAAATATGCATGTGAGTTTCATCTCAGGTTTCATTTGAAATGTTTAATTTCGAATTACATCTGGTACCATGCCAGATGATACCTTATTTATTTTTATTTTTTGTGTGTTTTTTAAATTACATTTTAAAGTACTTTGATGTTTATGCTAAAAAAATGGAGGGGAAAAAAAGGCCAGTATTTCAGAGTACTGTAGCAAATTGCAGTGTTCTTTGATATTGTTAATGCTGGAACATCCTTAGATGTTTTTATAATTCTGCTATGACTAATTATAGTCATCATTAATTATATATTATTCTCAATTTGCTCCTGAATCAATTTCAATAATAACAATAACATCTCATACTGGCTAGAATTTTATAATGATTGTATAATGGTATGCATGGTTCTCTCAGCAGTCAATTCCATGCAGGGTGGTCACTCGTCAGCGACAATATTTTTATCTTAGAGTGATCTCCCGCCAATTAATTAAAGTGTTTACTTTACAAAACTGACATATATTCTATAGGCGAATAGGCCTAAATGTGTCTTGAGTCTTGAGTCTAAAATTACTTTAAATTTAAGAGTAAAAAGGGTGAAAATAACTTGGATGTTTCAGACATCACATTTGGCACAAATATACAATGCTGAAGTCATTTGAGGGTTCCTAATTATTGAAAAGAACTGTACTTTTTGTAAAAGATGACAATTGAGGATCATTATTGCAGACGTCCTCTACACTACCAATTCAAACGTGTACGTCCGACATGAAAAATATGTATGTCCGCCACAGCTTCATGAAAAATGACAATATCGCCATGAAAATTAACCTGGCTGATACCTGAAGTGGTTTTCTTGACAACAGAGCTCATTTGATTGATTTTTCTCCATATAAATCACAGAGTTTTGAGAAACAAGCCATCAAGTTCAAGTCAGAAAAAGTGTCATTTCTCTGTGTACGTCAGACACAATGACATTTTGCCTTATATCTCTCAGCTCCTATTACACTTTAAGCTTTGGTTGATGGCTCGTTTGAAAGCTCTACCACAGGGCATAATACCTATTTAACAATGAAATGACTAAGGTGTAATGGCAGGGCTACACATGCTGTCAAAGTTATTGATCTGTACGTCTGACTTTATGGAATTGCCCTTTCGTATACAACTTCGTGAGAGTGTCTGAATGTTTTTTGGTTCAAAAATCAAAGAAAGTAGCTCTTTCCCCAGATTTCTTGCCAATCTGCAATAATTCATTTTGGAAAAGTTACAACGAATACCAAGGATATTTTGATTGCATGTTTGTATGTTTACCTCTTAATTCCTTCAAAATAATAACAAAGCAGCAAGTGTCTGAATAATTTTTGGTCTGAAGGTCTATGAGAGGTTCCCAAAAAAAGTAGCAAACATCCCACTTCACTCTAGCTTTTTTGGAATTGTATATTTTGAGATATTCCTCTAGACAATTTCAAGGTTCCAGTAGTTTATTTGGTTTTGGAAAGGTAAATGGAGTGTTTGACATTCGGTTTGACAACAAAGATGACGTCATCAGGACCAGATCAGCAAATCCATTTTGACTGTAATCAACTTGCCACTTTATGATAGTCACACCATGAACAAAAGTTTCACTCAGGTAAAATTACGTAGTTGAGTGCACTTACCGCAAGTGTTTTAGTCCCTGAATGGCATCTTCCTCACTTGATCCATTCTCTTGGCAAAGGTTCTTTATGTCCTGAATCTTCCTTGTTAACTTTGGCTTATCTGGTATGTCAAGGAATGACACAGATTCCTGCCACGAGAGAATCAGACTGTAAGGAGTCACTTGATGTTTGTCTTTGATGTTTACATTCTTCTCAGTAATCAGCTGAGACATGAGAGTCCAAAGACTGTCAGTTCCTGCAACAAACTCTGGCATTTTTGTCCATAAATCATATTCCACTAGTTTTTCCATGAGATTGTGAAGTGGAGTTCTTCCCTCACTGTCAACATGATCACAAGAAGCAGGATTGTTCTCAATCATTTCGAGACAGATCCTGACTACAAGATCCTTGATGTAAGAGAATCGACCAGAGAGTTGATAAGTGATAAGTGAGCGAGCCTTGACGACATCATTCAAGATGTTATTCTGAATTTCTTCTCCCTTTGCAACATATTTTGATGCCTCTTCCAGGAAAGTTTCAACTGACTGCATTGTTGTATCACCCAAAATCCCATGAAACTGTTTGAAAAATGAAGTGAATGAAACTGTCCCATCAATAGACAGGAAAAGGTCGGCTCCTTCTCTGACTAGAAATATCAGAACATCCATAGCATGACTATTTATCACCCAATGATAATGATGAATAAACTTGGCCAAAAACCTGCAAAAAAGACCATGATTACGATGTACTGTGAGATGATATCTAAATGCATGACATGTCCAAAGACATTGATAAATAAACTTGGCCAAAAACCTGCAAAATGACCATAATTATGATGTACTGTAAGATGATATCTAAATGCATGATGTGTTCATCATCAATTCATCAGTGTTGAGTGACAATAAGTGAAATTTTAAAAAATGTCTCCACTAAAGATTGTTGGAATTCAATCCAAGTGCAAGATACAACCCAAGTGGTTGTCTGACTAAATTGTTTCATTGAAATGTGTCCTGTAAATCCTAAATGTAATTGTAATGGTTGTGTATTTATTTCATTTCATCTCACAATATGATAGAAAAAATAGACATATCATACTCAATAAAAGGACAATTTACAATAGGAATCACATTTATGTAAGGTTTCATAACAAATAATATTAGTGAAGGTTAAAATGCAGTTGTAAGGAAATGCACTAAAATAAGTTATTATATAAATTTAATGAAATAACAGTTTTCTTAATGAATCAACATGACATCAACTGCGGAACTTTTTAAAGGTTAATCATAAAAATGAAATGACTGAAAATATCAAAAATTCTTAAACTATATTGAAATAACTTGCATATTTGATTGTTTTGCTTTGAGCTGTATTGAAAAATGCAGATCTTAATTCATATTTGGATAACCAAATATATTTACCTTGATTCAAAACTATCATCCAAATGAAGGAATATCTGAAAAGTGAAATTTAATTTTCAGTTTGTATTTTTGTGTGATACAGTCTCAGTCGCATGTAACAGAAGGTACTTTTGGTCTTGTTGGTGTGGATTAGGAGTATTTGATAAAAAGTAAAATATCCATATTTGTAACAATATTACAGTGCTTGGCCCCAGGAAGTATGGTACACACAGCTAGTTGGTCAAATCGCCCAATGTCATGAAATGTTGTACCATTGCCATGCAGAAGATACTCAGACCCATTGCATCATAGAATCGCCATCAGAAGAAACATCAGACCTCATTAATCATTTCCAGTGTCGAAGTTCTTCTTATGTGAATGAATGAGAACATGTTAAAAACAAGAACGAACACTCAGAGAGTGTATACGTAGGCCTGCCAGCCTGTCGAGCCTATCTATCTATCTATCTATCTATCTATCTATCTATCTATCTATCTATCTATCTATCTATCTATCTATCTATCTATCTATCTATCTTTCTGTCTATCTAACTATCTATCTATCTATCTATCTATCTATCTGTCTATCTATGTGTCTGTGTCTCTAGCACTCTGTCTCTCTACCTATCTACCTATCTATCTATCTATCTATCTATCTATCTATCTATCTATCTATCTATCTGTCTATCTGTCTATCTGTCTATCTGTCTATCTATCTATATATCTATCTATGTAATCATTCGATACCTATGTATTGTATAAGTGAGAATCGTATCTATAAATTTACTCAGGTATACAGGTATATTTTCAATTAAATAACCAAATAAGTGACGGAGATCAGCCAAATTCGAAAAGAGCCTTCAATGACCCACAAGTAAGAATACTACAAAGAATCAGATTCATACAGTACATAGTTTTAACAGGATCTTGTGCACAGCGTCATACAGATAGAGAGAGCTTGACTCGTCACATAAGCCCTGCTGCAGGCACACACTCAGAAAAAAGGTTACACAAACATCCATATGTGGTTTTTTGGCTTGTCACCAGTATAAAACCACTTCTGGTTTTTTAAAAAACCCTCTTGATGTGGATGTTTAAAAAACCACCATCTTAAAATCCACCTTGGAATGATATAAAACCTTTAGTGGTTTATGAAGAAACCTATGAAGGACTGTTCAACACCAATATTCTGGTTGTTTATTAAACCATTTGTGGTTTATAGAATAATCAAATATTTCATTAGTTGGTTTTGTACATATTCATCTTTGGTTTTTATAGAAACCAAGAGAAGTAAATATTCACCCTTTTTAGGTTTTACAAATATCCATAACTGGATTTACATTATTCCATCATGGAGCATATATTAAACCCAAATGGGTTTTTCTAGTAATCAATTGGATAGTCCCATCATTCCCATAGGGCTTTCACAACCATTTAAAGAATTTAAATAAAAAGTTTTTCAAATATCCAGGTACGATTTTTTTACCTCACCATTGGTGTTTCGTACAAAAAAAAGATCTTGTTTATTGACAAATTTCTTCTTTCCTTTTTTGTATATTTTGAGCACACAGGGGTAAAATACATCCAAGCAGAAAGAGAATAGAAAGGCATTTGACTTTATTTATTCATATATATCTATTTATAGAACTTCAAACAAGAAGAAAATGAAATTAGCATGCATAAAAATATATATATAAATGTAGGAAGAAATAACAAGTGTATAATTACTATTCAAATTTTCAAATATAAACACCAGGAAACCACAAAACACATAAAAAACAAATGAAATACATATTTTCATATTTAGATATACTCATGCTGATATGATACATTTGTTGATGTAGTAGTCCATGAAGAATGCAATGTAATAGTCCATAAACACGAAAATGTTCTTCTAAATGTTGGTGAACACCGGATGTCGTACACCCGGTAACCTAGTATTAACGTAAGAAAGAACCAGGGAAAAGGCACACACTGTTATCATCTGGAATGCTGATGGTCACTGACGTGTGTCCGATGGGCTTTGAGATGGACCACAATTCTTCAAGGTTTGCTGTTGAGCACTTGGCTTCCTGAAAATACAAGCAATCACCATGTTACTTTTCATAAGTTCATAAGCATTATATTACGCAGTGTCTATTGCATTGGTTTCATGAACAGATTGAGACAATGAGTTTTAACTTCTTGTCTGGTTCTGAAACACTCTTCACAACATTTCATAATTTTGGCCTTATAAAATACACTGTAGTTTAACTTGAAATTGACTCAATTTTATGGCATATTTTATGGCAGTCAATCCATTGGTTTCATTATAATCTCTAAAAAGCTAGGAAAGAGAGCTCAAATACAAAACAGCTGTCATTTGCTCATGATGATATTTACATCTTTGCTAAAAAGCTAAACAAAGAATTTGTGATATGTGATGCCCTTCATTTAAGGATAAAGAGAAAGATAACATTAAACAGTGCACAGAAACAGAGACCCACCTTTTCACTCGTCTGCCTCAAGGGCATCACCAATCCGGGTCTCAGAAGAGTTTTTTCAGGGATGATTTCTGAGACCTATCCAGAGCTGTTCAGGTGATAAGCTCATCCAGTTCCACTGGTTGGATGAGCTCAAATCCACGTAAAAGCTGAAACAGAATTAATTTAGTAGTTAGGCATGCTCTATTGAAATAAGGGAATACAATTCATACTATGTATTAAAATAACCTGACGTCAGACAGATGTCAAGACAATTTCTGTGACATCAGCTGATGACTCCCTGCAGGGAAAGGAATGAAATTCTTACAATGTGTCATAAGCAACCTTGGAAAATAGCCGATAATAATAATCATTTATATTGCTGAAGCTTTGCTGTAATATACCCGATCTTTTTGGTGGTTAGATAAGAGTAATATTATGTATCAAATTACACTGAATGTCCTATTAAAGTTATCCATATTCAAAGGTGAATAGTGAATACCTTTTGCCTAAAAATCTTGAGTCTTGTATGATAGACTATAAATATGAAGCATTGGCCAATGAAATATATGATTAAACAACATCATGTACAGTACACATCACAAACTGTAACCTAAGATATCTACTTGTAGCTTTAAATGTCAATTATGAAAATTATTTCCATTGTGATTTCTGGATGATGATCAAAAACCATATAATCCTTACTTCCTTAAGATAATTGATCACCAGCAACTAACAGGTTTTTACAAATGTGCACACTCTCTGAACAAAGACCTATAATATATACATAAAATAGAGTGACTTTTTTGTCTAATAAATGTTAGCGAATGTTCTCATGCAGCTCATAACCTAAAAGAAAATTAATCATAAAATTCCTACCTTGGAACTGATGATAAACCAGGATGTGCTTGCCTCTTCATTTAACATGTTCAATCAACAAATCAATCAGACCTGGTCACTGCACCATCTAACTGACTCTCACAAAAGGTATATAACTGTGTCTCAAGTCTGACAAAATTACCTTGTGATTAGCCTTAAACAAGCTGTAACAATGTCAAACACAAACTTGCCAGATTAAGTGTTGATATCCTTAAATGTGAAGCTGTGAACAATGTTAAAGATCAGTGAACCTGGACACATGGTGTTTTAAGTATTCATTTGGTTTGCCATAAAACCATTTTAATCATTACTGGTTTTGTAAATATCCAAGTGTTTTTTTTTATAAAACCCCAATAAACCCGTGTTAACCAAACTGGTTTTTAAAAGATTCATTTGATTTTTTAACAAACCATAATTAACCCGCTTTATCCATTTGATTGTTTATACATTCAAATGATTATGTAGAAAACCCAAAAAACCAAGTTTTTTTCTGTGTGCAGGCCTAATGAACCAGGAGTTTGTTATATTCCATCCAAAGCACAAACTTGATTTACACGACTATACCATCTGTTTTGTTTTACTCCAAATGGTCTCCCAGTAGACAGATTTGGTCTCCCAGTCATTGCCAAATTGGCATCACTGCTAGAGCAATTTTCCCAAGGACTCTCTTTAATTTCACATTTGGTTGTCATAATGTTTCAGGGGCCCTCTTTTGTTCCAAACCATGGGGGAACAACCTGGATAAGTGCTCGATTCCGAAGCTGAATACGAGAAGCATACTTTTCCATCGTATTTCTGCAAGACCTAAATTATGTCTCATAAACCGCGGAAGTTTGAGAATCTACTTGTTTTCTAAAAAAAACTAAAGAAATCAAGTGAGAAACTATGTAAATGTTGCCTCATGCCAAATCATTTTCATTTCATGCCTTATGAATAATGATATAACGGTACTATAACCCTATAAATTTCTCAATGTTGGTGAATCTTAACAATCTTAATATATACAGTTGGCAGCAAAATTATTCAACCCCTTTGTATTTTCCCATTGAATTCAATAGTTGACAAGTCTTGCAAAAATGAGGGCAGTGACATGAGCATGTATCAGATCATGAAATAAAAAAAGATAACATCATGTATTAGACAGCATAATGCCAAACTTCTGTGAAGGAGACATAGGTTTGATAGGCAGTTTGCATTTTGGATAGGGTTCAAACATTTGCAAAATTATTCAACCCCCTTCCTTCCATTGGAATAGCATTGGAGCGGGGGGTTGAATAATTTTTCAAAAGTTGTGACCCATATGTGAAATAGTGCCTGCCAATCATATTTAGTTATACCTCACAACAGACTTAGTATATGTCATGTAGTATATGATGCTATCATACTTTTTATGATTTGATGCATTCTGATGTCACTACACTCATTTTTGCAAAACCTGTTTACCTTTGGAGTCTAAGAGAAAACATCAAAGGGGTTGAATAATTTTGCTGCCAGGTGTATATAATTTTGAAATTTAGTTTTTTTGCTTTTGTTTAAAAATTTAATTTTGAATAAGATAATTCAATATTGTCACACTATCAACATTATGCCCTTTTTTAGAATTTGAGGTGACTTTTGTTAATTTGTTATTGGAAATATGAAAATATGAAATTTAACAAAATAGAAAATCACTAAATCAGCCTACACATGACAATAAATATTTATATAGTTCTTAAAATACTGCAAACACCCGAACAACAGTTATGACTTGTCAAGGGTCAAAAATCCTGTTCAAACTAAACATTTCTAGAATTTATTAATAATTTGAATCTTAAAATCATGCATATCAAGCCAAGTACTGTATCACAGTGGTCCTGACTCCTCAACCATATTATCAAATTGGTTTGAAGAACTGAATGAACTTTTAGCCTCACAAGATCTGACAGGAGATACCGGCAAAAGCCTCTGCAGCCTTCAATCTTTCGTAACATCTTCCTTACTATTCTTGTTGCTTCAGGAAAACTAATATTATAAATAAAAATGTGCGTAAACATACCAATATCATAATAATGTGACGAATCTCAAGTGAAGTCAGATTAAATTAAAATATTGGAATCTTTGTCACACAACTGTAATGCTATTCGCCCCAAAAGTTGAATTTTAACGAACGGGTAGTCATAATGAAGTTTTGTATATCCAAAGTTATTTCTGACAACACCTTTCAAACAATTAATCAAGTTTACAAAACCATTCACATTTCTTTGTTTCTTTAATTACTTCTTGCCCCGTTCTACTCTAGGCCTATTTTGAAAAGTTGAGAAGCTTAGGCCTATTAAAGGAAATTTACTTTTATTCACAGATCTGTAGCTAAGCTTGACTGCACTACAGCATGATACTTCAAACTTGACAACAGTGTTGGAGTTGAGGCCAGTACATACGAGACCGAGGCATGAGCATCCGAGACTGAAACCGAGATGGAGACATTGACCACCCGAGACCGAGACCGAGACCGAGGTATCAGCTATCGAGACCAAGACCCAGACCGAGACCGATCAATGGTTGACTGATGAACTGTCTTAGCTTAGTATATTATCCACATTTAGCCGCCATGTTGCTTGCAATAATGCTTTAACAGTGCAATTAAAGATTCACTCAGTGACTCTTGAAAGTAAACTCACTGAACTGAAGACAATAAAAAAAATAAAAGACAAGTTTTTCTATTCAAGGCTGCGTGGTAAGTTACAAGGCGGTGCCATTTTTTGTGATATACAGTGGGTTGCGAAAGTTTGGGCACCCTTTGAGTGGGGTCGCATTTTATCAAATTTCAGACAAGCCATTTGCAGAATCTTTCCAACGTAAATTGTGTGAGTGAAGGATACCCATGCACTCAATTTTAGTAAGAAAGAACATAAGAAATATAAAAATGTAAAACAATGTGGGTCTTTTTCTCAGATTTTACATTTGCAAAAGTTTTGGCACCCCTACAGATTCTGATCTTGATTTTTCTATAACTCTAAATTAAAGCAATATGAAAGCTCTCAAATGCTTTGCATAATGGTGTAAGCATCCTAGGACTTCATTTCTTGTGCATTTTTTATTGTTTTCCACAACAGAGAGACTCCAAACGTTGCATCTTTGTGGTATCATTTGCACATGTCCAGTTTTACCGAGAGTTTTGAAAATTTCTGGGCCAGGAGACCTGGTTAGCCTCTCCTTTACCAAAATTAACATTTTATCTAAAATAACCAAAAATATGTGAGATTTTCATTATTTATTAAGGTCAATATCCAGCAAAATTAAAAATATTAGGGTGCAGCTCAACTTTGTGTTGCTAGCCAGGGACTATTTTTGCTGACACAATTTCCAATTGGTGTTAATTTTGTTTATATTAAGTCAATTTTGCTATATTATAGCAATTAAATCTTTTTTGCCAACCTCATAGACCTCCACAGGTATGACACTAAATGTGGTAGACAGGTGAATCATTCCACCGTCAGCATGCAGATGTGAAAAGCCAAGTTATACAAGGTACCACAATTACGTAGCATAATCTGACCGTCTGAGTCACGCCAAAAGACCCATCTAGCTATTCAGAAGCATTTTGGATCAGTCACTGTGGTGTTTGAGACAAGGGAATAAAAAAGTGCATTGAAATGAAATCGCTGTGACACACCAGAATGTGATAAACAAGTTTGAATCCCCAAGGGCAAAAATAGGCAGGCCAAAAATTGTGGATGACAGCTTTGTTAATTCCGAAATTGTCATTTCTACACAACACAACTCAAAAACAGCAAGTTTCGGAAATATTTTAACAAGAAAAGTCAAAGTACTCTGACATAGATGCCCAGAAAGTTGAACTTATGTGGCAATTTAAGGTATTTCAGTTTGATATAAGTCTGAGCTGCTCCAAAATTTCATCAAAGAATAATCTGTCATGTTCAGGTGATGAAGAGTAAATACGATAAATCAACTTTTTCAGAGCTGATCCTGGACTCAAAAAAATTGAAAATTTATTAAAATAATCTGACGTACCTCGGGTACCTCCAATCTGCCAAGTTTGGAGTCATTCTGTGAGGGATAAAAATTTAGAACTCACACAAAATGAAGTCCTGGGATGCTTACATCATTATCCAAAGCATTTAAGAGCTTTTATATTGCTTTAATGTAGAGTCATGTAAAAATCAAGATCAGAATCTGTAGGGGTGCCCAAACTTTTGCACATGTAAAAACAAAAAGACCCACATTGTTTTACATTTTTATATTTCCATTGTTCTTTCTGGCTAAAATTGAGTGCATCGGTATCCTTCACTCACACAATTCACGTTGGAAAGATTCTGCAAATGGTTTGTCTGAAATTTGAAAAAATGTGACCCCACTCAAAGGGTGCCCAAATTTTCGCACCCCACTGCATATAACAAAAAATGGCACCGCCTTGTAACTTACCACGCAGCCTTGAATAGAAAAACTTGTCTTTAAAGCAGAAAAGGTTCCTATCAGATTCCGATATATATATTTATTTATAGGATGATTGAAGTAGGTCCCTTAGATAAAGTAAACTGACTGATAATAAACTGACAGCAAAGTTCTTGCTGACAACCCACCTTCGTTTACAGGCCTGTAAATCAAAAACCATGCGTTGGTGGAAGCTATTATTATGGTAATCCCTATTTTGATATCAGGGCCTTGATTGACTTTAGGAATATCTAAAATAGACAATCTGGGATCTTTACTTTTTTAATTTGTTTGACATGACATGGAATGACCCTTAGGGCGTTTCATTTTTCGGAAAGTTTCTCCGATCAAGTTCTTATTTAAACCTGTGGTTCTCCCATGCCAGATAAGCATTCTGTGCGAATTTCGGCCAAATCCATCAAGTCCTGACCCCCCCCTACCGCCATCTTTGTTTTGCCCTCCAAAAACGCTATTTTCGCCTAAAAAAAATTGAATTTAGACCTGAGGTACCCCACCTGAAATAGTAGGAGGTTTCATGATGATTCTA
Organism: Platynereis dumerilii; assembly: GCA_026936325.1. Lineage (NCBI taxonomy): Eukaryota > Metazoa > Annelida > Polychaeta > Phyllodocida > Nereididae > Platynereis > Platynereis dumerilii. The sequence goes on along the minus strand of JAPTHN010000198.1, from coordinate 147,070 downwards.
CTTGGCTCTAAAATACTTAAAGAAACACATACTAAAAATTCAGGAAAGTCCATGTGCCAGATCAGCCTCAAATTTGCATAAAATCCAATATGGCGGCCGAAAAATCGACGTTTTTTAAAATAACTCAGAAACTATCAGTGATAGAGCACATATTTGTATGAAACGTCAATATAAACTTGGGTATTGCAGACATTTTGACATTATTCCCATCTCTCTATCTTTAGTAGTTATTGAGATATGGTATATTTGCATATCTTTCACTCCATGAAAATCACCCAAATATGTTGACGCAAATATTTCACCCATGACTTTTTCTAAGCCACATGTTTCATGGGGGAAACAAGTTCCAGACTGTACTGTTTTCACTTTTACTCAAGATGTATACAATGTAATACGATTTTGCTGTATTCACATACAACAAATATCAATGTTTTATGTCAAAGCTTATCCGGAAAATGTAAAACAGTGTATTTTAGATCAATTCTAATGAATCATTTTATGTCATGAGATCTAATTAAAATACAGATTTTATTTGTTGTTTCTAAACATGTGGTTTTTCTACAGAGCAGTCACTATATTTTTCCAGGCATGACAAGAATGTATACATCAATACGTGAAAGCCTATGAACAAAAATAGATATTGGTGGTCAATCATTGATAATAGTCGATTACTTATATTATAAAAAATCAAAACATTGCTGTCTAAGTATTGAGACCTATGGAAAGCAGCGATTTGCTACACACAGTATTACTAGTTGCTTACCTTTTACTTAAATTCAAGGCACTCAGAGGCACACAAATTTCCAATGAGGAATCGAGGATGATTAAAAAATCAATGCTACCCCAATTGCAATTTACAAGTAATATGATGTTGATTAAGCCATGGGATACATTGAAGTGATATAAATTAGAATAAACCAGAACATCTTAAATTGTTAATCTTTTCACCAATCATACTGTTTCTGCCTAATGTACAATATTGCTGGTCTTTCATTGATGAATCATTACACCACTAAGGTGATGCAATGTATCATGTATATGTTTTGTATGATTTCTTCCTTGAAGCAGTTTGTCTAATTTCAAAAGAAAAAGAAAACATACTGTTGCTGGTTTGCTATCATTGTTTCTTTCCTCCTTGTTTATTTTTCTTTCTTTAAGTTAAATCATTTTACAGGCAGGTGACAGGTGATGTGTCACTATTGTCTCTACCTGGGATTCATTGCAAGGCACTACCTGGGATTCATTGCAAGACATTCGTTTTATTAAAACTTGGACGCCAATTACCAGATGAGCTTTTAATGGTAGCCTGTGCATGTGCAATTAAATGAACTATTTTTTAGGAGACAGAAGAGAAATTTCTGACAAAACTAGAGCATATTCCACATAATGCTTCCCATTTAGTCACAAGATTGATTCTAATCCGAAATTCAGTTTGTCAGACGATAAAAGTTTTCAGTGGAACCGGAACTTAATCCTGTGTTACTGTCTTTAGCAGTGTTTATCACTGTGAGTAAAATTTTGACATATTTGTTTCCATCAGTCTTTAATCAGTCTTTTCTTTATTGTGAATGCAAAATAAGTCTGCTTATTTCTTTCTTAATTGCTGTCTTAGCAGTTTTAAAATGCTGTACATTCTGGTGAAGAAAGATATTTATGTCGTCAGGAAATCACTGCATGCATGGAAGAGAATATGATTTATATCTACTATTGGACTTTTCCAAATAGTTGGGGAAAAATCTAGACACCTGGAACACCAGGCAACATCAATCAAAGCTAAGGAATTTATTTTGCGAAATGAAACTTCAGAAATATAATGGAATTTTCTTAGATATTTTTCCAGACACAACAATATTATTTTGTGAGTGAATAGAGAAACCTTCATGACTTGGAGGTTGAATTGACATCATTCTGAGACTAGTAAATTCCAAAATAGCCCATTTGTGGCATTGTAGGTAAAAAAATGTCAAGTATTAAATATATATATATAATTTATTTTTATACTAGTGGTCCTGATTAAAGTATTTTGGCGATTTTCAAAGAGTGAGAGATATTCAAATATACCATATCTCAATAACTACTAAAGATAGAGAGATGGGAATAGTGTCAAAATGTCTGCAATACCCAAGTTTATATTGATGTTTCATACAAATATGTGCTCTATCACTGATAGTTTCTGAGTTATTTAAAAAAAACGTCGATTTTTCGCTGCCATATTGGATTTATGCAAATTTGAGGCTGTTCTGGCACATGGATTTTCCTGAATTTTTAGTATGTGTTTCTTTAAGTATTTTAGAGCCAAGTAGAATCATCATCAAACCTCCTACTACTTCAGGTGGGGTACCTCAGGTCTAAATTCAATTTTTTTTAGGCGAAAATAGCGTTTTTGGAGGGCAAAACAAAGATGGCGGTAGAGGGGGGGGTCAGGACTTGATGGATTTGGCCGAAATTCGCACAGAATGCTTATCTGGCATGGGAGAACCACAGGTTTAAATAAGAACTTGATCGGAGAAACTTTCCGAAAAATGAAACGCCCTAATGACCCTGCTAATAAAATCTATGTTGTACCTTGATTTTGGCAATAGTTTTTTCAACATCTGCCTTCTTTTCTAATCTGATCCCGCAAAACTGCCGCCATATGATATCAAAAATGTCTTCCTTGTTTGATGGAGCGCTTCTTTGATAACTTGAATGTAATTCCTGAAAAGAAAAGTAAATTTTCTAAAATATTTTTCAACTTTAGTTAGGCACACTTCACACCAGAGCATTTTCAAGAACAGGGAAACTGATTGGAAAATCTTAAAACCATTATTCTCATCTATCAGAACATCAAAAGGCACAACTAGAGAGTACCAAATTATATCTATGTACATGCAATAGGGCTGAGTCTTGGTCCAGAAACCCGGCATGCTGACAACATTTTTCCAAAGGTTACCATACTTTGTTTGCGGATGGTAAAAAATTGTTAGAGGTCTGTTTGCAGCTCCCATCACAAAACGGCATTGCTAAATTTCAAGTCACTTTTGGCCAGCTCCCTATATTCCATATTTATGAGCAAGAGTGTAATAACAATAATAACTAATATAACTGATATTGCCGTACGGCAATATCGGATAATCCCCCGCGGGCCCCGTATTACCCCGAGGCCTGCATACGCTTCTTTTGAAATTCATGTCCACTATTTTTGTGTATGTCCCGTGGCCTGGTTTTCGGGGGATGAACTTCGATTCCAAGAGGGCACATCACATCATTACAATAGTCCCTGCCTGCCCTAATAAGTCTATTGCACTAATACACAATATAACAGCCTATGTGAAACACTTATATGCATCATACCCTTTCAATGTACAATGTATATTATTCGCTAGTTCAGCTGCTTTGACAGTACAGTAAGGTTAGGTCTTGTAAAAGGTGGCACTGAGACAGGATGGCCCCGACTGCAGACCACATGCATCTGTTGAAAGTTTGAAATTTTTTTTTTTCGAGATAGGTGGATGTGTTTATACCACAAAATAGGCCAAAAAATTAGCCACATGATTTATGAGTTGTAACTGATTTGAAGCAGTAAGTCATGAGTTATGATTGAATATGTAAAATGATCTATGTAAAATCGGGTGTTTGTGTGAGGTGAATGCCCTTACGCAAGTCAAAAGCCTGTATTTTTACGCATCTTTTGGTGTTAATTTCATGAAATTTGAATCAGTAGAAGCTGAGCAATTTACGTTTCAATTTTGAAATTAAAAAAATTCTCTAGGAAAAAGTATTTGATGTAGGCAAATTTCCTTTTGGCACAATATGGAGGCCAAACCTGGGCAGCCCACATAAATTATTGATGAACATCCATGAAGTACTTCATAGATTTTTTAGCCTAAAACACTTTTGTGAGTGCAAAAAGTGACAAAAAATTTTCAATGTCTGACGCGATTCTACGCCGTGCGTCTGAGACTATAATGCTATACATCATTGGAAAGCTGAGAAACAGACCTTTCTTGTGATATGTGAAACTAGTCTGTAGCTGCCATAGGGACTGAGATATGGCCACTTGAAGTTTGAGTTTTTGTGTGTCCGTAGCGCAGAGACCGTTTGTCCGAGCAGTCTGTAACTTTGTGAAGTTTGTACACTGGGTTAGGTCTGTATGTGCACCCATTTTCAGCTCTCTAAGTGCATTCCTTCCCTGTTTTTAGAAAAAATTTTGGTCAGTTTTCGGGATGTCTATTTTTCAAAAAATCATATCTTGAAATGTATTCATGAAATCTCCACAGGACGCCTTTCTGCACTGGAGACTTTGTCAAGGTATCTTACAAAAAATCAACAGGTCTCAGTTATGCTTAGGTTCTCAGAAACCTGCGCCGGAAATTTGTTTTATATTTTCCTCATAACTCATAAGTATCATGAAATTTGATCAAGAAATTTTGTGTGAAGTAGCGCGCAATGGAGTCACATATTGTGTTTGAGGTTTCAGGATGTTATCTCTAATAGTTTTGCAGTAATCACAGTTTTCCTGAGCTGAATAAGAATAATAACTAGTATAACTGATATTGCCGTACGGCAATATCGGATAATCCCCCGCGCCCCCCCTGTCTCCCCTTCCCTGCTTACTCTCCCCTTCCAATTCATGTCCTTCATGGTGAATTCTTAAAAGCATGTATGAACGCTGCAATGTTGTTGGAGCATATGCCTATCAAATATCTTGACTGCCAGACACACCTGTGCTGGCCAAGCGTACCACCCTGCAAGCAGTGCATGTTGAGTAAACCCTAACCCTAACCCTAACCCTAATGGCTTGCTGCAGGCAAACCATAAGAGTTGGGGAGATGTGCCTACATGGAAAAATCAGGCAATAAATTAGGAACATGTCATTGCATTTTCATCTGATTTGAAACATAAATGCAGGAGTTATAGTGGCTTATGTAAAATCATCTATGTAAAATTGGCTATTACTACGAGCTGTATGGCCTTGGAGGACAGTAAAGGCGATAATTTTAAGCATCTTTTGGTATTAATTTCATGAAATTTGAATAACCGGAAGCTGAGCAATTTATATTTGAAGTTTGAAAATTAAAAAAATTCTCTAGGACAAACTATTCAATGTAGGTAATTTATGTTTTGGGGACAATATGGAGGGCTGATATGGGTAGCCCACATAAAATAATGATGGACGTGCATGAAGAATTACATTGACTTTTTGAGCCGAAAAGGTTTTTTGGGCCTAAAAAGTGACATGAAATGTTCAATGTCCGACGCGATTCTACACCGCGCGCCTGACACTATTATGCTATACACCATTGGAAAGCTGAGAAACAGACCTTTCTTGTGATATGTGAAACTAGTCTGTAGCTGTAATAGGGACTGAGCTATGGCCACTTGAATATTGAGTTTTTGTGCGTCCGTAGCGCACAGACCGTTTGTCCGAGCGGTCCGTAACTTTGTGAAGTTGGTACACTAGGCTAGGTCTGTAAGCACGCCCATTTTCAGCTTTCTACGAGCATTCCTTCCCTGTTTTTCAGAAAAATTTTGGCCAGTTTTCGGGATGTCTATTTTTCAAAAAATCATATCTTGAAATGTGTTCATGAAATCTCCACGAGACGCCTTTCTGCACTGGAGACTTTGTCAAGGTATCTTAGAAAAAATCAACAGCTCTCAGTTATGCTTAGGTTCTCAGAAACCTGCGCCGGAAATTTTTTTTCTATTTTCCTCATAACTCATAAGTATCATGAAATTTGATCATGAAATTTCGTGTAAAGTAGCACGCAATGGAGTTGCATATTACCCTTGACTTGTAAAACAGCATCTTTAATAGTTTTGAAGTAATCACAGTTTTCCTGACTGCAATAATAATAATAACTAGTATAACTGATATTGCCGTACGGCAATATCGGATAATCCCCCGCGCCCCCCCTTGTCTCCCCTGCCCTGCTTACTCGCTCCTTCCAGTTCATGGCCGTCATGATGAATTCTTCATACCATGTATGAACGTAGTAATCTTGCTGGTGCATATGCCTATGAAATGTTGTGGTAGGCACAATGTCAGCTGCTGGGAAAGGTGGCAGTGAGACAGTATATACCCGACGGCTGACTAACATGCATCTGTGAATTATTTTTTTAGCTCTATTTTACCAGCAAGGTTTTGGAGATAGGAGGATGCCCTTATACCACAAAATAGGGCAAAAAATTAGCAACATGTACATTCAGTTTTAAGTGATCTGAAACAATAGTTCATGAGTTATAATTGAATATATAAAATCATTTATTTAAAATTGGCTATTCAGGAGAGGTATATTCCCTTGGAGGACAGTAAAGGCCATAATTTTACGCATCTTTTGGTATTAATTTCATGAAATTTGAACAACCAGAAGCTGAGCAATGTACATTTCGATTTTCAAATTAAAAAAATTCTCTAGGAAAAACTATTAGATGTAGATAATTGATCTTTGGGGACAGTATGGAGGGCTGATATGGGTAGCCCACATAAAATAATGATGGACGTGCATGAAGAATTACATTGACTTTTTGAGCCGAAAAGGTTTTTTGGGCCTAAAAAGTGACATGAAATTTTCAATGTCCGACGCGATTCTACGCGGCGCGTCTGACACTATTATGCTATACACCATTGGAAAGCTGAGAAACAGACCTTTCTTGTGATATGTGAAACTAGTCTGTAGCTGTAATAGGGACTGAGCTATGGCCACTTGAATATTGAGTTTTTGTGCGTCCGTAGCGCACAGACCGTTTGTCCGAGCGGTCCGTAACTTTGTGAAGTTGGTACACTAGGCTAGGTCTGTAAGCACGCCCATTTTCAGCTTTCTACGAGCATTCCTTCCCTGTTTTTCAGAAAAATTTTGGCCAGTTTTCGGATGTCTATTTTTCAAAAAATCATATCTTGAAATGTGTTCATGAAATCTCCACGAGACGCCTTTCTGCACTGGAGACTTTGTCAAGGTATCTTAGAAAAAATCAACAGCTCTCAGTTATGCTTAGGTTCTCAGAAACCTGCGCCGGAAATTTTTTTTCTATTTTCCTCATAACTCATAAGTATCATGAAATTTGATCATGAAATTTCGTGTAAAGTAGCACGCAATGGAGTTGCATATTACCCTTGACTTGTAAAACAGCATCTTTAATAGTTTTGAAGTAATCACAGTTTTCTGACTGCAATAATAATAATAACTAGTATAACTGATATTGCCGTACGGCAATATCGGATAATCCCCGCGCGCCCCCCTTGTCTCCCCTGCCCTGCTTACTCGCTCCTTCCAGTTCATGGCCGTCATGATGATTCTTCATACCATGTATGAACGTAGTAATCTTGCTGGTGCATATGCCTATGAAATGTTGTGGTAGGCACAATGTCAGCTGCTGGGAAAGGTGGCAGTGAGACAGTATATACCCGACGGCTGACTAACATGCATCTGTGAATTATTTTTTTAGCTCTATTTTACCAGCAAGGTTTTGGAGATAGGAGGATGCCCTTATACCACAAAATAGGGCAAAAAATTAGCAACATGTACATTCAGTTTTAAGTGATCTGAAACAATAGTTCATGAGTTATAATTGAATATATAAAATCATTTATTTAAAATTGGCTATTCAGGAGAGGTATATTCCCTTGGAGGACAGTAAAGGCCATAATTTTACGCATCTTTTGGTATTAATTTCATGAAATTTGAACAACCAGAAGCTGAGCAATGTACATTTCGATTTTCAAATTAAAAAAATTCTCTAGGAAAAACTATTAGATGTAGATAATTGATCTTTGGGGACAGTATGGAGGGCTGATATGGGTAGCCCACATAAAATAATGATGGAACGTGCATGAAGAATTACATTGACTTTTTGAGCCGAAAAGGTTTTTTGGCCTAAAAAGTGACATGAAATTTTCAATGTCCGACGCGATTCTACGCGGCGCGTCTGACACTATTATGCTATACACCATTGGAAAGCTGAGAAACAGACCTTTCTTGTGATATGTGAAACTAGTCTGTAGCTGCAATAGGGACTGAGTTATGGCCACTTGAATATTGAGTTTTTGTGCGTCCGTAGCGCACAAACTGTTTGTCCGAGCGGTCCGTAACTTTGTGAAGTTGGTACACTAGGCTAGGTCTGTAAGCACGCCCATTTTCAGCTTTCTACGAGCATTCCTTCCCTGTTTTTCAGAAAAATTTTGGCCAGTTTTCGGGATGTCTATTTTTCAAAAAATCATATCTTGAAATGTGTTCATGAAATCTCCACGAGACGCCATTCTGCACTGGAAACTTTGTCAAGGTATCTTAGAAAAAATCAACAGCTCTCAGTTATGCTTAGGTTCTCAGAAACCTGCGCCGGAAATTTTTTTTATATTTTCCTCATAACTCATAAGTGTCATGAAATTTGATCATGAAATTTCGTGTAAAGGAGCACGCAATGGAGTCGCATATTACCCTTGACTTGTAAAACAGCATCTTTAATAGTTTTGAAGTAATCACAGTTTTCCTGACTGCAATAATAATAATAATAATAATAATAACTAGTATAACTGATATTGCCGTACGGCAATATCGGATAATCCCCCGCGGGCCCCGTATGACCCGAGCCCTGCATACTCTTCTCTGGCAATTCATGTCGATTATTTTTGTTTATTCTCCTGGCCCGCTTTGTAGGGGATGAAGTTCCATTCCAAGAGTGTGCATTACATCATTACTCTAGTGCCTGTATGCCTTAATAAGTTTAATGCACAAATACAGGATATAAAAGTCTATCAGCAATCCCTTACGCATGATGTCCTTTCAATGTGCAATGTGTATGATTCCAATGTGATGATTACACTCTGCATGTTTTTGTTGACGTTACAGATGCTGCCTTGGCAGCACAGTGCAGTTAGCTGCGAATGTTGAACCAGGTCAGCTGTTGGGAAAGGTGGGCAGTGACACAGAATATAGCCGACTGCTAACTAAGATGTATCTGTGAATTATTTTGTTACCATAATTTCACCAGCAAAGTATTGGAGATAGGAGGATGTCCTTATATCACAAAATAGGCCAAAAAATTAGCAACATGTACATTGAGTTTTATGTGATTTGAAATAATAATTCACAAGTTATAGTTGAATATATAAAATCATTTATGTTAAATTGGCTATGAGAAATAGGTAAATGCCCTTGGAGTACAGTGAAGTCCATAATTTTACGCATCTTTTGGCATTAATTTCATGAAATTTGAATGAGTAGAAGCAGAGCAATGTGCATTTCAATTTTGAATTTCAAAAAATTCTCTTGGAAAAACCATTTGGTGCAGGCAAATTTCCTTTGAGGACAGTCTGGAGGCATAACAAGGGAATAAGTAAAAAAATATTCATCAACATTCACTAAGAACTTCTTTGATTTTTCAGCCTAAAACGTTTCAAGGGGCGCAAAGAGTGACAACAAATTTTCAATGTCTGACGCGATTCTACGCCGCGCGTCTGAGACTATAATGCTATACACCATTGGAAAGCTGACAAACAGACCTTTCTTGTGATATGTCACACTTTGTTGTAGCTTAAATAGGGACCGAGATAGGGCCACTTGAAAATTGCGTTTTTGGACGTCCGTAGCGCCAAGACCGTTTGTGCGAGGGGTCCGTAACTTTGTGAAGTTGGTACACTAGGGTAGGTCTGTAAGTGTACCCACTTTCAGCTTTCTAAGAGCATTCCTTCCCTGTTTTTCAAAAATATTTCAGTCAATTTTCGGGATGTCAAATTTTCAAAAAATCATATCTTGAAATGTATTCATGAAATCTCCACAAGACGCCTTTCTGCACTGGAGACTTAGTCAAGGTATCTTAGAAAAAATCAACAGGTCCCAGTTTTGCTTAGGTTTTGAGAAACCTGCGCCAGAAATTTTTTTTATATTTTCCTCATAACTCATAAGCGTCATGAAATTTGATCATGAAATTTCGTGAAAAGTAGCACGCAATGGAGTCGCATATTACCCTTGACTTGCAAGACAGTATCTGTAATACTTTTGAAGTAATCACAGTTTTTCTGAGCTGAATAATAATAAGAATAAGAATAATAAGAATAATAATAATAATAATAATAAAACGAACAATATCAATATAATCCCCCGCAAGCGGCGGGGATTATAACTAGTATAACTGATATTGCCGTACGGCAATATCGGATAATCCCCGCGCCCCCCCTGTCTCCCTTGCCCTGCTTACTCCCTTCAACCAGTTCATGGCCTTCATGATGAATTCTTGAAGAGGCTCATATATTGAAAATCAGACATCGCTTGGCATGGAGACCTGTGTTTGGTGCCCAGCACTACCACCCTCAAAGCAATACATTTGCAGTTAACGGTAGGTGAAACCCTAACCCTAATGGGTTATTGTAGACAAACCATGCAAGTTATAGAGCTGTGCTTACATGCAAAAATAGAACAAAAAATTAGGAACATGACAAATCAGTTTTAATTGATTTTGATAAATAATGAATGAGTTATAATTGAATATATAAAATGTTATATGTAAAATTGGTTAAAGGTAAGAGGAAGATATCCCTGTAGCTTGCTAGAGGGCGTAATTTAACACATTTTTTGGTGTTAATTTCATGACATTTGAACGATTATAAACAGAGCAATTTACGTTTCAATTTTGAAATTACAAAAATTCTCTAGGAAAAAGTATTTGATTTAGGCAAATTTCCTTTTGGCACAATATGGAGGCCCAACCTGGGTAGCCCGCATAAATTATTGATGAACATCCATGAAGTTCTTCATGCACTTTTTGAGGGAAAACGTTTTGATAGGCCCAAAAAATGACATAAAATTTTCAATGTCTGACGCGATTCTACGCCGCGCGTCTGACACTATAATGCTATACATCATTGGAAAGCTGAGAAACAGACCTTTCTTGTGATATGTGAAACTAGTCTGTAGCTGCAATAGGGACCGAGATATGGCCACTTGAAGTTTGAGTTTTTGTGCGTCCGTAGCTCCGAGACCGTTTGTCCGAGCGGTCCGTAACTTTGTGAAGTTGGTACACTAGAGTAGGTCTGTAAGTATACCCATTTTCAGCTTTCTACAAGCATTCCTTCCCTGTTTTTCAGAAAAATTTCAGTCAATTTTCGGGATGTCCAATTTTCAAAAAATCATATCTTGAAATGTATTCATGAAATCTCCACGAGACGCCTTTCTGCACTGGAGACTTTGTCAAGGTATCTTAGAAAAAATCAGCAGGTCCCAGTTATGCGTAGTTTCTCCGAAACCTGCGCCGGAAATTTTTTTTATATTTTGCTCATAACTCATAAGTGTCATGAAATTTGATCATGAAATTTCGTAAGCAGTAGCGCGCAATGGAGTTGCATATTACCCTTTACTTGTAAACCAATACCTCTAATAGTTTTGCAGTAATCGCAGTTTTCCTGAGCTGAATAATAATAATAAGAATAACTAGTATAACTGATATTGCCGTACGGCAATATCGGATAATCCCCCGCGCCCCCCTGTCTCCCTTGCCCTGCTTACTCCCTCCTCCCAGTTCAAGTCCTTCATGGCTGGAGCATATGCCTATGAAATGTCTTGGCAGCCAGACACATAGCCAGCCATACACACCTCTGCTGGCCAAGCGTACCACCCTGCAAGCAGTGCATGTTGAGTAAACCCTAACCCTAACCCTAATGGCTTGTTGCAGGCAAACCATAAGAGTTGGGGAGATGTGCCTACATGGAAAAATCAGGCAATAAATTAGGAACATGTCATTGCATTTTCATCTGATTTGAAACATAAATGCAGGAGTTATTGTGGCTTATATAAAATCATCTATGTAAAATTGGCTATTACCATGAGCTGTATGGCCTTGGAGGACAGTAAAGGCGATAATTTTAAGCATCTTTTGGTATTAATTTCATGAAATTTGAATAACCGGAAGCTGAGCAATTTATATTTGAAGTTTGAAAATTAAAAAAATTCTCTAGGAAAAACTATTTAATGATGGTCATTTATGTTTGGGGACAATATGGAGGGCTGATATGGGTAGCCCACATAAAATAATGATGGACGTGCATGAAGAATTACATTGACTTTTTGAGCCGTAAAGGTTTTTTGGGCCTAAAAAGTGACATGAAATTTTCAATGTCCGACGCGATTCTACGCCGCGCGTCTGACACTATTATGCTATACACCATTGGAAAGCTGACAAACAGACCTTTCTTGTGATATGTCAAACTTTGTTGTAGCTTAAATAGGGACCGAGATATGGCCACTTGAAAATTGCATTTTTGGACGTCCGTAGCGCCAAGACCGTTTGTCCGAGCGGTCCGTAACTTTGTGAAGTTGGTACACTGTGGTACATCTGTATGTTCACCCAATTTCAGCTCTCTAAGAGCATTCCTTCCCTGTTTTTCAACAAAATTTTAGTCAGTTTTCGGGATATCCAATTTTCAAAAAATCATATCTTGAAATGTGTTCATGAAATCTCCACAAGACGCCTTTCTGCACTGGAGACTTTGTCAAGGTATCTTACAAAAAATCAACAGGTCTCAGTTATGCTTAGGTTCTCAGAAACCTGCGCCGGAAATTTGTTTTATATTTTCCTCATAACTCATAAGCATCATGAAATTTGATCATGAAATTTTGTATGAAGTAGCGCGCAATGGAGTCGCATATTACCCTTGACTTGTAACACAGGATCTTTAATAGTTTTGTAGTAATCACAGTTTTCCTGAGCTGAATAATAATAATAATAATAATAATAATAATAACTAGTATAACTGATATTGCCGTACGGCAATATCGGATAATCCCCCGCAGGCCCCGTATGACCCCCAGGCCTGTATACTCTTCTTTTTCAATTCATGTCCATTATTTGTGTGTATGCTCATACTATTAAGGTGTTTCAGTGCATTAATATAGGACATATATGCCTTTTCACGCAACGCTTACAAAGGCCTTTCCCTTCAACGTGTATCATTCCCCTGTCATGATAGGCGTAAGCCTGTACCTTATTGTTGATGAGCGTGTTTGAGTGTGCTGCTCTTTGCATGGCATAATGCTGGTGCTGGGGAGCAAAACCTGGCAGTGAGGCAGAATAGTCCCGACAGCAGACTAAGATGCATCTGTGAACGATTTTTGTACTTTATTTTACCAGCAAAGTATTGGAGATAGGAGGATGTCCTTATATCACAAAATAGGCCAAAAAATTAGCAACATGTACATTGAGTTTTAAGTGATTTGAAATAATAATTCACAAGATATAATTGAATATATAAAATCATTTATGTTAAATTGGCTATGAGTAATAAGTAAATGCCCTTGGAGGACAGTGCAGCCCATAATTTTACGCATCTTTTGGTATTAATTTCATGAAATTTGAATGAGTAGAAGCAGAGCAATGTGCATTTCAATTTTTGAATTTCAAAAAATTCTCTTGAAAAACAATTTGATGCAGGCAAATATCCTTTGAGGACAATATGGAGGCATAACCAGGGAGTAATTAAAAAAATATTCATCAACATTCACAAAGAACTTCATTGATTTTTCTGCCTAAAACGTTTCGAAGGGCTCAAAAAGTGACAACAAATTTTCAATGTCTGACGCGATTTTACGCCGCGCATCTGAGACTATAATGCTATACACTATTGGAAAGCTGACAAACAGACCTTTCTTGTGATATGTCAAACTTTGTTGTAGCTTAAATAGGGACCGAGATATGGCCACTTGAAAGTTGCGTTTTTGGACGTCCGTAGCGCCAAGACCGTTTGTCCGAGCGGTCCGTAACTTCGTGAAGTTGGTACACTGTGGTACATCTGTATGTTCACCTATTTTCAGCTCTCTAAGAGCATTCCTTCCTGTTTTTCAACAAAATTTTGGTCAGTTTTCGGGATATCCAATTTTCAAAAAATCATATCTTGAAATGTGTTCATGAAATCTCCACGAGACGCCTTTCTGCACTGGAGACTTTGTCAAGGTATCTTAGAAAAAATCAACAGGTCTCAGTTATGCTTAGGTTCTCAGAAACCTGCGCCGGAAATTTGTTTTATATTTTCCTCATAACTCATAAGCATCATGAAATTTGATCATGAAATTTCGTATGAAGTAGCGCGCAATGGAGTCACATATTGTGTTTGAGGTTTCAGAATGTTATCTCTAATAGTTTTGCAGTAATCACAGTTTTCCTGAGCTGAATAATAATAAGAATAATAACTAGTATAACTGATATTGCCGTACGGCAATATCGGATAATCCCCCGCGGGCCCCGTATGACCCCCAGGCCTGCATACTCTTCTTTTTCAATTCATGTCCTTTATTTGTGTGTATTTCCCCTGGCCTGCTTTTTGGGGGATGAACTTCTATTCCAAGAGTGCACATTTTTAGCATTACTGTAGTCCATGTCTGGTCTATTAAGTTTATAGCAGAAATAACGGTTATAAAACCCTGTCGGCAAAGTCTTACACATGCCCTTTCAATGTACAATATCTATTATTCAAATGTGATGATTAGACTGTGCATCTTTTTGTTGACACTTGTGATGCTGCTTGGACTGTACAATAAGATTAGGCGCAAAAGGTGGCAGTGAGACAGGATGGTACCCACTGCAGACCACATGCATCTGTTAAAAAGTTTGTGAATTTTTTTTTTGCAGATAGGTGGATGTGTTTATACCAAAAATAGGACAAAAAATTAGGAACATGTCATATGAGTTTTAACTGATTTGATACATAAATTCATGCGTTATAAATGAATATGTAAAATTGTCTATGTAAAATAGACTGTTTGTGTGAGTTAAATTTCCTTATGCAAGTGGAAAGCCTATATTTTTACGCAATTTTTGGTGTTAATTTCATGAAATTTGCATTAGTAGAGGCTGAGTAATTTACATTTCATTTTTGATAGTAAAACATTTCTCTAACCAAAGTTATTTAATGTAGGTAAATTTCCTTAGGGTACAGTATGGAGACATGCTCTAGGCATCCAACAAAAATTATTCATGGACATCCATAAAGAACTTCATTGACTTTTTAGCCAAAAACATTTTTGTAGTCGCAAAAAGTGACAACAAATTTTCAATGTCTGACGCGATTCTACGCCGCGCGTCTGACACCATCATTCTATACATCATTGGAAAGCTGATAAACAGACCTTTCTTGTGATATGTCAAACTTTGTTGTAGCTTAAATAGTGACCGAGATATGGCCACTTGAAAATTGACTTTTTGTGCGTCCGTAGCGCAAAGACCGTTTGTCCGAGCGGTCCGTAACTTTGTGAAGTTGGTACACTGTGGTACATCTGTATGTTCACCCATTTTCAGCTCTCTAAGAGCATTCCTTCCCTGTTTTTCAACAAAATTTTGGTCAGTTTTCGGGATATCCAATTTTCAAAAAATCATATCTTGAAATGTGTTCGTGAAATCTCCACGAGACGCCTTTCAGACCTGGAGACTTTGTCAAGGTATCTTAGAAAAAATCAACAGGTCTCAGTTATGCTTAGGTTCTCAGAAACCTGCGCCGGAAATTTGTTTTATATTTTCCTCATTACTCATACGCATCATGAAATTTGATCATGAAATTTCGTCTGAAGTAGCGCGCAATGGAGTCGCATACTACCCTTGACTTGTAAAACAGGATCTTTAATAGTTTTGTAGTAATCACAGTTTTCCTGAGCTCAATAATAATAATAATAATAATAATAATAAAAGGTAATCGAAGAATATCAATATAATCCCCCGCCCGCAAGCGGCGGGGGATTATAATAATAATAAAACGAACAATATCAATATAATCCCCCGCAAGCGGCGGGGGATTATAATAATAATAATAATAATAATAATAATAAAAGGTAATCGAAGAATATCAATATAATCCCCCGCCGCTGCGCGAGCGGGGGATTATAACTAGTATAACTGATATTGCCGTACGGCAATATCGGATAATCCCCCGCGGGCCCCGTTTGACCCTAGCCCCGCTTATTCTCCTGTTTCAATTCACTTTCTTAAATTGTATGAATACGCCTGTCCGCCCATACTATTAAGGTTTTTAAGTGCATAAATAGAGGAAATATGTCCTATCAGCCAACGCTTACAAAATCCTTTCCCTTCAATGTATATTATTGCCCTGTCATGATAGGCCTAAGCCTGTGCCCTGCTGTTGATGACCATGTTTCAGTGTGCTGCTCTTTCAATGGCGTAATGCTGCTGCTTGGGAGCAAAACCTGGCAGTGAGGCAGAATAGTCCCGACAGCAGACTAAGATGCATCTGCGAATTATTTTTAAACTTTTTTTTCAAGGCAAAGGAAAAGGACTGGTAAGCTACAATTATACCACAAAATAGGGGAAAAAATCAGCAGCATGTAACTTCAGTTTTAATTGATTTGAAACATTAATGCATGAGTTATAATTGCAAATGTAAAATCATCATTGTAAAATTGAGTATTACTATAAGGTGTATGCCCGTGCAGTTCAGCTTAGTTCATAATTTTATGCATTTTTTGGTGTTAATTTCATGAAATTTGAACCAGTAGAAGCTGAGCAATGTGCATTTCAATTTTGAAATACAAAAAATTCTGTAGGAAAAACTACTTGATGTAGTCAAATGTCCTTTCAGAACAGTATGGAGGCCTCACAAGGGTATAAGGGAAAAATTATTCATGGACATTGATGAAGAACTACATTGATTTTAAGCCAAAAACTTTTCGAAAGGTGCAAAAAGTGACAACAAATTTTCAAGGTCTGACGCGATTCTACGTCGTGCGTCTGAGACTATCATGCTATACATCATTGGAAAGCTGACAAACAGACCTTTCTTGTGATATGTCAAACTTTGTTGTAGCTTAAATAGGGACCGAGATATGGCCACTTGAAAATTGACTTTTTGGGCGTCCGTAGCGCAAAGACCGTTTGTCCGAACGGTCCGTAACTCTGTGCAGTTGGTACACTAGTGTACATCTGTATGTTCACCCATTTTCAGCTCTCTAGGAGCATTCCTTCCCTGTTTTTCAAAAAAAATTTGGTCAGTTTTCGGGATATCCAATTTTCAAAAAATCATATCTTGAAATGTGTTCAGGAAATCTCCACGAGACGCCTTCCGCACTGGAGACTTTGTCAAGGCATCTTAAAAAAAATCAACAGGTCTCAGTTATGCTTAGGTTCTCAGAACCTGCGCCGGAAATTTATTTTATATTTTCCTCATAACTCATAAGCATCATGAAATTTGATCATGAAATTTCGTGTGAAGTAGCGCGCAATGGAGTTGCATACTACCCTTGACTTGTAAAACAGGATCTTTAATAGTTTTTGTAGTAATCACAGTTTTCCTGAGCTCAATAATAATAATAATAATAAAAGGTAATCGAAGAATATCAATATAATCCCCCCGCCCGCAAGCGGCGGGGATTATAACTAGTATAACTGATATTGCCGTACGGCAATATCGGATAATCCCCCGCGGGCCCCGTATGACCCGAGCCCTGCATACTCTTCTCTGCCAATTCATGTCCATTATTTTTGTGTATTACCCTGGCCCGCTTTGTAGGGAATGAAGTTCTATTCCAAGAGTGTGCATAACATCATTACTGTAGTGCCAGTATGCCTTAATGAATTCAATGCACAAATACAGGATATGAAACCCAATGAGAAAACCCTTATGCATGATGCCCTCCCAATGAGCAATGTATATTATTCCAATGTGATTATTACACTCTACATGGTTTTGTGTTTACATTAGATACGCTGCCTTGACAGCACAGAGCGGTTAGCTGCGATTGTTGAAGGTCAGCTGTTGGGTAAGGTGGCAGTGAGACAGAATAGAACCGACTGCTGACTAACATGCATCTGTGAACGATTTTTGTACTTTATTTTACCAGAAAAGTATTGGAGATAGGAGGATGTCCTTATATCAGAAAATAGGCCAAAAAATTAGCAACATGTAGATTGAGTTGTAAGTGATTTGAAATAGTAATTCACAAGTTATAATTGAATATATAAAATCATTTATGTTAAATTGGCTATGTGAAATAGGTAAATGCCCTCAAAGGACAGTGAAGTCCATAATTTTACGCATCTTTTGGTATTAATTTCATGAAATTTGAATGGGTAGAAGCAGAGCAATGTGCATTTCAATTTTGAATTTCAAAAAATTCTCTTGAAAAACGATTTGATGCAGGCAAATATCCTTTGAGGACAGTATGGAGGCATAACCATGGACTAATTCAAAAAATATTCATCAACATTCACAAAGAACTTCATTGATTTTTAAGCCTAAAACGTTTCGAGGGGCGCAAAAAGTGACAACAAATTTTCAATGTCTGACGCGATTCTACGCCGCGCGTCTGACACTATCATGCTTATACATCATTGTAAAGCTGACAAACAGACCTTTCTTGTGATATGTCAAACTTTGCTGTAGGTGCAATAGGGACCGAGATATGAGCACTTGAAAATTGGGTTTTTGGACGTCCGTAGCGCCAAGACCGTTGGTCCGAGCGGTCCGTAACTTTGTGAAGTTGGTACACTGTAGTACATCTGTATGCTCACCCATTTTCAGCTCTCTATGAGCATTCCTTCCCTGTTTTTCAAAAAAATTTGGGCAGTTTTCGGGACATTAGATTTTAAAAAAATCATATCTTGAAATGTATTCATGAAATCTCCATGAGACGCCTTTCTGCACTGGAGACTTTGTCAAGGTATCTTACAAAAAATCAACAGGTCTCAGTTATGCTTAGGTTCTCAGAAACCTGCGCCGGAAATTTTTTTTGTATTTTCCTCATAACTTATAAGCATCATGAAATTTGATCATGAAATTTCGTATGAAGTAGCACGCAATGGAGTTGCATATTACCCTTGACTTGCAGAACAGCATCTGTAATACTTTTGAAGTAATCGCAGTTTTTCTGAGCTGAATAAGAATAATAAGAATAATAATAATAATAATAATAATAACTAGTATAACTGATATTGCCGTACGGCAATATCGGATAATCCCCCGCGGCCCCCATTCTCTCCCATGGCCTGCCTACTCCCTCCCTCTGATTGATGTCCTTCATGATGAATTGTTAAAGGTATACATGTATGATGTTAGTAATGTTGTTGGAGCATATGCCTGTCAAATGTCTTCGGATCCAGACACACCTGTGGTGGCCAACATACCAGCCTGAAAGCAATGCATGTTGAGTGAACACTAACCCTACCCTTATGTCATGTGGCGAGGTGGATGTCCTTGTGAATCAGAAAAGGCCATAATTTTACACATCTTTTGGTGTTAATTTCATGAAATTTGAATTAGTAGAAGAGGAGTAAACTGAAGTTAAAATTTTGAAATTATAAAAATTGTTCTGGGAAAACTGTTTGATGCAGGCAAATTTCCTGTTAGCACAGTATGAAGGCCTAACAAGGCTATAACCAAAAAATTAGTCATGGTCATCCATGAAGACCTTCATTGATTTTTGAGCGAAAAACGTTTTGAAAGGGGCAAAAAGTGACATAAAATTTTCAATGCCCGACGCGATTCTACGTCGCGCGTCTGATACTATAATGCTATACACCATTGGAAAGCTAAGAAACAGACCTTTGTAGTGATATGTGAAACTATACTGTAGCTCAAATAGGGACCGAGATATGAGCACTTGAAAATTGGGTTTTTGGACGTCCGTAGCGCCGAGACCGTTTGTGCGATCGGTCCGTAACTTTGTGAAGTTGGTACACTAGGGTACATCTGTAAGTGTACCCATTTTCAGCTTTCTACAAGGATTCCTTCCCTGTTTACCAGAAAAATGTTCGAAAATTTTCATGACATCCAATTTTAGAAAATTCATATCTCTGAAAATATTCATGAAATTTCCATGAGACGCCTTTCCGCACTGGAAACTTTGTCAAGGTATATTACAAAAAATCAGCAAAGCCCAATTTGATTTTGTTCTCCTGGAAACGTTGCCAGAAATAGATTTTTTATTTTCTCAATAACGCGTTAGTATCATGAAATTTGATCAAGAAATTTCGCTTGAAGTAGCGCGCAACGGAGTCGCATATAGTCCTTTAGGTTTCGGGACATTATCTCTTATAGTTTTGTAGTAATCACAGTTTTCCTGAGCTGAATAATAATAATAATAAAAGGTAAAAGAAGAATATCAATATAATCCCCCGCGACGCTGTCGCTGCGGGGGATTATAATAATAATAATAAAACGAACAATATCAATATAATCCCCCGCTCGCGGCGGGGGATTATAACTAGTATAACTGATATTGCCGTACGGCAATATCGGATAATCCCCCGCGCCCCCCCTGTCTCCCTTGCCCTGCATACTCCCTCTTTCCAGTTCATGTCCTTCATGATGAATTCTTAAACCATGTATGAATGTAGCAATCTTGTTGGTGCATATGCCTATCAAAAGTCGAGGCAGCCAGACACACCTGTTGTGGTCAAGCATACCACCCTGCAAGCAATGCATATTGAGTAAACCCTAACCCTAACCCTAATGGCCTGTTGCAGGCAAGCCATAAGAGTTGCATGGTTGTGTCTACATGGAAAAATTGGGCAAAAAATTAGCAACATGTCATTTGAGTTTTAACTGATTTGAAATATGCACTTAGTAGCTATAATTGAATATATGAAATCATATATGTAAAATAGGTTATTAGAATGAGGTCCATGCCCTTAGAGAACAGATTAGGCCATAATTTTACACATCTTTTAGTGTTAATTTCATAAGATTTGGATAGTTAGAAGCTGAGCAATCTAAAGTTGAAATTTGAATTTAAAAAAATTCTCTAGGAAAAACCATTTGATGTAGGCAAATTTCCTTTGAGGACAGTATGTAGGCCTAACAGAGGTATATATAAAAAAATATTTACGAACATCCAAGAAGAACTTCATAGATTTTTTAGCCAAAAATGTTTTGAAAGGCGCAAAAAGTGACATGAAATTTTCAATGTCTGACGCGATTCTACGCCGCGCGTCTGACACCATCATGCTATACATCATTGGAAAGCTGACAAACAGACCTTTCTTGTGATATGTCAAACTTTGTTGTAGCTTAAATAGGGACCGAGATATGGCCACTTGAAAATTGCATTTTTGGACGTCCGTAGCGCCAAGACCGTTGGTCCGAGCGGTCCGTAACTTTGTGAAGTTGGTACACTGTGACACATCTGTATGTTCACCTATTTTCAGCTCTCTAAGAGCATTCCTTCCCTGTTTTTCAAAAAAATTTCAGTCAATTTTCGGGATATCCAATTTTCAAAAAATCATATCTTGAAATGTGTTCATAAAATCTCCATGAGACGCCTTTCTGCACTGGAGACTTTGTCAAGGTATCTTACAAAAAATCAACAGGTCTCAGTTATGCTTAGGTTCTCAGAAACCTGCGCCGGAAATTTTTTTTATATTTTCCTCATAACTCATAAGCGTCATGAATTTGATCATGAAATTTCGTGAAAAGTAGCACGCAATGGAGTCGCATATTACCCTTGACTTGCAAGACAGTATCTGTAATACTTTTGAAGTAATCACAATTTTTCTGAGCTGAATAATAATAAGAATAAGAATAATAAGAATAATAATAATAATAATAATAAAACGAACAATATCAATATAATCCCCCGCAAGCGGCGGGGGATTATAATAATAAAACGAACAATATCAATATAATCCCCCGCAAGCGGCGGGGGATTATAATAATAAGAATAATAATAAGAATAATAATAATAATAAAACGAACAATATCAATATAATCCCCCGCTCGCGGCGGGGGATTATAATAAAAGGTAATCGAAGAATATCAATATAATCCCCCGCCGCTGCGCGAGCGGGGGATTATAACTAGAGAATAATTAAAATTGCACAGCAATTTTAAGATATGAATTCCCGTCCCCCATATTCCCTCCCGATTAACCCTTCCCTTTCCTTGCCTTCCATTCCCTTCCATCCATTCCCTTCCTTTCCACTCCCTTCTCTTCCATTCCCCCACCCCTTCCATTCCCTCATCTTCCATTCCCTCCCCTTCCATTGCATTCCCAGGCCTGTGTTGGTCACCATTTAGTCCATGGAAGTGTAGATTTGCTTATACTGACTCCTATAGCGCTTAGCATGCAGCCAGGTGTGCTGTGACGAATGATACCATCCTCAAAGCAATACAATTTGACTTAAGCGTTACTCTAACTTTGATGAATCGCTAACCCTAATGATTTCTTACGGACAAACCATAAGAGCTAGGAAGATGTGCTTTTATACATACATAGGGCAAAGAGTCAGCAATATGTCAAAGTGGTTTCAAGTGATATGAAGCATTATTTCATGAGTGATAATTTCAATATAAATTTAATGGTAGGAAGATCTGCTTATTTGCAAACACTAGGGCAAAAAATGAGCAACATATCATATCAATTTTAACTGATTTGAAACAGTTTTGGAAGAGTTTTAATTGGACTATAAATTTTGTGGTAGGGAGATGTGCTTCAATGGAAAAATAGGCCAAAAAATTAGGAATATGTCAAATTAGTTTTAATTGATTATAATGAATAATTAATGAGTTATAATTGAATATGTAAAATGTGATATGTAAAATTGGCTATAAGTAAGAGGTATATGCCCTTGTAGCACATAAAAGGCCATAATTTTATGCAGTTTTTGGTGTTAAGTACATGAAATTTGAATGAGTAGAAGCTGAGCAATCTACATTTCAATTTTGAAATTAAAAAAATTGTCAAGCAAAAAGTACTTGAACTAAAAAATTGTGCTTACATGGAAAAATAACACCAAAAATTAGCAATATATCAAATTAGTTGTAATTGATTTTTAATGAATACTTATTGAGTTATAATTGAATATGTAAAATCATGTATGTAAAATTGGTTATTGGTAACAGCTATATGCCCTTGTAGCACACAAAAAGCCATAATTTTACACATTTTTGGTGCTAATTTCATGAAATTTGAATGAGTGGAAGCTGAGCAATTTACATTGCAATTTTGAAATTCCAAAAATTCTCAAGGCAAAAGTACTTGAAGTAGAAACTTTTTCTTTGGATACATCATGCAGGCCCATAGTGGGTACCTCTAAATAAATATTCAGGAACATCCATCAAGAGCTTCATAGTTTTTTTGGGGCCAAAAGTTTTGATGAGCCCAAAAACAGACATGAAATTTTCAATGTCTTACGCGAGATATAAAAACTTTCTGATAAAGCAAAATGCTATATATCATCTGAAAGAGGAGAAACTGAACTTTCTGATGGTGTTTTTATTTTTTCTGTAGCTTTAATAGCAACCGAGATATCGGCATTTGAATATTGAGTTTTTGTGCGGCCAGAGCGCCGATACCGTTTACGCGATGACAACAAAATTTTGTGGGATTGTTAGACTAGGGTAAGACTGCATGCACATATAAATTCAGCTTGATCTGAGTATTCCTTCCTTGTTTTCTGAAGGTTGAAATTTTTTTTTTTGGAATTCCGTTTTTACAAAAAATCATAACTTGTAATTTTTTCAACGTAATTCCTTCAGGCTCCTTTCTGCACTGGATAAGTGTCTGAGGTATTATGAAAAAAATTCCCATGTCTTTATCTGTCTTAGTTTATGAGAAACGGTGAATACAATATAAAAAAAAATTTCTGGAATTACGTCTCACTGAGAAGTAATTGCACCATGTAATTACATCTGATAATAGTGTTTCTGTCAATCTGTAAGGAGGTTCTGTCCATTTTGTTTCATTTTGATCACTGTTCTCATAATCTGCGTTTCAAAAATTTTTTTTGAGGGCCGTAGAAAAATAATAATAACTAGAGAATAATTAAAATTGCACAGCAATTTTAAGATATGAATTCCCCTCCCCCGTATTCCCTCCCTCTTTACCCCCCCCCCCCTTCCTTTCCTTCCATTCCCTTCCTTCCCTTCCACTCCGTCCTCTTGCATTCCCTTCCCTTCCATGCCCTCATCTGCCATTCCCTCCTTTTCTATTCCCTTGCCAGGCCTATTTTGGACGCTATGTAGTCCATGGAAGTGTAGAGTTGCACAGACTCATATAGCGCTTAGCATGGAGCCAGGTGTGTTGTGACCAATGATAGCACTCTCAAAGCAATACAATTTGACTTAACTGTAACCCTAACTTTGATGAAACCCTAACCCTAATGATTTGTTATGGACAAACCATAAGAGCTAGGAAGATGTGCTTACATACACACAGAGGGCAAGCAGTCAGCAACATGCCAAATTCCTTTCAAGTGATTTTCAGCAGTATTTCACAAGTTATAATTCAATTATAAATTTAATGGGAAAAATATGGGATTATTTGCAAACAATAGGGCAACAAATAAGCTACATATTATATCAATTTTAAGTGATTTGAAACATTATTGGAAGAGTTTATATTGGATTATAAAATTCATGCTAGGGAGATGTGCTTACATGGAAAAATAGGGCAAAAAATTTGCAATATGGCAAATTAGTTTTAATTGATTTTAATGAATACTTAATGAGTTATAATTGAATATGTTAAATTGCTAATGTAAAATTGGCTATTAATAAAAGGTATATGCCCTTGGAGCTCATAAAAGTGCATAATTTTACGCATTTTTTGGTGTTAATTTCATGAAATTTGAATGAGTAGAACCAGAGCAATCTACGTTTCAATTTTGAAATTCAAAAAATTCTCAAACAAAAAGTATAACAAGTAGAAAAATTTCCTTTGGGGACATTATGCAGGCCGATTGTGGGTACCACTTAAAAATAAATCACAAAAATTCATGAAGAGCTTCATAGATTTTTTTGGCAAAATGTGTTTTGGCAAGAAAAGTGACATGAAATTTTCAATGTCTGACGCGATTCTATACTGTACGTTGTACAGCATATTGCTATATATCAATGGAAAGCTGACATTCTGAGGTTTCCAAAAATGGCCATTTTTTCTTTCTAGGACCAATATTAAGGGAGATACAGCCCATCAAAAAATCAACTTTTGCGGCCCTGTGGCGCAAAAAGTATTGGACCTGGGATCCCACAAATTTGTGAGATTGTTAGACTAGGGTAGGGCTGCATGCACATATAAATTCACCGTAATCTGAGCAT
This sequence comes from Platynereis dumerilii, assembly GCA_026936325.1. Classification (NCBI taxonomy): domain Eukaryota; kingdom Metazoa; phylum Annelida; class Polychaeta; order Phyllodocida; family Nereididae; genus Platynereis; species Platynereis dumerilii. Next base: position 122,070 of record JAPTHN010000198.1, on the reverse strand, counting down.
TCCTTCCTGGTTTTCTGGATTTTGAAATACCATTTTTTGGAATTCCGTTTTTTTTTAAAATCATAACTTGGAATTTTTTCACCGTAATTCAATTAGGCTCCTTTCTGCAATGCGTATGTGTCTAAAATATATTGAAAAAAAATTTCATCTGTCTATCTGTATTAGTTTCTGAGAAACCGTGTCAACAATGAAAAAATTAGTTTCTGGAATTACGCAAGACTGACAAGTAATTCCGCTGAGAAATTGCCTCTAAAAATAGGGATCATGCCAACATATATGACTGTTGTATCCTTTTTCTTGTATCTGCATTACTTCTCTCATAATAGGCATTTAAAAAATCTTTTTAAGGCCGAAGAATAATAATAATAATAATAAAAAAAGTAACAATAACAAGATGAATTCCCCTACGGGGAATTCATAACTAGTATAACTGATATTGCCGTACGGCAATATCGGATAATCCCCCGCGCCACCCGTTTGTCCCCAGCCCTGCTTGCTCTCCCTTTCACATCATGTCCTGAATTTGTGTTTATCCCCTGGCCATCATTTTAGGGAATGAACTTCCTTATCAAGAGATGAAAATCATAGATAGAATCTGTGGCAAATATATTAATAGACACATTTCTGGGGAATTTGGCCTTATTCCCTGGCTTTGCACTGTGCTAGCATTTGCAAGACATCAGATATACTGTCTCGCAACTATAGGTACTTCTGCTCATGGTCTCTGCTTGTACAATTACTTCTTCCGGTGCATAAATACAGGACATATATGCCTTATCACCCAACACCTCCAAAACGCCTTCCCTTCAATGTATATATCATTCCTTTGTCATGATAGGCGTCAGCCTGTACCTTCCTATTGATAAATGTGCTGCTGTTTGCATTGTGTAATGCTGAGGCCTGGCAGCAAAACCTGGCAGTGAGGCAGAATGGTCCCGACAGCAGACTAGTATGCATCTGTGAATTATTTTTAAACTTTTTCTTTTAAGGGGAAGGAAAAACGACTGGTAGATATGGTTATGTGACAAAATAGGGCAAAAAATTAGCAACATGTGATTTGACTTTTAACTGATTTGAAACATTAATACAAGAGTTATAATTGAATATATGAAATCATTTATGTTAAATTGGCCATGAGGAATAGGTAAATGGCCTTGGAGGACAGTGCAGCTCATAATTTTACGCATCTTTTGGTATTAATTTCATTAAATTTGAATGAGTAGAAGCAGAGCAATGTGCATTTCATTTGGAATTTCAAAAAATTCTCCTGGAAAAACCATTTGATGCAGGCAAATTTCCTTTGAGGGCAGTATGGAGGCATAACAAGGGAATAAGTAAAAAAATATTCATCAACATTCACAAAGAACTTCATTGATTTTTCTGCCTAAAACGTTTCGAAGGGCTCAAAAAGTGACAACAAATTTTCAATGTCTGACGCGATTTTACGCCGCGCGTCTGACACTATAATGCTATACACCATAGGAAAGCTGACAAACAGACCTTTCTTGTGATATGTCAAACTTTGTTGTAGCTTAAATAGGGACCGAGATATGGCCACTTGAAAATTGTGTTTTTGGACGTCCGTAGCGCCAAGAACGTTTGTCCGAGCGGTCCGTAACTTTGTGAAGTTGGTACACTGTGGTACATCTGTATGTTCACCTATTTTCAGCTCTCTAAGAGCATTCCTTCCCTGTTTTTCAACAAAATTTTGGTCAGTTTTCGGGATATCCAATTTTCAAAAAATCATATCTTGAAATGTGTTCATGAAATCTCCACGAGACGCCTTTCTGCACTGGAGACTTAGTCAAGGTATCTTAGAAAAAATCAACAGGTCTCAGTTATGCTTAGGTTCTCAGAAACCTGCGCCGGAAATTTGTTTTATATTTTCCTCATAACTCATAAGGATCATGAAATTTGATCATGAAATTTCGTATGAAGTAGCGCGCAATGGAGTCGCATATTACCCTTGACTTGTAAAACAGGATCTTTAATAGTTTTGTAGTAATCACAGTTTTCCTGACTGCAATAATAATAATAACTAGTATAACTGATATTGCCGTACGGCAATATCGGATAATCCCCCGCGGGCCCCGTATGACCCGAGCCCTGCATACTCTTCTCTGCCAATTCATGTCCATTATTTTTGTGTATTACCCTGGCCCGCTTTGTAGGGAATGAAGTTCTATTCCAAGAGTGTGCATAACATCATTACTGTAGTGCCAGTATGCCTTAATGAATTCAATGCACAAATACAGGATATGAAACCCAATGAGAAAACCCTTATGCATGATGCCCTCCCAATGAGCAATGTATATTATTCCAATGTGATTATTACACTCTACATGGTTTTGTGTTTACATTAGATACGCTGCCTTGACAGCACAGAGCGGTTAGCTGCGATTGTTGAAGGTCAGCTGTTGGGTAAGGTGGCAGTGAGACAGAATAGAACCGACTGCTGACTAACATGCATCTGTGAACGATTTTTGTACTTTATTTTACCAGAAAAGTATTGGAGATAGGAGGATGTCCTTATATCAGAAAATAGGCCAAAAAATTAGCAACATGTAGATTGAGTTGTAAGTGATTTGAAATAGTAATTCACAAGTTATAATTGAATATATAAAATCATTTATGTTAAATTGGCTATGTGAAATAGGTAAATGCCCTCAAAGGACAGTGAAGTCCATAATTTTACGCATCTTTTGGTATTAATTTCATGAAATTTGAATGGGTAGAAGCAGAGCAATGTGCATTTCAATTTTGAATTTCAAAAAATTCTCTTGGAAAAAACGATTTGATGCAGGCAAATATCCTTTGAGGACAGTATGGAGGCATAACCATGGACTAATTCAAAAATTATTCATCAACATTCACAAAGAACTTCATTGATTTTTAAGCCTAAAACGTTTCGAGGGGCGCAAAAAGTGACAACAAATTTTCAATGTCTGACGCGATTCTACGCCGCGCGTCTGACACTATCATGCTATACATCATTGTAAAGCTGACAAACAGACCTTTCTTGTGATATGTCAAACTTTGCTGTAGGTGCAATAGGGACCGAGATATGAGCACTTGAAAATTGGGTTTTTGGACGTCCGTAGCGCCAAGACCGTTGGTCGAGCGGTCCGTAACTTTGTGAAGTTGGTACACTGTAGTACATCTGTATGCTCACCCATTTTCAGCTCTCTATGAGCATTCCTTCCCTGTTTTTCAAAAAATTTTGGGCAGTTTTCGGGACATTAGATTTTAAAAAAATCATATCTTGAAATGTATTCATGAAATCTCCATGAGACGCCTTTCTGCACTGGAGACTTTGTCAAGGTATCTTACAAAAAATCAACAGGTCTCAGTTATGCTTAGGTTCTCAGAAACCTGCGCCGGAAATTTTTTTTGTATTTTCCTCATAACTTATAAGCATCATGAAATTTGATCATGAAATTTCGTATGAAGTAGCACGCAATGGAGTTGCATATTACCCTTGACTTGCAGAACAGCATCTGTAATACTTTTGAAGTAATCGCAGTTTTTCTGAGCTGAATAAGAATAATAAGAATAATAATAATAATAATAATAATAATAATAAAACGAACAATATCAATATAATCCCCCGCAAGCGGCGGGGGATTATAACTAGTATAACTGATATTGCCGTACGGCAATATCGGATAATCCCCCGCGCCCCCCCTGTCTCCCTTGCCCTGCTTACTCCCTTCAACCAGTTCATGGCCTTCATGATGAATTCTTGAAGAGGCTGATATATTGAAATGAGACATCGCTTGGCATGGAGACCTGTGTTTGGTGCCCAGCGGTACCACCCTCAAAGCAATACATTTCCAGTGAATGGTAGGTGAAACCCTAACCCTAATGGGTTATTGTAGACAAACCATGCAAGTTATTGAGCTGTGCTTACATACAAAAATAGAGGAAAAAATTATGAACATGACAAATCAGTTTTAATTAATTTTGATAAATAATGAATGAGTTATAATTGAATATATAAAATGTTATATGTAAAATTGGTTAAAGGTAAGAGGAAGATATCCCTGTAGCTTGCTAGAGGGCGTAATTTAACACATTTTTTGGTGTTAATTTCATGAGATTTGAACGATTATAACCAGAGCAATTTACGTTTCAATTTTGAAATTACAAAAATTCTCTAGGAAAAAGTATTTGATTTAGGCAAATTTCCTTTTGGCACAATATGGAGGCCCAACCTGGGTAGCCCGCATAAATTATTCATGAACATCCATGAAGTTCTTCATGCACTTTTTGAGGGAAAACGTTTTGATAGGCCCAAAAAATGACATAAAATTTTCAATGTCTGACGCGATTCTACGCCGCGCGTCTGACACTATAATGCTATACATCATTGGAAAGCTGAGAAACAGACCTTTCTTGTGATATGTGAAACTAGTCTGTAGCTGCGATAGGGACCGAGATATGGCCACTTGAAGTTTGAATTTTTGTGCGTCCGTAGCTCCGAGACCGTTTGTCCGAGCGGTCCGTAACTTTGTGAAGTTGGTACACTAGAGTAGGTCTGTAAGTATACCTATTTTCAGCTTTCTACAAGCATTCCTTCCCTGTTTTTCAGAAAAATTTCAGTCAATTTTCGGGATGTCCAATTTTCAAAAAATCATATCTTGAAATGTATTCATGAAATCTCCATGAGACGCCTTTCTGCACTGGAGACTTTGTCAAGGTATCTTAGAAAAAATCAGCACGTCCCAGTTATGTGTAGTTTCTCAGAAACCTGCGCCGGAAATTTTTTTTATATTTTGCTCATAACTTATAAGCATCATGAAATTTGATCATGAAATTTCGTATGAAGTAGCACGCAATGGAGTTGCATATTACCCTTGACTTGCAGAACAGTATCTGTAATACTTTTGAAGTAATCGCAGTTTTTCTGAGCTGAATAAGAATAATAATAATAAGAATAATAATAATAATAATAATAATAATAATAATAATAAAACGAACAATATCAATATAATCCCCCGCTCGCGGCGGGGGATTATAACTAGTATACTAAATTGCACAGCAATTTAAAGGAAGAACTTCCCTTCCCTTCCTATCCCTTCCCTTCCTGCCAATCCCTTCCCTGCCCTGCTATTTGAGTTCCTTGCATTCCTTTCCTTTTCATTGCTTAATAGTGTGTTTAGGTTGTCCATGAGCAAAACTGCTGCTATAACCTTCCCTGCATAGTCCATGGAACTGCACAAATAGGCACACATACTCATATCTCGCTTGGCATGGAGCCAGGCCTTTTGTGGGCGATGGTACCACCCTGAAAGCAATACTATGATGAAACCCTAACCCTAATGATTTGTTATGGACAAACCATAAGAGCTAGGAAGATGTGCTTACATAGACACGGAGGGCAAGCAGTCAGCATTATGTCAAATTAGTTTTAAGTGATTTGCAGCAGTATTTGACAAATTATAATTTCATTATAAATTTAATGGAAAAAATATGAGGTTATTTGCAAACAATAGGGCAACAAATAAGCAACATATCATATCAATTTTAAGTGATTTGAAACATTATTGGAAGAGTTTAAATAGGATAAAAAAATTCATGGTAGGAACATGTGCTTACATGGAAAAATAGAGCAAAAAATTAGCAATAAGTCAAATTAGTTTTAATTGATTTTAATGAATACTTAATGAGTTATAATTGGATATATAAAATTGCTAATGTAAAATTGGCTATTAGTGACAGATATATGCCCTGGGAGCACATAAAAGGGCATAATTTTACGCATTTTTTGGTATTAATTTCATGACATTTGCATGAGTAGAAGCTGAGCAATCTACATTTCAATTTTGAAATTAAAAAAATTCTCAATGATAAAGTACTTCAAGTAAAGAAAATTCCTTTGGGCATATTATGCAGGTCCATATTGGGCACCACACAAAAAATCAACATGAACATCCATGAAGTTCTTCATAGTTTTTTTGGGCAAAATAGGTGTCGGGAGACCCAAAAAGTGACATAAAATTTTCAATGTCCGACGCGATTCTATACCGTACGTCGTAGAGCATATTGCTATATATCAATGGAAAGCTGACATTCTGAGGTTTCCAAAAATGGCCATTTTTTCTTTCTCGGATCAATATTAAGGGAGATACAGCCCATCAAATGTTCGACTTTTGAAGCCCTGTGGCACAAAAAGTATAGGCCCTAGGATGCCATACTTTTGCAATAACACTATACCCCAGTAGTAGCAACAATTCCTGTAAGGACATGAAAATCTGACATTTCAATCATGGTTTTTCATGACATCATCCCTCGAAATTTCTCTATGCTCTGATTTTGAACTTTTTTTTCTCCAAAGCTATTCACCCTATAGCTACTAGGCTCCCTTCTGCAATGCATATGCCATTAGAGATTAACAGGAAAAAATTTCATGACATTCTGACTGACAGTTTTCCGAAACCGGAATCGGAAATTTTTCGTGAAAATTGCCTGTAATTCCTATGTCAAACGGAATTCCGATGTGTAATTCCCAGCATAGAAGGAATTTTATAGTGTCATAATGTTGTGCAATTGATAATTCAGTTATCTCTTCTAGGACAGAAGTTATTCAACATTAAAAAATGTCAAAAAGTTGGAAGAATAAGAATAATAATAAAGAATAATAATAATAAGAAAAAGAATACGTACAATATCAATAAGAACTTCCCTACGGGAAGTTCTTAACTAGAGAAGACGGTAATTGTCATCAGGGACAATTACAAAGAATTTACCTTTACTTTCAACTAAAGTTTGCCTGTAAATGGACAGATAAATGGCCGGACCAACGGTCAGACAGACAGACAAAACTGAAGGACTCAAGGACACACGCAAATGATAATATTCGACGGGATTGGTTCACATTTTCACTACCTTCATCAATGTTTTACATGTCAGGAGTGAGACGTTCATTTCAGAGTCCTGACTCAGAGTCCTGACTCAGAGTCCTGACTCAGAGTCCTGACTCAGAGTCCTGACTCAGAGTCCTGACTCAGAGTCCTGACTCAGAGTCCTGACTCAGAGTCCTGACTCAGAGTCCTGACTCAGAGTCCTGACTCAGAGGCCTGACTCAAAGTCCTGACTCAGAGTCCTGACTCAGAGTCCTGACTCAGAGTCCAGACTCCGTGTCCTGACTCAGATTCCTGACTCAGAGGCCTGACTCCGAGGCCTGACTCCGAGGCTTGACTCCGAGGCCTGACTCCGAGGCCTGACTCCGAGGCCTGACTCCGAGGCCTGACTCCGAGGCCTGACTCCGAGGCCTGACTCCAAGTCCTAGCTTAGAGTCCTGCCTCCGAGTCCTGACCTCAAGTCCTGACTCCGAGTCCTGACTCCGAGTCCTGACTCCAAGTCCTGACTCAGAGTGGCCTGACTCAGCGGCCCCTGACTCAGCGGCCCCTGACTCATAGTCGAGACTCATAGTCGAGACTCATAGTCGAGACTCATAGTCGAGACTCATAGTCGAGACTCATAGTCGAGACTCATAGTCGAGACTCAGAGACCTGACTCAGAGTCCTGGCTCAGAGTCCTGACTCAGAGTCCTGACTCCAAGTCGTGACTCCGTGTCCTGACTCAGATTCCTGACTCCGAGGCCTGACTCCGAGGCCTGACTCCGAGGCCTGACTCCGAGGCCTGACTCCGAGGCCTGACTCAGAGGCCTGACTCCCAGGCCTGACTCCGAGGCCTGACTCCGAGGCCTGACTCCGAGGCCTGACTCCAAGTCCTAGCTTAGAGTCCTGCCTCCGAGGCCTGACCTCAAGTCCTGACTCCGAGTCCTGACTCCGAGTCCTGACTCCGAGTCCTGACTCCGAGTCCTGACTCCGAGTCCTGACTCCGAGTCCTGACTCCGAGTCCTGACTCCAAGGCCTGACTCCAAGGCCTGACTGAGAGTGGCCTGACTCAGCAGCCCCTGACTCAGCAGCCCCTGACTCAGCGGCCCCTGACTCAGCGGCCCCTGACTCAGCGGCCCCTGACTCATAGTCGAGACTCATAGTCGAGACTCATATTCGAGACTCATATTCGAGACTCATAGTCGAGACTCATAGTCGAGACTCATAGTCGAGACTCATAGTCGAGACTCATAGTCGAGACTCATAGTCGAGACTCATAGTCGAGACTCATAGTCGAGACTCATAGTCCTGACTCAGAGTCCTGACTCCGAGTCCTGACTCAAAGTCCTGACTGAGAGGCCTGACTCAGATTCCTGACTCCGAATCCTGACTCAGATTCCTGACTCCGAGTCCTGACTCAGCGGCCTGACTCATAGTCGAGACTCAGAGTCCTGACTCAGAGTCCTGACCTAGGGTTCTGACTCAGGGACCTGACTCAGAGACCTGACTCAGGGTCCTGTCTCACAGACCTGACTAACAGACCTGACTAACAGACCTGACTCACAGACCTGACTCACAGACCTGACTCAGGGTCCTGGCTCAGGGTCCTGACTACAACTCCTGTTCTCAACTCCACTCAGTCATTTGAGACTGTAATATGTATATAAACATTAGTCAGTAGCGTACACTGGCCCCGTCACCTGAAACAGCCAGAACAGCTTTCCATATATGGTTAATGTATGCTAATATATGCGCCCAGCCTGCTTTGGAGTGTGAAATGGTGTCACCTGCATCATGTGAAAATGAATTTTTTGCTGACCATTTCTTCATTTTTTTTACCTTTTGACCTTTATTGCTTAAAGCTGACTGCAGCTACAGACTTGCCATTTGTCACAATTTGCTGCAAGTATTTGGTCCACGTTGTCAGTTAAAATCAAGAAAATTGAAATGTTCCTTCCCAGTTAAAAAAAATAATCAGTGAAAATAACCTGTTTTCATTTCCTCTTTGACCTCAAATTTGACCTTGATAAAAAGGTCAAAGCTCAAAAGTAATGCGCTCATGTGATTGACAGATGTGATATAGGGGGGTCATTTAATTTAAAGAAAGCTGTAGGAGTGATATTTCCCACTCAAATAAAATCATTTTTGGTAAATGCCAGGAGTATCGAGAGGTACCATTTTTCACATTTTTTTACAAATTTAGTTGAAGACATGAAATATTCTTCATTGGGGGCTTTTGATAACCATATTATTGACTTGTAGACACCAGACTTTTGAGAGGATTGGTTGAAAAAAACATAATTTTCAGAATTTTTGCAAAATTCAACTTTTTAAACTTTAATGACTCAAATCACCTTCAAATATAAACTTTTGGTCCACTTTTTTGGTCAATATAGTCTTTTTGGGTAAAGTTAAGGGTAGTTCATTGTACATTTTGATCACCTCAGACTACTCCTTCATGGAGATTTTACAATTTGACCTGAATTTGGAACCCTTGATTTTGAAAAATTGTCATATTTCACAAAGTATTGCACCAATCCAAACCATTTGTTGAATCAGCATTGGCCCCAGACACAGGCCAACTTTTGCCACAATCACCAAGTTCCTATCTATTACATAACTTGAGAAACTGATCAAAGACTGAAAAGTGCTCATGCATCCAAAGCCCTTTACCCGTTGGACCAACTGTCATATCAGTTTCACCAAATCGTTCAAAACAACTTTTTATCACAGGATTTTCACTCTAGACTCATTATCTCAAATACTTTTTCAGTTATTCAACCTTAAAGTTTACAAATTTTTGACTTTGAACGCCTCTGTGAAAAAGACAACTGTGAAAATGACATCAAATGACCCACTTTCACAATACTGTATGACCGATTGACCTTCTGACCAACTTTCATTGCCGTAGGACCATTTTGAAACAAAAAAGAAGAATAAGAATAATAACTAGTACACCTGTAATTGTGCACAATTACAAAGATAAATTCCCCCCTTCCCTTCCTCTCCCCTGCCCCCTTACATCCCGCTGCCCCCTTACATCCCGCTGCCCCCTTACATCCCCCTGCCCCTTCCCTTCTACCTTCCCCATCCGATGATTCACACAGAGATGTAATTGGGTCAGCATTTATTTCAACAAAGAAAATGTGCAGCCTGTGAAGTATGAGAAGCGATGAAATTGGCATATGGCCAGGAAAAAGTGTTTCCAGCCATAAGAAGCATTTGGGGAGGAAAAAAGTGAGATAAAGTTTTCAGGGTCCACCGCGATTTTTAACGGACGGCGCTACAGTAGAATGCTATATACCATGTGAAAGCTAAGAAACAGAGCTTTCTGGTGGTGTTTTTTATTTTTCTGTAGCTTTAATAGGGGCCGAGTTATCCGTGCTTGAAAATAGCGTTTTTGTGGTGCTATAGCGCCGATACCGTTAACGCTAGAAAGTTAAGATTATAGGGGATTGTTACACTATAGTATGACTGTAACTGCATGCAACTGCAGCTTGATTGGAGCATTTCTTCCTAGTTTTTGAAAACTTTTAGTTGTAATTTTGGGAATTCCCTTATTTGAAAAATTCATATAAAAAAAACTTTTAGAGATATTGCCAAAAGCCGCCTTTCCGCACTGGGTATATCTTTAGAGATGATTGTGTGAAAATTTGGTGTAATTTCACTCATTGGTTCTTCTAAAACCGTGAACACAAATTTTTTATGCATTTGATGCGTAATTACCAGTTCACTGAAAATTACGTTGTGTAATTCCAGAATATAAAATTGTTCACCAAAAGCAATATTACTCTGCAATTTCAGGTAGTTACTGTCAATAGTTTGGAAAATACAGCCTGTCAAAGTGTTGACGAAAAATAAGAAAAAAAACAAAAACAAAAAATAGGATGAAAAAAAAAACCGAACAAAAACAATATAAATTCCCCTAACGGGGGAATTTATAATAACTAGAGAATAATTAAAATTGCACAGCAATTTTAAGATATGAATTCCCCTCCCCCGTATTCCCTCCCTATTTACCCTCCCCTCTCCTTGCCTTCCATTCTCTGACCTTCCATTCCCTTTCCTTCCATTCCCTGCCCTTCCAGACCCTTCCCTTCCATTCCATTCCCTAGCCAGTTTTGGTTGTAATCTGGTCCTTGGCAGTGTAGATTTGCACATACTGACTCATATAGCGCTTATCATGCAGCCAGGTGTGTTGTCAGCAATGTTACCACCCTCAGTGCAATACATTTTGACTGAGGCCTAACCCTAGCCCTAATGGGTTGTTGCAGGCAAACCATAAGAGTCATGGAGCTGTGGTTAAATGGAAAAATAGAGGGAAAAATTAGCATTATGCCATGTGACTTTTAACTAAATTGAATGTGTAATTTATTAGTTATAGGTGGATATAGAAAATGAAAAGTGTAAAATTGGCTATTAGTAATAGGTGAATGCCCTCATAGGATAGTGAAGGTACTAATTTTACGCATCTTTTGGAGTTAATTTCATGAAATTTGAATGAGTATAAACTGAGCAATTTACATTACAATTTTGAAATTCAAAAAATTCTCAAGGAAAAAGTACTTGAAGTAGAAATATTTCCTTTGGAGACATCATGCAAGCCCATAGTGGGTACCTCTAAAAAAATATTCAGGAACATCCATGAAGACCTTCACAGTTTTTTTGGGCCCAAAAGTTTTGATGAGCCCAAAAACAGACATGAAATTTTCAATGTCTTACGCGAGATATAAAAACTTCCTTAAAAAGTAAAATGCTATATATCATCTGAAAGAGGAGAAACTGAACTTTCTGATGGTGTTTTTAATTTTTCTGTAGCTTTAATAGCAACCGAGATATCGGCGATTGAAAAATGAGTTTTTGTGCGGCCATAGCGCCGATACCGCTTACGCGATGACAACGAAATTTTGTGAGATTGTTAGACTAGGGTATGGCTGCATGCACATGTAAATTCAGCTTGATCCAAGTATTCCTTCTATGTTTTCTGGAGGTTGGAATGTCATTTTTGGGAATTCCGTTTTGCACAAAAATTCATAACTTGGAATTTCTTCAACGGAATTCCTTTAGGCTCCTTTCTGCACTGGATAAGTGTCTGAGGTATTTTGAAAAAAAATCCCATGTCTTTATCTGTCTTAGTTTCTGAGAAACCGTTAACGAAATAAAAAAAATTTTTTATGGAATTACGCTTCATTGAGCAGTAATTTCACCATGTAATTACCTCTGATAATAGTGTTTCTGTCAATCTGTAAGGAGGTTCTGTCCATTTTGCTTTATTTTGATCACTGTTCTCATAATCTGCATTTCAAAATTTTTTTTTGAAGGACGTAGAAAAATAATAATAATAACTAGTACACCTGTAATTGTGCACAATTACAAAGATAAATTCCCCCCTTCCCTTCCTCTCCCCTGCCCCCTTACATCCCCCTGCCCCCTTACATCCCCCTGCCCCTTCCCTTCTACCTTCCCCATCCGATGATTCACACAGAAATGTAATTGGGTCAGCATTTATTTCAACAAAGAAAATGTGCAGCCAGTGAAGTATGAGAAGCGATGAAATTGGCATATGGCCAGGAAAAAGTGTTTCCAGCCATAAGAAGCATTTGGGGAGGGAAAAAGTGAGATAACATTTTCAGGGTCAACCGCGATTTTTAATGGACGGCGCTACAGTAGAATGCTATATACCATGTGAAAGCTAAGAAACAGAGCTTTCTGGTGGTGTTTTTAATTTTTCTGTAGCTTTAATAGGAGCCGAGTTATCTGCGCTTGAAAATAGCGTTTTTGTGGTGCTATAGCACCGATACCGTTAAAGCTACAAAGTTGAAATTCTAGTGGATTGTTACACTATAGTATGACTGTAACTGCATACAATTTCAGCTTGATTGGAGCATTTCTTCCTAGTTTTTGGAAAATTTTAGTAGCAATTTTGGGAATTCCCTTATTTGAAAAATTCATATAAAAAAAACTTTTAGAGATATTGCCAAAAGCCGCTTTCCGCACTGCGTATATCTTTAGAAATTATTGTGTTAAAATTTGGTGTAATTTCGTATTGCGGTTATTCCAGAACCGTTGCCACAAATTTTTTATGAATTTTGGACGTAATTTCCAGAGTACTAGTAATTACGCTCTGTAATTCCAGGATGTTATAGTACTTTGCAAGTGCATTATAGGTATGTATTTTTATGAAGATATCATAAATAGTTCCAGAAATATGAGCACTCAAAAGTGGTGATGAAAAATAAGAAGAGGAGGAGGAGGAGGAGGAGGAGGAAAAAAGATGATGAAAAAAAAAAAACGAACAAAAACAATATAAATTCCCCTAACGGGGGAATTTATAATAATAACTAGTATAACTGATATTGCCGTACGGCAATATCGGATAATCCCCCGCGCCCCCCCTGTCTCCCTTGCCCTGCTTACTCCCTCCATCCAATTCATGTCCTTCATGTTGAATTCTTATTGTATGAGCGTAGTAATGTTGTTGGAGCAGATGCCTATGAAATGTTGTGGCAGCCAGACACACCTGTGGTGGCCAAGCGTACCAACCTTCAATCAATGAATGGCGAGTAAACCCTAACCCTAATGGCCTGTTGCAGGCAAACCACAGGAGGTACGAGGTTGTGCCTACATGTAAAAATCAGGCAGAAAATTAGCAACTTGTCACATGAGTTTTAACTGATTTGAAGCGTAAACTTAGTAGGTATAATTGAATATATGAAATCATGCATGTAAAAAAGGTTATGAGAATTAGGTAAATGCCCTTGTGCAACATGAAAGCCCATACTTTTACACATCTTTTAGTGTTAATTTCATAAAATTCGAATAAGTAGAAGCTGAGCAATCTAAAGTTAAAATTTTGAATTTAAAAAAATTCTGTAGGAAAAACCATTTGATTTAGGCAAATTTCCTTTGAGGACAGTATGAATGCCTGATAAGGGTATAAGTGAAAAAATATTCATTGACATTCATGAAGAAGTTCATTCTTTTTTTTAGCCAAAATCGTTTTGATGGGTGCCAAAAGTGACATAAAATGTTCAATGTCCGACGCGATTCTACGCCGCGCGTCTGAGGTTATAATGCTATACACCATTGGAAAGCTAAGAAACAGAGCTTTCTTGTGATATGTGATACTTTGCTGTAGCTCAAATAGGGGCCCAGATATGAGCACTTGAAAATTGCGTTTTTGGACGTCCGTAGCGCCGAGACCGTTTGTGCGAGCGGTCCGTAATTTTGTGAAGTTGGTACACTAGGGTACATCTGTAAGTACACCTATTTTCAGCTTTCTACAAGCATTCCTTCCCTGTTTTCCAGAAAAATGTTGGAAAATTTTCATGACATCCGATTTTGAAAAATTCATATCTCTGAAGATTTTCATGAAATTTCCATGAGACGCCTTTCCGCACTGGAAACTTTGTCAAGGTATCTTACAAAAAATCAGCAAAGCCCAATTTGCTTTTGTTCTCCTGGAAACGCTGCCAGAAACTGATTTTTTATTTTCTCAATAACGCGTTAGTATCATGAAATTTGATCAAGAAATTTCGCTTGAAGTAGCGCGCAACGGAGTCGCATATAGTCCTTGAGGTTTGGGGACATTATCTCTAATAGTTTTGTAGTAATCACAGTTTTCCTGAGCTGAATAATAATAATAACTAGTATAACTGATATTGCCGTACGGCAATATCGGATAATCCCCCGCGCCCCCCCGTCTCCCCTGCCCTGCATACTCCCTCTTTCCAGTTCATGTCCTTCATGATGAATTCTTAAAACCATGTATGAATGTAGTAATCTTGTTGGTGCATATGCCTATCAAAACTCGAGGCAGCCAGACACACCTGTTGTGGTCAAGCATACTACCCTGCAAGCAATGCATATTGAGTAAACCCTAACCCTAACCCTAATGGCCTGTTGCAGGCAAGCCATAAGAGTTGCATGGTTGTGTCTACATGGAAAAATTGGGCAAAAAATTAGCAACATGTCATTTGAGTTTTAACTGATTTGAAATATGCACTTAGTAGCTATAATTGAATATATGAAATCATACATGTAAAATAGGTTATTCGAATGAGGTCCATGCCCTTAGAGAACAGATAAGGCCATAATTTTACACATCTTTTAGTGTTAATTTCATAAGATTTGGATAGTTAGAAGCTGAGCAATCTAAAGTTGAAATTTGAATTTAAAAAAATTCTCTAGGAAAAACCATTTGATGTAGGCAAATTTCCTTTGAGGACAGTATGTAGGCCTAACAAAGGTATATAGAAAAAAATATTCACGAACATCCAAGAAGAACTTCATAGATTTTTTAGCCAAAAATGTTTTGAAAGGCGCAAAAAGTGACATGAAATTTTCAATGTCTGACGCGATTCTACGCCGCGCGTCTGACACTATCATGCTATATACCATTGGAAAGCTGACAAACAGACCTTTCTTGTGATATGTCAAACTTTGTTGTAGCTTAAATAGGAACCGAGATATGGCCACTTGAAAATTGCATTTTTGGACGTCCGTAGTGCCAAGACCGTTGGTCCGAGCGGTCCGTAACTTTGTGAAGTTGGTACACTGTGGTACATCTGTATGTTCACCCAATTTCAGCTCTCTAAGAGCATTCCTTCCCTGTTTTTCAACAAAATTTTGGTCAGTTTTCGGGATATCCAATTTTCAAAAAATCATATCTTGAAATGTATTCATGAAATCTTCACAAGACGCCTTTCAGACCTGAAGACTTAGTCAAGGCATCTTACAAAAAATCAACAGGTCTCAGTTATGCTTAGGTTCTCAGAAACCTGCGCCGGAAATTTATTTTATATTTTCCTCATAACTCATAAGCATCATGAAATTTGATCATGAAATTTCGTATGAAGTAGCGCGCAATGGAGTCGCATATTACCCTTGACTTGTAAAACAGGATCTCTAATAGTTTTGTAGTAATCACAGTTTTCCTGAGCTCAATAATAATAATAATAATAATAATAATAAAAGGTAATCGAAGAATATCAATATAATCCCCCGCCGCTTCGCGAGCGGGGGATTATAATAAAAGGTAAAAGAAGAATATCAATATAATCCCCCACCCGCAAGCGGCGGGGGATTATAATAATAATAATAACAAAATCAGCAATAACAAGATGAATTCCCCTACGGGGAATTCATAATAAGAATAATAATAATAGCAAAAACAAATAGAATTTACCATAGGTAAATTCTTAATAATAATAAAAGGTAATCGAAGAATATCAATATAATCCCCCGCCGCTGCGCGAGCGGGGGATTATAACTAGTATACTAAATTGCACAGCAATTTAAAGGAAGAACTTCCCTTCCCTTCCTATCCCTTCCCTTCCTATCCCTTCCCTTGATCACTTAAAGTAAGTGAAAAAACTGACTTTGAAGTGGCCTGTGACCTTGAAAAATGGGTCAAGGTCATTCCGATTTTGACAGTGTAATATGGTCATGTAACACTCCATATGTGATTTTTTTGAGATTTTTTTGAAGAAATTTTTGTCCGGAAAAATAATAAATAACTAGAACCCTGTAACTGACCAAGGTCAGTGACTAAGAATTTACCAAGCTTTTACCAGTTCATGCAGCATAGCCCAACGACAGCTTGCAACAATGTTGTGGAGCATATTGCCACCGTGGTGCACATTGAGACGGTGGTGCACAGAGCCACTGCTCTGCAAACTGCCACTCTGATTCCCAGTGCCACTGTGACTGTGACTGTGATGATAAACTGCCACTGTGGTGCAGACTGGTGTGGTCTTAACTGCCACTATGTTGCACAGTGCCACTATGGTGCATCCTGCCATTGTGGTGCAGCCTGCCATTGTGCCATAGTGATGCACAGTGCCACAGTGATGCACAGAGGGTTAGTTAGAGGGTAAGTCATGGTGTACAGTGTGACCATGATGCAAAGTGCCACCATGATGCACAATTATGATAACCCTAAGTACATAATGAGAGTGAAAGCTGATGTTCCAGTCTCTGCAGAGCTACTGTCATTTGATAAGGTGTGGAAAAGATGAATTTTTCAGGGTCCACCGATCTTTTTATCTGTCGGTGTTACAAGAAAATACACATAAATTAAATGAGGAGGAAAATCTGCGCTTTCCAAAACTGCTTTTGTCATTCATGTAGCTTTATTGGCACCGGAGATATAGCCCATTGAAATAATGGTAAAATTGTGATATTTCATCACAAAATGGTCTCTGAAAATGTCAAGTTTTGAACTTCAATTTGTTCCAGAAGGCAAACGGTTGGGAGGAGAGACTTGAAATTGCACAAACTACTGTAAATGTGTTAGGACTATGCCCACAAATATTATTGCATTTTTTGAAGATGGATTTCTGAGTAAAAAAAATGTAAAGATGTAAAATCATGACCAAAAACATGAATTTTTCAGGGTCGGGCGATCTTTTTAACTAGTAGAGATACGTTAAAATGTATAGAAAACAAATACTAGAAGAGAATCTGGGCTTTCCAAATCTGTTTTTATTTTTCCTGTAGCTGAATTCGAACCGGAGATACAGACCGTCAAAGTATGGGTACAAGTGCAACGTTGACAAATGAGCAGGTCAATTTTGAAGTCATTTCTTGACCTTTTGACCTAGATTGTGCAATGTAGGTCAATCTGAGGGCCTTCAAATTTTGCGTGGGGCCTCTAGGGTATTATGGAAGTAAGTGCTGAAGAGATAATGCAAATCCCTCAATTGCTTCACTGTTAACAAAAATGTAATGTCTGAAATGTTCATTTTCGCAGAATATTTGACCTTGAGTTTGACCTTGAAAATACCTTTCTAGGTCAAAACCAATATTTTTGCCAGATTGGCAGTGGGTGACTATGGGGGGGTCATTTAATTGTTCGAACTGTGTAGGATCAATATTTACCTGTCAGAGGTGCGAAATAGGGTGTTTTTACATGTCACGCGGTATGCAATATTCGTGATTTTTTAACAAATCAGTGAATAAGGATATCTGAATTCCGATTTCAGGCCTTAAACAAACTGGCTGGCACCTTCCAGAAACCAGAATATGAGACAGATATCTGAAAAAAAAGATAATTTTCAGAATTTTTGAAAATCACCCATATTTGAACTTTGAGGGGTCAAATGACCTTGAAAAATGAGGTCAAGGTCAAATCTGAAGGTCAGTATGGGGTTTTTGGGGTATGTTAAGGGTAGTTTGTTATACATTTGCATGACCTCAAATGACTCCTTCATGGTGTTCCATGACCTACACCCTATAGCCCGTAGACTCATGTCGCTAAAATGACCGCTGCTCCCGAACCATTGCAGATATCAAAGTGAAAATTACGCGTGCACACCCCCCCAAGATACTGGCCATCTTCCAGAGTAATCAGCCTTTGTGTACCTGTTGTCGTTCTTGAGTAAATTGAAAAAAACCTAAAACAGTGTTTTTCTCATAGCTCCGGTTCCGCTTGAGCGATTCCGGAAATTCTTGTGCCTAAATACAGCCAAGTATTTTTGTGTAAGACATGACCTGTACAATGATGCCACCTGTTATGGTTGCCGAGTAATAGGCCATCGAAATTTCCAAAATTTTGTATTTGAAAGGCCCTGTGACCTTGAAAAACAGGTCAAGGTCATATCTTTTGTGCATGACCTAGTCCTAGTCCTAGAGGTACCCTGTGCTAAAGTTTCATGAAAATCGGAGCAATCTGAAAAAAGAATAAGAATAATACCAAAAACAATAAGAATTTACCATGTAATGGTAAATTCTTAATAATACTTACGAAAACAAGAAACTTCACCTATGTAATAGGTGAAGTTTAATAAGAATAATACCAAAAACAATAAGAATTTACCATGTAATGGTAAATTCTTAATAATAATAATATTAACAAAAACAAATAGAATTTACCATAGGTAAATTCTTAATAAAACGAACAATATCAATATAATCCCCCGCAAGCGGCGGGGGATTATAATAATAATAATAATAATAAAACGAACAATATCAATATAATCCCCCGCAAGCGGCGGGGGATTATAATAATAACTAGAACCCTGTAACTGACCAAGGTCAGTGACTAAGAATTTACCAAGCTTTTACCAGTTCATGCAGCATAGCCGAAAGACAGCTTGCAACAATATTGTGGTGCACAGTGCCACCGTGGTGCACAGTGAGACGGTGGCACACAAAGCCACTGCTCTGCACACTGCCTCTCTGGTGTACACTGCCACTGTGACTTTGGTGCTAAAATGCCACTGTGGTGCACACTGCTGTGGTCTAAACTGCCACTCTGTTGCACACTGCCACTGTGTTGCACACTGCCACTGTTGTGCACACTGCCACTGTGGTGCACAATGCCACTATGGTGCACTCTGCCATTGTGGTACAGCTTACCATTGTGCAAGTGATGCACAGTGCCAGCCATGATGCACAGTGCCAGTCATGATGCACAGTGCCAGCCATGATACACAGTGCCAGCCATGATGCAGAGTGCCAGCCATGATGCACAGTAGGGTTAGGGTTAGGGTTAGGGTTAGGGTTAGGGTTAGGGTTAGGGTTAGGGTTAGTGTTAGGGTTAGGGTTAGGGTTAGGGTTAGGGTTAGGGTTAGGGTTAGGGTTAGGGTTAGGGTTAGGGTTAGGGTTAGGGTTAGGGTTAGGGTTAGGGTTAGGGTTAGGGTTAGGGTTAGTTAGAGGGTAAGGCATGATGTACAGTGCAACCATGATGCAAAGTGCCACCATGATGCACAATTATGATAGCCCTAAGTACATAATGAGAGTGAAAGCTGATGTTCCATTCTCTGCAGAGCTACTGTTATTTGATAAGGTGTTGTAAAGATGAATTTTTCAGGGTCCACCGATCTTTGTACCTGTCGGTGTTACAGGAAAATACACATGAAATTAAATGAAGAGGAATATCTTAGCTTTCCAAAACTGCTTTTGTCATTCATGTAGCTTTATTGGAACTGGATATATAGCCCATTGAAATAATGGTAAAATTGTGATATTTCATCAAAAAATGGTCTCTGAAAATGTCAAGTTTTGAACTTCAATTTGTTCCAGAAGGCAAACGGTTGGGAGGAGAGACTTGAAATTGCACAAACTACTGTAAATGTGTCAAGACTATATCCACAAATAATATTGAATTTTTTGAAGATGGATTTCTGAGTAAAAAAAATGTAAAGATGTAAAATCATGACCGAAAACATGAATTTTTCAGGGTCGGGCGATCTTTTTAACTAGTAGAGATACGTTAAAATGTGTAGAAAACAAATACTAGAAGAGAATCTGGGCTTTCCAAATCTGTTTTTATTTTTCCTGTAGCTTAATTAGAACCGGAGATACAGACCGTCAAAGTATGGGCACAACTGCAATGTTGACAAATGAGCAGGTCAATTTTGAAGTCATTTCTTGACCTTGTGACCTCAATTTTGCAATGTAGGTCAATCCGAGGGCCTTCAAATTTTGCGTGGGGCCTCTAGGGTATTATGGCACCAAATGCTGATGAGATAAAGCAAATCCCTCAATTGCTTCCCTGTTAAGAAAAATGTAATGTCTGAAATGTCCAATTTCGACTAATATTTGACCTTGAGTTTGACCTTGAAAAAACGTTTCTAGGTCAAATCCAATATTTTTCCCAGATTGGCAGTGGGTGACTATGGGGGGGTCATTTAATTGTTCGAACTGTGTAGGATCAATATTTACCTGTCATAGGTGCGAAATAGGGTGTTTGTACATGTCACGCGGTATGCAATATTCGTGATTTTTTAACAAATCAGTGAATAAGGATATCTGAATTCCGATTTCAGGCCTTAAACAAACTGGCTGGCACCTTCCAGAAACCAGAATATGAGACAGATATCTGAAAAAAAAGATAATTTTCAGAATTTTTGAAAATCACCCATATTTGAACTTTGAGGGGTCAAATGACCTTGAAAAATGAGGTCAAGGTCAAATCTGAAGGTCTGTATGGGGTTTTCGGGGTATGTTAAGGGTAGTTTGTTATACATTTGCATGACCTCAAATGACTCCTTCATGGTGTTCCATGACCTACACCCTATAGCCCATAGACTCATGTCGCTAAAATGACCGCTGCTCCCGAACCATTGCAGATATCAAAGTGAAAATTACGCGTGCACACCCCCCCAGATACTGGCCATCTTCCAGTGTAATCAGCCTTTGTCTACCTGTTGTCGTTCTTGAGTAAATTGGAAAAAACCTAAAACAGTGTTTTTCTCATAGCTCCGGTTCCGCTAGAGCGATTCCGGAAATTCTTGTGCCTAAATACAGCCAAGTACTTTTGTGTAAGACATGACCTGTACAATGATGCCACCTGTTACGGTTGCCGAGTAATAGGCCATCGAAATTTCCAAAATTTTGTGTTTGAAAGGCCCTGTGACCTTGAAAAATAGGTCAAGGTCATATCTTTTGTGCATGACCTAGTCCTAGTCCTAGAGGTACCCTGTGCTAAAGTTTCATGAAAATCGGAGCAATCTGAAAAAAGAATAATAATAATAATAATAATAATAAGAACTAGAACCCTGTAACTGACCAAGGTCAGTGACTAAGAATTTACCAAGCTTTTACCAGTTCATGCAGCATAGCCCAAAGACAGCTTGCAACAATATTGTGGTGCACAGTGCCACTGTGGTGCACAGTGAGACGTTGGTGCACAGAGCCACTGCTCTGCACACTGTCACTCTGGTGCACAGTGCCACTGTGACTGTGACTGTGACTGTGGTGCTAAACTGCCACTGTGGTGCACACTGCTGTGGTCTAAACTGCCACTGTGTTGCACACTGACACTGTTGTGCACACTGCCACTGTGGTGCACAATGCCACTGTGGTGCACTCTGCCATTGTGGTGCAGCCTGCCATTGTGCCACAGTGATGCACAGTGCCACCATGATGCACAGTGCCACCATGATGCACAGTGCCACCATTATGCACAGTGCCACCATGATGCACAGTGCCACCATGATGCACAGTGCCACCATGATGCACAGTGCCACCATGATGCACAATTAGTACATGATAAGAGTGAAAGCTGATGTTCCAGTCTCTGCAGAGCTATAGTCATTTGATAAGGTGTGGAAAAGATGAATTTTTCAGGGTTGACCGATCTTTTTACCTGTCAGTGTTACAAGAAAATACACATTAGATTAAATTAAGAGGAGAATCTGAGCTTTCCAAAACTGCTTGTGTCGTTCATGTAGCTTCATAAGATTCCGAGATACAGGCCATTGAAATAACGGTAAAATTGCGATATTTCATCGAAAAATGGTCCCTGAAAATTTCAAGTTTTGAACTTCAATTTATTGCAGAAGGCAAACGGTTTGGAGGAGAGACTTTAAATTGCACAAACTACTGTAAATGTGTTAGGACTACACCCCCAAATATTATTGAATTTTTTGAAGATGTATTTCTGAGTTAAAAAAATGCAAAGATGTAAAATCATGACCGAAAACATGAATTTTTCAGGGTCCGGCGATCTTTTTAACTAGTGGAGATACGTTAAAATGTATAGAAAACAAATACTAGAGGAGAATCTGGGCTTTCCAAATATGTTTTTATTTTTCCTGTAGCTAAATTAGAACCGGAGATACAGACCGTCAAAGTATGGGTACAAGTGCAATGTTGACAAATGTGCAGGTCAATTTTGCAGTCATTTCTTGACCTTTTGACCTCAATTGTGCAATGTAGGTCAATCCGAGGGCCTTCAAATTTTGCGTGGGGCCTCTAGGGTATTATGGCACCTAATGCTGATGAGATAAGGCAAATCCCTCAACTGATTCCCTGTTAAGAAAAATATAATGTCTGAAATGTTCAATTTCGCCTAATATTTGACCTTGAGTTTGACCTTGAAAAACCCTTTCTAGGTCAAAACCAATATTTTGCCCAGATTGGCAGTG
The DNA here is from genome assembly GCA_026936325.1 of Platynereis dumerilii. NCBI lineage: Eukaryota > Metazoa > Annelida > Polychaeta > Phyllodocida > Nereididae > Platynereis > Platynereis dumerilii. Next base: position 99,353 of record JAPTHN010000198.1, on the reverse strand, counting down.
TGTGACTTTGGGGGGGTCATTCAATTGTTTGAACTGCGTAGCATCAATATTTATCTCTCCAGAGGGCAAAAATAGTGTGTTTTTACATGTTGCGCGGTATCCAATATTCGTGATTTTTTAACAAATCAGCATGAAAAGATATCTGAATTCCGATTTCAGGCATCAAACAAACTGGCTGGCGCCTTCCAGAAACCAGAAGATGAGACTGATATCCGACAAAAAAGACAATTTTCAGAATTTTTGAAAATCGCCCATATTTGAACTTTGAGGGGTCAAATGACCTTGAAAAATGAGGTCAATGTCAAATCTGAAGGTCTGTATGGGGTTTTTGGGGTATGTTAAGGGTAGTTTGTTATACATTTGCATGACCTCAAATGACTCCTTCATGTTTTTCGAAGACCCACAGCCTGTGTCACGGGTAGTCACTTCACTAAAATGACCGCTGTTGCCGAACCGTTGCAGATATTGGAATAAAAAAGTGACGTGCAAATGGCCCCAGATGCTACGCATTCCCAGGTGTATCCAGCGTCTCTCTATAAAGTGTGGTTCTTGAGATTACGTCAAAAAACCTAAAACGGTGTTTTTCCTGTAGCTCCGGTTCCGCTTGAGCGATTCCAGAAATTCTTGTGCCTAAGTACAGCCTAGTACTTTTGAGTAAGACATGATCTGTACAATGATGCCACCTGTTATGGTTGCCGAGTAATAGGCCATCGAAATTTCCAAAATTTCATGTTTGAAAGGCCCTGTGACCTTGAAAAATAGGTCAAGGTCATTTCTTTCGGGTGTGGCCCAGTTTTAGTCCTAGAGGTACCCTGTGAAAAAGTTTCATGAAAATCAGAGCAAAAAAAGTGAAATAATAAGAAGAATAAGAAGAATAATACCAAAACCAATAAGAATTTACCATGGTAATGGTAAATTCTTAATAATACCAAAAACAATAAGAATTTACCATGTAATGGTAAATTCTTAATAATAAGAATAATACCAAAAACAATAAGAATTTACCATGTAATGGTAAATTCTTAATAATAATAACAAAACCAGCAAAAGTAAGATGAATTCCCCTACGGGGAATTCATAATAAAACGAACAATATCAATATAATCCCCCCCCGGGGGATTATAATAATGTATCAAAACTGCGCTAGTTTCAGTAAACTGCTCATCAGTGATTTTACAGATCTAATCACTTCCAGCAGTTGAAGTTCTGACACAGATTCATCTTAAAAGTTTTCTTACGTCTGGGCAGTTCAGATCTAATCACTTCAAGCTGTTCTGACACAGATGCGTTTAGATTCATCTTAAAAGTTTTCTTACGTCTGGGCAGTTCTGACTTTTTCAGAAAAACCGTTCCAGAGTTTTATTGCAGCTCAGGAAAATGTCCGATCTTAAAGCTTATTTTTGTTGCATGGAGTAGGCACTTCTAATTGTTGCTTGTGGTTGCTTCTCAGGTTATGTTCCTGTAGAGATTTCACTTGAAGAAGTTCTTGATGTATTGTGGTGGCAGATTGTTTACTGCCTTAATTCTGTGTCATTGCTGTCAATTTTAACTGAATTCTTGCTGAGATTGGAAATCAGTGAAGGAGTTTCCTGTTGTGACTAACACTATCATATATTTTTTTTCAATCTCTCAATTAATCAAACTGCCGAGTTTTATGCAAACTGAAGTTTATATATTTCAATTGGCTGGCAGTCCTATATACTATACAACAGTCCATTTCCATAGTAAAAATGAGGCCTGTAACAGTGTAACTGGATAACTACATGTATTTGTTGTAATGTTGTTGATTTTAAGGTGTGGCAACAGTCAAACATACCACACTGTAATAGTGACCTAACTATAGTACTGATTAGAATGTTCGTAACAAATAAAACATACCTTAAACAAACTTGTAAACGAGACTTTCCGATGCAAGTCCTTGGCTCTACCAACAAGCTTCTCAAAAACAGCAAGTCCTTCTGTGGGGTAAGTAACTTCTCCTTCCTCCAAGATCTCTGAAACCTTCTTGGCCGTCTTTTTGACGTTGAACCATTTTAATTTTTCAATCTTCTTCTCTATTATTCTGTACCTGGATGGATAGTATTTTAGATAAATTAATCTGTCACTTTCACACAATGAAGGTTAAATGTCAATTGTAAACAGCATGCCTGTGACTCAGGCACAAAATATAAACACAACATTGCGATTTGGTGCCAGCTTGTCTATTGTGACCAAGAAAATGTATGGTAGAAATTATGTTGCCACAATATGAACACAACATTGAGATTTTTTCACAATGTCGTGACAACGTTGCCAAAATGGTGCATGATAACTTCATATTTTTGTATTGTTTCACGCTGTTGTGACGTCATATTAACTATATGCAATTCTGCGTCATTTTCACCAAATTTGGGACGTTTTAACTATGTTGCTGCAACATTCCACCTTATTATGTACATTAGTAAAATTAATGGAAAAATAGGAAATAATTTATATGATAATAATGTAAATTTGCAATAAAAACAATTTTATTTGCTTGTATAGATTTTGCAAGAGATTTAGAGACATGCAGAAAATGTATCTGACAAGCACTTTATTGCTAATGGATGGTCCCCTTGAACTAACGGAATCAATCCATTGCAATGATGTTTCATTTGCTTGTATAGATTCTGCAAGAGATTTAGAGACATGCAGAAAATGTATCTGACAAGCACTTTATTGCTAATGGATGGTCCCCTTGAACTAACGGAATCAATCCATTGCAATGATGTTTCATTTGCTTGTATAGATTCTGCAAGAGATTTAGAGACATGCAGGAAATGTATCTGATAAGCACTTTATTGCTAATGGATGGTCCCCTTGAACTAACGGAATCAATCCATTGCAATGATGTTTCATTTGCTTGTATAGATTCTGCAAGAGATTTAGAGACATGCAGGAAATGTATCTGATAAGCACTTTATTGCTAATGGATGGTCCCCTCGAACTAACGAAATCAATCCATTGGAATGTTTCTTTAGATGCATTTTAATGCTGCTGATTTTTTTAAAAAGGTATCCAAGAGAAATCTAACAGCCATTTATAAAATTTTTACAAAGTATTTAAATACATTTGATGATAACTCACCTAGCTTCGCCCGGAGGAATCCCTGTTGCTCCTTCGTGTTCCATCTTGTGTTCCACCTCAAGAACAGAACAGGAAATTCTTCTGAAAAACATCAATATTGCATGTGTAATATTATTGTTCACTGGAAACTTACAAGGTTGAAGACATGATTTTTCAACCTCTCAGCTAGAGGTCTTGTTCACATGTGAGTGACACACAGGATGACTTGATGTGTTGTTAACACTCAGGAGTTGGTTGTAGACAGGGGGAAGCTGATAGCCTTGGTCTCGGTTTAGATCGGGGTGTTGCTGTCTGATGTAGATCGACTCTTTGACTTTTCTTTTAATCCAGTCTGGTTCACTGCAGAGTATTTTGGAGTTACGGAGGGAGATCGAGCGATCTTTTAGTTTCTCCAATATATCTGTTGTGGGAAACAGACCTTTCCCGCCACCAGGCCGCCGCCAGAGGCGCCAGCGGCGCCCCTTGCGCATATGCAGAGCGCTGCTGGCAGAAGCAAAGATGACACGGACATGAATGGACTCTTGTGATATTGTGTGGTATTATATTGTATGTTTCGGGAATAAAGGTTTCCCATAATTGGTGTCAGAACCTACGGTGCTGTTCAGGACGTTCTGTAGGACTGCATGAACGTTTTTGCCTGGTTTTTCAGGCATTTTCCTGGCGTTTTTTGGCGAGAAATTGGCTCGTTTTTCGCCTGTCAAAATGTGGCTTGTCTGTCAGTAATGGCGGCCGAGCATTTGTGTCGAAGTGACGGACTTTGAGGGGCTATATTAGTTGTTTCTCATTGGTGACACTTGCAATTTGTGGTGTCATTTTGTTAGTGTACATGTTTTCTACAAGAGTGGAAATTCCTAGGTGTGTAACGGCCGTAGTTTTTCTTCTGCTGTCGTTTTTCTGTGACTTGTTTTTGGACAGAATCTGAACATGTTGATTATTTTTTCTATCATGGCGCCCATGCAGCTGTGAGCGCACGTGATGAAATACTGAAATTTTTGTAATTTCTGCTTAATCACTGTGTACTGTACAGTACTCTAATGATCTTGAGTTCGATAATTTTTGTTAATTTCTGGCAGGGCTTTGGAGTCGGAGTCGGGAGTCGGAGTCGTGGAGTCGGAGGTTTTTGGGTGGAGTCGGAGTCGGAGTCGGAGTCCAACTTTGACTTTCAGGTGGAGTCGGAGTCGGAGTCGGAGTCGAAAATTAAATTAGTGACTCCTGACTAAAACAAATAATTAATTGTCATCTTGGTGATGATTCTGTTAAAATAAGGTTTAATGGTTAGCTTGGCTGTGGTAATTGAGGCCGGAACCGCACTCTGGCTGGTCTGATGTCATTGAACTCCAATACACAACTATGACTCTGATTTAACGGTCAAAATAATGATTTATTTAAATACATAACATTTGTAAAATCTGCAATTTGTTATCAACTTGTTATCAATCTGCTGAATGTCATATCAATCGATCACATATCTGAACTTGGGAGCTGTAACTCAGACTCATTTCACTGTCAGCCTGACTTCCGGTACAGATGATCGAAAATGGCGTTGAAAATGATCGTATTTCTATTGACTTTTACTATGAGTTCTTACCTAAGACATGCTGAATTGTGTGAACGAATTGTGACAATAGGACCTATTGAAGACGCAGGGCAAATATTACTGTCGCAGTCTTTTAATTTCGACAGAAACTGGAGCCCAAACGTTTTGGTTCTTCACGGTGCCCTCAAGCGTGACAACTCTCGCAAACCACGTTACAAGACGAGACGTAAACAAATATGGCGTCCGATGACAACAACACACGTCGGTCTACTTCTTCTCTTAATCTCCGGCGATGTTGAACACAATCCTGGTCCCCGGCCGGCTAAATACCCCTGTGGCCAGTGTGGATATGCGGTTAGTAAAAACCACAGAGCTATTCAATGTGACGAGTGCGATTTATGGGTGCACTTAAAGTGTATACCAGAAATGACAGTTGCTGTGTACAATGATATTGGCTGTAGTGACCAGCCCTGGTTCTGTCACTCGTGTGGAGACAGGGAACTCCCTTATGACTTTTCTGACAGTTTCTTTGATTTCGAACAAGTCTCCGCCACAAATGTGAATGAATTGACGTTACAACAAGACGAAAATCATGCTCGGGATTATGCAAATACAAGTGATGATCGAGATGACGTAAACATCAGGGATGACGAAAATGATGACGCTAACATCAGGGATGACGGAAATGATGAAGAAAATGCAAATAATCCATATGTCAAGTGTGAGGAACTAAGAGCCCGGTACCCGAAGAACTGTACCCTGGCTTATATAAATATTAACAGTATTCGATATAAAATAGAAGAAATTAAGCAGGTGTTATCGAGGCTTAAACCTGTTGCCCTTACGATCGCGGAAACCAAGATCGACCAATCGTTTCCAAAAGGACAATTCATGATAGAGGACTACCATCCGCCCTTCAGAAGAGATCGAAATGCCTCTGGAGGAGGCCTACTTACATATGTAAGGTCGGATATACCCTGCAGACAACTTGACTATACCACAGAAAAAGTGGAAACTATAACTGTTGAGCTGAATTTAAATAAGAAAAAGTGGTGCCTTATATAGGTTTACAAGTCTCCAAACAAAGTGAAAGACTCAGAATTTATAAGTGATATGGAAGACTTAATTGAACGTACCACCTCCTTTTACGATAACTTTGTTATCTTGGGCGATATGAATTTCGATCTGACCCAACCACAAAAGTCAAGACCCCTGAGAGACTTAATGGAGATTTTTGCACTTAAAAATCTTATTACTGCCCCTACTTTCACATCAAATCACGGCGATTCCCTTATCGATGTCGCCCTGACGGCCAAACCCTGCAGTTTCACAAACCATGCTGTAGTTGACATAGGATGCAGTGACGGCCATAGTATGATCGTGGCAATAATGAAAGTCCATACTCCAAGACAAGAACCAAAGACAATCACGTACCGTTCCTACAAAACCATGGTCGAAAAGGATTTTAGAAATGACTTATCGCATGCACCTTTCTCAGTGTGCAGTATCTTTGATGACCCAAGCGATACCCTTTGGGCACAAAATATTCTAATTAATGACGTTCTCAATGATCATGCTCCACTTAAATCTAAAAAAGTGAGAGCCCAACAGCCCGCCTTCATGAATCGGCTGCTGAGAAATAACATTATGAAAAAAACAAGGCTTCAGCGTCGTTTCCAAAAATTCCCAACTTCCTTCAATTGGGAACAATTTCGTAAACAAAGAAACATTACCACCAGTATACGCCGGCGCTCAATCAAGAATTACTTTGTTGAGAGATGTGGAGATGGCCCAAAAAATGAACATTTTTACAAAACCATTAAGCCTTTCATCTCTGCTAAGCATAAGTCAACCAACAACATCATGATCCAAGACAATAACTCTCAACTCATCACTGAACCTGAAAAGGTAGCCGACAATTTTAATGAATTCTTCGCAAATGTTGCGAAAAATATCGGCACTGATGAAAACCTGCCCCAGGCGACCCGTTTCCATAATCTGTCAGACTTCATCAAGGAAGCAACGGACTATCATGCTAGTGACACCAGCATTAATAACATCAAAAATGACTGTGTAAAGCAACCTTTCAGCTTCAAACATGTTGAAGTTCCAACAGTCCATAAGATTTTGAAAAATCTTAATGTCAAAAAGGCCACTGGTGCAGACAATATCCCAGCTAAAGTCTTAGCCATGGCTGGTGATATACTAGCCCCACAATTCACCAGGCTTTACAATATGTGTGTCGACTCAGGAAAATTCCCAGAAGAAGCAAAACATGCACAAGTTACGCCTATTTTCAAAAAGGAAAACCCCTTGCATGTAAAAAATTACCGTCCAGTCAGCATACTTACCACCAGCTCCAAGGTCCTAGAGAAGATCATGGACACTCAGCTTAATGACACCTGGCTTGGAACTGTGTATAATGACTCTTTATCTGCTTTCAGGAATGGCTATAGCTGCCAACATGTTCTCCTCGCCCTCTGCGAAAAATGGAGAGAAATACGCGAGAAGAAACTGATGCCAGGCCTTTTACTCGTCGATCTATCAAAGGCCTTCGACTGCCTCCCCCACAGCCTAATTATTGCAAAACTCAAGGCCTACGGGGTGCAAGAAAATTCTTTGACTCTACTTACAGACTATTTGACTAATAGAAAACAAAGAGTCAAGGTGTCCGGAAACACCAGCTCATGGACACAAATTTTAAAAGGAGTCCCACAAGGATCCATCTTGGGACCAATTATTTTTAATTTATTTATGAACGACATTTTCAGTGCAGTCGACGAAGGCATCCTATATAACTATGCAGACGACAACTCTGTTGTTGTCAATGGAAAAACTCGAGACGAAGTCATCAACAAGCTACAATCCACCGCACAAGATATTATATCATGGTGCAGAGACAATCAAATGGAAGCAAATCCATCGAAATTCCAAGTGCTTATATCAGAGGAGAAGGACTTTTCCACCATCAACTTTGACAACAATCACTCCGTCGAGAGTGAATCCTCTGTTAAATTGCTCGGAGTACATCTGGATAATAATCTGAATTTCAACCAGCACATTTCGGAATTAGTTAAAAAAGCTGGTCAACAATTAAACTGTTTAAAACGGATAGCTTACCCCTTGAAGGAAAACATCAAGCTCTTACTTTATAAATCATTTGTGCTTTCAAACTTTAATTACTGCCCCATCGTTTGGCATCACTGTGGGGTTGGAAATAGCCGAAAGCTTGAGAAGATTCAATATAGAGCGCTGAAATTTATTTATAATGATTATTCGTCAAGCTACAGCGCACTACTACAAAGAGCAAAAATGCCAACTCTTGAAGTTGGGAGACTAAGAGTTATGGCCATCGAGATTTACAAGATCTATAATAAGCAGAGCCCAGCCTTCGTCAACGATCTCCTCTCGACGCGTAACACAGGCTACAATTTAAGATCGGGCAGAAATTTCTCCTTGAGCCACAAACGTACCACTAAATATGGACTCCACTCTTTTAAACATTTTGGTGCAGTCATATGGAATGACTTACCAGCAGAAACACGATCAGCCACAGATCTTAAAGTGTTCAAGACTCTAATTAAAACCTGGTACGGCCCAAACTGTAGATGCGCCGCCTGCAGAGTCTAAATCCTGTCCGGAAGTTGTGCTTTTAAAGACGTTTTTAACATTTCAAATTTTATTCAATTTACAACATGTATGTATATATACACATTTTACCAAAGACAATTTTACATTTTACATTTATTATGTCCGATTTTAATTACCCAAACTTTATTGTCATATATCTTTTAATAATTCTGTTATGTTGTCATACTCGGACAAAATAGCCCTGGTGCTAATGTTTTCTGTAATTTACCTCCGAGTTTAAATAAAGATTTGTATCTTGTATCTTGTTGTACTCCTTCAATTACAGTAGACAAACTTCGAGTGTTTACATGCAATACACTTCTAGGCTGTTATTGACATCACAGCCCTATCCCTGCCATGTTAAGTGACCACAACTTTGATACCTCATAAACGTGTGACTGACTCATAGCCCATACATACCATGTTGTGTGATAGGTGTCATAGCATTCACCAGTGACCTCACTCCTGTCTCTCTGAGTAATAGGCCTGCAATCAACAGAGCTTGACCACTGTCAATGCTACTGATCCCCAGCTGATCTTGGTGTCTGCTACTCCTGGCCATCCTGACCACAAGTGCTTCATTTTAGCGAAGTTATAACAAACAGATTAATCTTCCTCTGGTGTGACAAATAGAATTCGCAGTTTGAGATATTCAAAGCAATTGTATCTATGTTTGAATGTTTAATTGTTGTCTGTTTGTTGTTCCAAGTATTTCTTTGAGGAAAAACACAAACAATAATCTAAATTATAGATATTTCAGGCCAGAAAAAGCTGTGAAGGACTACTTCAGAATTTTATTGAACTTGTTGGCAGGGCAAGTGTAAACGAGCTATGCAATGGAGGGATACCCCTGGCTTTCTTGTGTAGCTCCCTTGTTCATCGAACAGGTTGCTACATTTTATATACACAAAAACCCTGCTTAGACACAAGCATGCATATAATTCCGTCGCACTTCTGCCATGATTTATAACTCACTATCGCAATTCAGATGGATAAGCTTTCATGTTGACTGACTGTGTCAACACCACATCTTTCATGAAGAGAGCAATGATTATTGTCAAATGGGTCAGATTTATGACTCAGTGACTGCACTTCATATGACAACTGTTCTACTGCCCATTCACTTAGCATTGCTCTGATACACATCACTGAGCCAGATGTTGGTCACTGCTGCATCTATACATGTCATTAGAAGTCCTATGAGTCAGTGAAAGAGCCACCAGTTTCAATGGTGGAGATTGAAGCAACAGCTTTAGTGACCTCATTGATACTCTGAAACCAGTCACTTGTAAGCACTCGAAGTTTGTCTACTGTAACATAATTGAAACATCACAATATCTTATTTGAGAAAATAAGCTCTCAATTATCCCTTCTATTCAAACAATTCACTCAGTTCATTCAAACAATTATGAATTTAGAATTGGATTAAACCTGATGCCATACTTTTCAAGGCATCAAATTTAATCCCTTAAATTTAGTTCCTAAGACAAGAATGCGATGATGACTGTCTAACTGATGGAATATAAACCATGATACTTATCTGATGTTAGGAAATAGACAGAGCTCAGGAACCGTTTCCCTCTGCTGGATCTCTCAGTTCATCTCAGTTCATCTCTCTGCCAGCTGCTGATACACTGCCCAGCTATTGGATAACAGCTCTTAATAAGCTGAGCCAGGAATTGAAGCCAGAGGCTCCTCAGGGTTTTATCTCTGAGGGATCAGCCAATATAGCATGGCGTTGATGAGCTTGGCAACAGTGTAATTCTCTTGTGTTGCCTCTTGGGCTTGTTGCTTCTCTGGCCCTGAGATCTCCTTGAGATTCGCACTGCAAGACATTGGCCGTCTGAGTGCTGCTATAAATCAGAGGGCATGCTCGCCTTGAGTCAATTTCATATAATGCAAGAGTTTTTCCCAAATAATTAATTATAAAAATGAAGTAATGTGACAGCACTTGTCACAACCCCCCCTGTTTTAAAATAACTCTTGCATCAATGACTCTTCAGAGTTCCATCTTCTGTCTCCCCCCCGACTAACTTATCTCTAAAACCTTCTTCCTCAAATAAACCGCCCATCGCAATTCCTGAATCAGGAAACTAAACATCAATAAACCTTCAATAAATCCAAGTAAGTAAATCCAAACAATCATCAACCTAGCACAGGTAAAATTTAACAGTATCAATCAGAATAAATTCAAAATTCAACAATAACAGCATAATAAGTTAAAAATTCAACAATCATATAATTAACAACACATGAGCATATTATTGAAATTAAATTATTAAAGTTCTTGTTCAACAATCATCAACGAAGTCCACCGAGCAATGGAGGCGCAATTCTAGAGTTCGAGCAAATAAACACACATACGAATCTTCTTGTCATTGTCCAAGCGATCACACATTTGCTGAAAGTCAACTTCAGCCTGAGGAATCTCGAGAGTTCGTTCTACTTGAGAGTTCGTTCTTCTTGAGACTCTACAAGACCAGATTCAACGTCCGACTTGGTCTTATAAATGAGAGTGTCTTTCGCGAGCTTGCTCGTGCAGTTCCAGTTCTCGGTTTACTTCAATTGATGACCAATTAAGACCTCCAAGGTAAGCCTTAATTCGGGTGAGACAACAGGCTGAGCGTAACGAGTGGAGGATGAGCTGAACGAGAGAGAGCGAGAGGAAGACGAGAACCTGGCCTGCAATCAGAATAAAAGAAATTTGATTTTAGAATTGATTCCGAACTTCCATCAATCATCCAGTCCCCACACATGATTAGCCCAACTCATAAACATAATATTCATAATTATTCATAAGAAGAGTAAATGTAATTCACAACCCATAGTGCAGCGGCATAGCAAACCAATTGTGCATTTTTGGAGGAAAGCATGAAACTTGGCACACCTTTAGAGCATAAAGAAAGGAACATTTTCGGATATTGGGCCACTTTGTATCTTTAACTGGGGCCATTTGACAGCCTTTTAAAGGACGAGGGTCTAGAGGCTGCAAAAACCGACCGGTCAGCAATTACTGACCAATTCCATATATGGAATATGGGATTCTCGAAACTGTTTAATTCCCATCAAATGATTGGCTAATAAAATTGGTAATTAAGACTCTCAGCCAATGACAGGAGGGGTACATATATGTTGCTATGAGATTACACAACTAAGCAATTAGCTAATTTTGACTACAAAGAGTGTGCCAATTGCTTTGATACCAGAAACCTAATTACCCCTCATTGAGCCTAATTGAAGGTCATTAAGAGAAATTTACTCCCATTTTAAAAAAATTAAAAACTTTCCTGGTAAAATAAATTTTTTATCAAGGTTATCATGACATTGTATATAGTGTAAATGAGAAAACCTGAACGTTTCATCCAAATCGGGTGAAATTGGCCAAGTTACATATATTCCAAAACACAATCCACATTATCTCATTAGCAACATTTATCAAACCGAGAGTTAGGCATGCTTTTGCAGAAGGGTGCATACGCCATCAGCTACCAAGTCTACTGAATGATAGTCCCTCAAACATTTTAGATAAAATTCATACACACAGCGAATACGGCTTTGCCTCCTATGCAAAACATATATTAATAGATAAATACACAACTGAATGTCAAATAATAAATTGTTACATTTGCAACTAGCGACACTTGATATAGATATAATTATTTATAAATGGATCAAGGCAACCCCCGCCCCCTCCCCATCCACCCCTCAACTTATCTTTTCTCCCACTTCCTCCACCTCCCATCATTCTATAATAAGAACTTTGAACAGTTTATGGCAGTCCATGATTAGATGAAAGACCTGAATCATAAAAAGTTTATAGGCGGTGCTTGGAAAAGCGTTCTAAATAGGACATCTCAAGCATCGCCTAGCCAATTGTTTTTTAAATGAAAAAGTCCAATGCATGATAATGTATCGTAAATGGCTGAAATAAAAACCTGTCTGTCTGTCTGTCTGTCTTAGCATGCTTAGAAATGGTTGCTGGGTCATAAAAGTCATGTGATTCTCTTGACCAATGAGATAGGAAAATCACATTTGACTGAATGTGCACAAATAGAGATGTTTTCGTTAAATATTGGCTTTTTGGCATCTTTTTAAAGTCGGAATTTTAGCTCAGTTGGTCAATAGTTCATCTTGTAAACAAATTGTCCAAAAAATATTTTGGTTGAAGTGATAGTTCGCCAGTTACAGGTATTTTATTGAGAGAGATGGGAGGTGTTCACTCTTTGAAGGCCAAACCCAGAATGATTGGGGTGCCTTGAAACCCTGCTTTTATATGAGGTCCCCCTCCTTTAAAGATTTTGCTTCAAAAACGCCAGATTGATATCAATTTTTTACCCATATGACCCAATATCTTTGTGAGTTTAGGCAATATTTGCATGAAATTTGGCACACTAATTGTCCTTTACCAGGGGAACATTTTGGTATGCCACACTTGTTTATATCTGAATCTACTGATGGCAATATAGACCCATTCCCAAATAAAAGCATTTCATGTAATGTGATTAAAATACGAGGGGTGTCCCAAAAGTTCTGACCAATTTTCTTGGCAGACCTTTCTATTTGAAATAGCTAAATGAAATTTTCACAGAATAAATTTCAGGTATTTGACCATCTATTTTGAAAAAATCAAGAATGTAAGAAGTGTTTAAGTTACTGTTCTGCTTCCATGGTTGCGAGAGGTCAGTGCACCCAGCGCAGCTCAATTTCTCAGTCGAATTTCAGCAAATTGTCTGTGTTAAAAGTCAGAGAATTTATAGTAAAAAAGCAAATGATTGTAAGAAAATGTATTTCCTGATAAGCTTGCAGTCTTTCAAGATATCTTCCATTACATTATAAATATTTATTTATATTTCAACCTGATCAGCTGAGGCAATTACCAAAGCCTTTTTCCAGCAGTTCCCTAACATGGCTTCAGACAATTTGGCAGAAACAATCTGCTGTCAAGAGGCAGTGCTCAAGAACCTTAGGTTCAAAACCCAATCTCATCTGCTTTAATTACCAGATTTGGCTTTCTGTAACTTTGTGTGATACTATAATATATATACCAGTTCCTAAATTTAAGAAATAATAGTCATAATGAGAAATGAAGCAGTAGCGACATACACTGAAATTCAACAATTTAGGAACAGCCCAGTTTGGAGGACCCAGGTGATCGTCTCAGCACATGGGTTAAACTGATTCACAGTGACTTTAAATGTAAATGAAAAACCTTGAGATACTGTTAGGTTTCCAAATAATATTTTTCATGATCATCCATTGCATATTTACAGTAGTTTCCTCGGTTATTTTCAAGCCAACACACCTGGATTTGGCCTAAAAAATTGAGCTGCGCTGGGTGCACTGACCTTCTGTTTCCATGGCAACAGAAAAGTTATTTAAAATGTTCGAACAGGTACCATATTTTCAAAATGGATAGTGAAATACCTGAATTTGATTCTGTGAAAATTTCATAGAGCTTCTACAAATAGAAAGGTCTGCCAAAAAAATTGGTCAGAACTTTTGGGACACCCCTCGTATGTTGTAATTCAATTGCAAATGCAGACATGAAATATATTGTTTACAGATTCATGATACTATTTTCCTGAAAGTGCATCAAAATAGGGTAATTTTGACATATTGGGCCACTCTGTAACCCCAGTAGTTTCCAAATGACAGCTCATTGAAATTAAAAAGTTATCTTGAAGTGAAAATCGCAAACGGGCAATTCTCCGGAAAAAGGTCTATAGACACCCAATGCCAGGATCTATAATTGTACAGAGTCATGAGACTTTTATAATTTCAATTCACAGAAGAATGGAACTTTTAGGGGTGTTGTGGCACTGATAGCCTGATGACTGTATGTCAGTGTATGATTGAGCCTTGTTATTGGTATGAAGCATAATAAAATTATTCAATGCTATTGCCTCTGACAGCCTGCTTAACAAATTTTGTGAGCAGGTAAATTGACCTAAATTAGAAATGGTCCATCCCTTATTACAATCTAAATGTACTCTGTGCTAATCTCATATTAAATGTCACTTGCTTTCTCATAACATTGCTTGCTGCATCTGAATTCTGGCAGAGTCTATCGTGGCTTACGCCACTAAGAAATAGGTCAGAAAATTGGGTAGCATGCACACAGAGAATGTCAGTTTACAGTGACCATAGATATTGAAAGATCTTTTAAATTATATGCAGATCTGCATGGATTAGATTAATATTGTGAAATAGATCGTAGACTCTGTTGGCAAAGTGGGAGGGCATATCGATGTTGCTCCATAATTTAAGCCTTACTTCATCAGTTATAGTGTCCAATATAGGAGACCATACAGATGTTAATCCATAAATTTAAACCCACTGATGAAATGAGTCTAAGCAGGCAGTCCATGTTCCTTTGGCAACTAATGCTTCAAGTTTAACACCAGGAGAAGTTTACAAGACCTATTCACTATTAAAAGTGGGAGCCATTATACATGTCATATAAATGCGCTTGCACTTTTTAAATGGGATATTATCACACATCCTAGGAGTTTTGTAGCTTGTTATGTTCTGAGATTGATCAACCAGCCTGTCTTCCTGTTTCCCTGATGTAACGCCTGTCACAAGTTTCATACATGACACACATAATAGTTCTGATCTGTGCATGGCTCTGTCGTGTCTTTGGGATTGAGTAACTTTTAAAAATTCATAAAAGCTTGTTAAATTGTTTAATTTGTACATCTCTTTCTGAATGAAAGACTCTGAATAAATATGCAAGTTCACTAACATGATTATTTCAGGTCTGGTGCTGCTCTTTCGGTGTGTTATGCTTGATCTGTGTTTCTTTCTTAACAGCTTCATTATCCATATGATGTAACCATATGCTTTTTTGGCAAGATTTACTTACTTCTTCTTGTCTTCTTCCTGGGACATTGACCCAGAATGAGCAAAATTGCATTACTAAACTATTTTCTAAGAAATCTAAGAATGAATGACCATCTTCAGTATATCAGTATATCAAACAGACAAAGCAAACAAACAATTCTGTGTACAATAATCCCAAAGACACAACAGAGCCATGCAAAGATCAGAACTATTTTGTGTGTCATGTATGAAACTCGTGACAAGCTTTACATCAGGGAAACGGGAATACAAAAGACAGGATAAAAAAACTCTTGGAACGCGTGATTAGATCCCATTAAAAAGTGCAAGTGCATTTATAAGATAATGTATAATGGCTCTCATTTTTAATAGTGAAGTAAATGAAGAAACAATGAAAGCCAGTACTTATGGATTAAAGGATTGCTGTTTTCCAATAGGTCTTGTAAACTTTTCCTGGATTTAAACGTGTAGCATTAGTTGCAAAAGGAACATGGACTGCCTTCTTAGACTCATTTCATCAGTGGGTTTTCATTTATTGAGAAACATCTGTATGGTCTCCTATATTGGATATTATCCCATGTCTAGCCAACTTTTGTCCCTCATACTGAGCTTTTCCCTGGTCAATACAGATTGAGAGAGGGAAATACAACAGAAAGAAACAGGGATATATTTAGTTCAACCAATCAAATTCCTTTGGTTAATTAGCCAGTAGGGATATACTGAAAGATAATGAGATCAACAGGGATATACTGGAACTGACCAATCACAAGACAACAGTGCCCCTATATATCATGCTTATTAGCATGTAGATACCAGCATATTTGCTGATTGTTGTGATTTAAGTCAATTAAGTGCTGCCAATTAAGAGTATTGATTTTTTTTTGTAGCACAGCTGCATTCACATTGAGTGCTTCAAACTGTTTTACATTGAAATAGAATAAAAGTATTAAAAAAAGAAGACATGGGATAAAAAGGTTATGCCATGGGTTGCGGCAGTATATCCCTGGTATAGTCACCCTCGACCCCGTATATCCCTCGACCCTTCGGGTCTCGGGATGTACTGGATCTTGGGTGACTATACCAGGGATATACTGCCTCCACCCATGGTATAACCTCATAATATAACTGGTGGAGTAGGGTTTAAATTGTGGAGAAACATGTATCTGTATGTTTCTCTTATATTGGACACTCCACCTGAGGGTTTAAGGTTAAAAGGAAGAATTTCAAAAATTTATTTAGTGAAGAAATATAATTATATAATTTGAAAAAGTCTTTAATCTCTCTCTTGTGTGCCTGTATTGTAGAAGGAAGGCAGTCACAATGTAAGTATCACAGTACAACAGCATTTTCATGTTAGCGAAAAAGTATTTTCTTCTTTTTTTTTTAGAGGTTGTACAGAGAACATGTAGATTGTGACATTTCTAATATAGGTTCATTTACCAGCTCACTGCCACAAATATAAATTGTTAAGCAGGTTGTCAGAGACAATACCATTTAATCATTTAATATTCATTATCATTATCTTAGGGCCATTTGATATCAGTTGATTAATGAATTGATTTGAGAATTGTATGCATGTATAGGAAGACCAGTACAATAAAGGTTGTATGAATTGAATTAAAATGCTACATGGGTGTAAGACAAACACTTTTACATTGTAACACAGCAGCTTATGGGAGAGTCACCATCATTATCATGCTGTAAACTGACCCACCCATTGCCCTCTTTCACATAGATAAAACAAAGAAAAAAGAGTTGTAATGGTAAACCCATAACGGGGCTCAATCTTATACTGACATACAGTAAGTAGACTATCAGGAATACCACCAACTAGCGCCACAATACCCCCAAAAGTTCCATTCTTCTATGAATACAAATTATAAGTCACATGATTCTGTATAATTATGAATTCTGGCATTGGGTGTCTATAGACCTTTTTCCGGAGAATTGCCCGTTTGTGATTTTCACTTCAAGATAACTTTTCAAGTTCAATGAGCCGTCATTTGGAAACTACTGGGGTTACAGAGTGGCCCAATATGTCAAAATGACCCTAATTTTATGCACTTTCAGGAAAATAACATCCTGAACCCGCAAACAATACATTTCATGTCTGCATTGGCAATTGAATTACAACATATTTTTATCGCATTACATGAAATGCTTTTATTTGGGAATGGGTCTATATAGCCATCAGTAGATTCAGATATAAACAAGTGTGGCATACCAAAATGTTCCCCTGGTAAAGGACAATTAGTGTGCCAAATTTCATGCAAATATTGCCTAAACTCACAAAGATATTGGGTCATATGGGTAAAAAATTGATATCCATCTAGCGTTTTTGAAGCAAAATCTTTAAAAGGCTGTCAAATGGCCCCAGGTACAGATACAAAGTGGCCCAATATCTGAAAATGTTCCTTTCTTTATGCTCTAAAGGTGTGCCAAGTTTCATGCTTTCCTCCAAAAATGCACAATTGTTATGATACCTACAGCTATGCCGCTGCACTACCACTGCAATTCTCAAATTCACTCTAAGTAATAGAATCAATTAAATATAATTAAATAAATATTTTAAGTGATTTTTCAAACATACGTCTTCTATGATCACTTATGTTGCTATCACAACCATACACTATCATCCGCAATGAAATACATTAAGTGCAGGAGGTTTCCCTGCGGATGACACTGAATTTAAAATTACAAAGGCTGACCGAACAGCACAGTTCCTCACTTGGAACTTTTCATTAAACAACCAATTTGCCAAGATCATTACTTAATCCACTCACCTCTAATCTGTAAACAACTTATACATATATTAAGTAACCGATAAAATCAAGAACTCAAACAAGAGTTCAAACAAGACTTCAAACAAGAGTACTAGTTTGATTAAAACACAGCACAACACTTCACTCGGTTCAAACCAAATAATAATATTAAATGAAATGATTGTTCTTTTAGCTCAGGGTGTACCATATACAAGCTTGCTTGCTGGCAACAATAATTAAACATTCTCTTAATGCAGTAGATTAACGCCATCATAATTAAGAACACCGTAAAGTTCATAGCTATCATCATAATCATCGACTCAGAGCTGAGAACAACTTCCTGAGTCGATGGAGTCGGAGACGCTGTAGTTGAGAAGGGATTTGCCCTCGCCAAATGCGGAGCTCCCATAAACATTAGAGATCTCAAAACTCCATTACTCCGAGTTTGTCTAAAACATAAAAATGTTGCCATAACAAATCCTATAACGCCGAAAAGGGCCCCCCTTTAGGCAATAGGAGCTCCCTGCATCTCTCTGGGAGTCCTAGACTCATCGCATTGCATCCTCCAAGGAGTCTGTAAGCCACTCAAGAGAAGATGAGCTCCAGCATCTATAACTTCTGCCTTAAACTTTACAGGAGCAAACATATACTCAACTTCACATAAGTCAAGAATTACTTCAGCGGATTTATTTAAATACAAAGCTGACATACAGTTCACCCGATGATTATCCTTCTCTAAGAAATTCTGGTAACAATGGTAAGCGTTACCAATCTGTTCGCAGTCTTCCAAATCAAGACTATTAACTTCAACAAAATTATACTCATTGGAAACAGCTAAATACTCACTCTCTAACTTAATTCGAGTATAATCATGATTAGACTCTGGCTTATTAAAACTACTATCAGTTATCAATGGTAGGCTGATGGAACGTGTTCTGTAAAGCCAATATTGTGCACTATCCTTAGCTAAGATAGGCCAAGATAATTGGAGAACCAATCCATGATGATTTGCAATAAAACTGAACTTCGCCCCATAGAACTCACTAAAACTTTGGCCCTGGTTTGGGTTAATGACGAATGCATAACACCACTGAAGGATGCTGTGGCCCATTGCCATATCTGAATCCTGTCGTGTTCAGATTCCCAATAGTCAGTGTCTAAAATGACCTCGATTATCGGTTCATCCGTGGGTTTCAATTCTGATTGTTCGGATCTGCGAAGTCTAGTCCGTTTACCAGGCAAAATTGGATCTTGGAAGATAGTTACCAATTCCTGGAATCACTTAAGCACTTGCTCCCTCAACTCAACTGTCTGCCTATCTGCATATGTTAGGAGCGGTTGGTAGTCTTCACAGATTCTTCTTAACATCTCTTCCTCTCCACTACAAATCTCTTCTAGAATCTCCTTTAATTGTTCAGGAATCTCAGGAAGTGCCAAAGTTGGCCAATTCAATTTTACATGAATCTTAAGATCCTCAAGTCCTATTATAAACCGTTTGTTCGCTGAGAAAGTGACCCCATATGGAGCACTCACAAAACCCCTAGTTTCCTCATTCCTAATCCTCCTAGAAAAGCTGTTCAAACTGTCTCTCATATCTTCTGCAGGCAAGGCTACACCTTGTAAATCAAACAAATCTGCAGGAGGAGTTACCAACTGCTGCAAATCTACGTCTCTTTGCTGTCGATTTGGTATTAAATAATCTGGACAAATAGAGACTTCCAAATCACCTAATGGTATAGAATCATTACAACGTCCCACAATTCGCACTCCTTCCTGGAAAGCCATAGAAAATGACTTCCAAGGACAGCTACATTCCAAATCATTACCTGTTAAATTAATAACCTGCAATGATCGAGATACCCTCTCAGGAGTATAAGGAATACCCAGTTCCAATACCTCAAGTGAGTTATAGCTAAGATTAATCGTTCTCATTTTGGGGTAATACAGCAAATCTTCAGGTAAAATCATTAACTAGTTACCACTCATATCTATTTCAGTTAATTTAACTAACCCTGGGTTCAAATTCAATGACTTGAACTTATTAAAGGTCAGATTAATAAATCTCAAGTTTAGAAATCCTTCCCAGAATGATGGTCTAATATTTTTAATCTTGCAGTTAACTATTTCAATTTTCTGCAGATTAGACTTCACACTAAGGTCATGCCTAGTCAATACTTCCTTCTCACGTAGATCATTCAAAGTCAATTTCATAAGATTCTCAGGGAATCGTCTTACCTTCCCAAAAAACGTGTAAGGTTTATTGATAATAAGCTCTCTTAAATTCATCAAGGGAGTGAAATCTGTTTCTTCCATTAATTCAATTCCTGATAGTTCCAACACATTCAACTTATCAAAAACCTTGCCTCCCAGAAAATTAGTCAAGTTAAGCTCAAAACGTTTTCCACGAATCCTAAGAGTTCTCAAATTTGTATAAGGAAAATCCTGTATATTGGCATATAACCTAGCAAGACCCTGAACAGTTAGAACCTCAAGCGTAGAGTGATTTGCAAGCTTGGGCCAATTGAATCTATATGCTCCTGGAGCATTTATCCTTAATTCAGTTAAATGTAGATTACCTAGTTGATAATCCTCCACTGCGCTTTCTAATCTTAATCCCAACTTTCTCAATTTAGGCAAATTCAAACTGGATATTGGTTTCTCAAATATTGAGTACTTTAGACCTTCTAGTTCTTCGATTTGTGTCTCCATCTCAACAGGTCTGTGAGTATTAAACTCAGCTCTCTGAAAACGAACTTTCTTCACTGCTGGAAATAATTCCAATAAATCTGCCAAGTCTATTTTAACTGTCCAAAATCTCAGTTCTAGCTCCTGTATTCCAGCTATAGATGCGAATGGCCTCAATTGTATCACTTCAGTATTCCAATTCTGAAAAATGATAGTTCGTATTCCTGTCATATTGACCATTCGACATACTTCATTGAATCCAGTCTTAGGTACCGTAATATGGGGTGAATCGGGACACTGGGGTGAATCGGGACAGAACAGGAAAGAGTTCTATTTCCTCCAAAAACCATATCTTCTACTGGTCTCAGGATTTTGATTTTTCGCACATTTATAGTACATAAACCAGCGCATATTGTGGTAGAATTTCATCCCTCTGACTGCAAGCAGTGACGAGCTGCAGCACTTTTAACATGGCCCTGTAGAAATTTAATAAATACAAGCTGTCAAAACTTTGCAAGTACAATAAAAAGTATAAATACCAAAGCCACCAAACTCGCCGTAAACTTTTTTAAAATTCAAAATGGTTTCAAGGGACCAGAATAGTTGACTAGATATTGGATTATGTATGTTTGGTCATGGATTCAGATCCAGGTCAATGGCAAAGTTTCGGGAGTATTCAAAATATACTCAACCAATTTTTATTTGATTGTACAAGCATGGCATCTTGATAAATATTATTGAACTTGGCATCATGCATTAAGGATTTAGTCCATAATTATTAATCACTGGCAAAATTAGCAGATAACTGCAGTTTTTGATAGTTTTCTGTCATTAATCAATTTTTTTGAAATCAGCATAATATCACTGGAATTGATTTCAGATTTTCTTCAAAAAACATATTTTGCATTTTGAAGATGTTTCCTAATGTTTAGTCACATGATACAATCACTTAAAGAAGCTAGGAAGTATTCATTGTGGAAATAATGGCTTGTCCCGATTCACCCCAAACTGTGGGGTGAATTTGCACTGTGGTTTTTTGGGCCCTCAGCCTTGGCAATTTAAGATATCATTTCAAGCTCCAACAGAGAGTTAGATCTTCTGCTGGGACATAATTTGACACCATAATTCGATTTCTGATTTGATTTCTACCCATGCTATCACAGAAAAAGGGCCAATTCTGTCCCAATTCACCCCATATTACGGTACACACTTAAATGTTCCTGGCTCAATCAATCGACAGTGAGTATTAAATACTCTTTGTGAGCATTCAGGTCTAACCTCTGCATTGCCCTGAAGACTGATGCATATCATAGAGATAACTATGAATCCCACATAATTAAAAGATACAGCCATACTTCTATCTTGTCAGCCTGCAGCACAACAAACAGAAAATAACCAATACAGCTAATATCCCAATTAAAATTGCTATTAACTTCCAATAAGAAATCCCAAATAAGTTTAGAATCACCTTTAGCATGCCTTGTTCCCTTTTCTCCCTTCACTCTGTAAATTTCAAAGTTTCTCAATCAATTACACATTCTAAGTATACAATGAATTCATATGCTTAGCGATATAGATTATCAAATGCCTTACCTCTCTCAACATCAGCATGTGGTAGTAAGTAGTCTCAGAATCTATTGTACAATTGATTCTTTGCCCCTCGCTCCTGAGGTTGAGTCGAGACTGAAGAACAGACTCACTCAAGCTCAACTATATACCAAAACTCAAGGACTCACCATCATTCTAAGCCAATCAAATGATTGCACTCAATATCCAAAATAACACATTATCGATCAGTAATCACCCAAAGGTCAGGGTTTCTTGGCTTATGAAATGTTAAACAAAGGATGTTTTTAGGGCCAAAAGGATGATATAAGCAATTAATCCTTGGCAAGTAACTGTACTCAAACAATTAAGTTAATCATTCTGATCTTTAAATGCACACCCATCAAGGTTGACATAAACATTCCGACATGAAATATATATATATCCTACCAAATATTTAGACTAAGGTACTAATGATTGCATCAAATGCAGATCGAATCCCAAATTAAGACATGATTGACCGATGTATACAGTATTTGAGCCAAAATCACCTCAGTTGCATAGTCCTAAATTGTTTGTGTGTTTGATTTGAAGGATCCAGATTAAATTATATTTATATACATGTACCCCAGCTCGGGTTTGACACAAAAAGGTGTTGAAAACGAGCAGAAGTGGAAGTTCCAGGAAAAATGAAGATGGTCACAATATGAAGTCCTTGATGTATAGTTGCAACTGAATGCAATCATACATCCTTCGTCTGCGGCTATATGAGCTCTTGATGTAATATCCAGAGACTATTAATCCATCTGTTCTAACGAGATTCATTTATTTAGTTCTTTTCCCATAGCATCGACAAGATCTCCAGGTAACAATCAGCAACCACTTCATGCTGTCTTGTCCACACAATGCATGTGCTATTAGCAGTTTAAGTTTAGGCTGAAGACTTGTGGAAGGTCTTGTTTTCTAACTTCTGAAACCTCCTGCATTCTGCGAGTGCTACTACTACTCTACATTGTATACGATTAATTCAAAGGTAGTCTACTAAAATAATGATGTACCATGTTAAAATGATGCTATTTTGAAAACAAGAATCAATACTAATATTTGAATGCATAAGCAACAGAAGTGAAAAGTCAAGGACAAATAATTAAAGGGCACAAAAGGCCACCAATATTAAATACGAAGTGATTGAAGAGCTCTTTCCTGTGTAACAGGTAAGAGGCAATATGGTTGTTACTAAAAATTGATCGCACCTAATTATCAAGATCAGGCATGTACATACAGAAGAATTGGTTCACAACTGAACGAAGAACCTCAACAAGCAATCAGAGCATCACAAGTGGCGGTATTCGCAAAATGTGAAAGGTTAAATACGAACTACAGTTGCCAACAATAATAACATTGTACCAAATGTTTTGCAAGAGTGAACAGAGCACTCACTGACTTTAAAAAGAAGAATAACGAACAGTCATTCTGACTAAGTCCGAATGGAACTTGAGAATGTTAGAATTTCGATCTCATCAAAGAAGGAGTACTCAAGAATACACTAGACGTGCAGACTGTATTGCAACCTTGTAATTGGTTTCAATGTATAGGAAACCTTCAATTTCTTACAGGAGTCACAGCTGGTTATTAGTATTAGTAGTCTAGAAGAGGTTTATTGGAAGAGGTAAGTGTATGGTAGCTTAGTATGTATTAGCTACAGCTGAAACTAGTCTCGATGGCCATCGGGCATGAGCACCCTAAGAAATCCTAATTTCAATCTTTTATTACACTGATTCATTTTGTAAGCCTCTTCAAGGAACATTCAAATTCTTGCAAGAATCGCAAATTATCGCTAGCACACAGCTCAGCAATGCGTGGTTCACTGCAATAGTAAGTAGGCTCACCCATCTGTACTACAATTGACCAGGATTGTGTAGATTGTATGAAATTTATTTATTATAATCTTGCATTTTTCCTTATGGATCTTTCTAGTTTCTCCTTGCAAAAATGTTAACTGTCTGTTTTAACACCAGATGTCGGTGCAAAGAAAGGGGGAGGAGCCACATGTGGAACTTCCAACTGCATCGTGTCGACATCTGGTGTAACTGCAAATAGTCTACCTAGCCTCCACACGTGATATCTAAGCTCTCCATTCTATAAATAAACTCCTTATTCTATAAATAGAACGAAACTCCCCTGCAAGTTAAAACCCCTCCCATTTCCTAGAAGAAGTGGGGGGTAGCACAAAACGATCCCCTCTTAGTCCACATTCCTCTGCAACTTAGACCGAAGACTCAGCTGTCCCACTCTTATTCCTATTCAAAACGAAATGAATTATCTTAAATGTAGTTTACTAACTTGCTCTAATTGCACGTTTATGCAATTAAGTACATTGTCCTTGCGCTTGTAGCTGGTATTTTGGCAATTATGCTGATTAAGTTCTTTGTGTATCGAATGTTCTCAAACGAACTGCATTTTCTGCATGTTTATAGAAAGCCAATTGCTGTTATTCACAGCCCCAAATTGATGTGAATTTGGCTGCTTTCAAAGTTTGGGAGTCCCACCTTTGAGAAGCACGGAATTATGCTGCATAGTTTTTAGGAATTTACCAGACGCAGTGCTTGCTTTGGTCATGCGCGCATTTATCGCCCCAAGAGCTATGAAAACCTTCAATATGGCCATATTTCAAGATCAATTATAACACACTTAATGGCCAAGCACATGATTGCTGTGTTATTATATTACCATGAGCAAAATGAAATGGGCCTTCCTTCAGGGAAATGTGGCAACCAGTAGATGAGAATCAAGCTGTTTAAGCCCATATCAAACCCCATGCATCAGTTGTATCCATCTATTTAAAGACATACAATTACTGAAATGAATACCTATTATGTCACTTCATTACTCAGCCAGATTGAGGAAGAGCTCAATCCAGGAAGAGCTGTAGTTAAAAAGCGGGACGTAATATTGAACAAGGAAGCATATAATACAAGGCTAAATTGCGTGCTTACTCCATTTGAAGCTTAATCAGCTTTAGAGTAGCACTTGTCTGTAATATCAAGTGCAAGAGCCAGCAACAACCTCATATTCAGTCCTTTATTTTATTAATTTTGCCATTCATTCTACAATAATAGTTCACCTTACTTTACATCCTCATAACTTCTAATCTAATGAAGTCAGCAGCACCATTTTCCCTCTGTACATACTTTACTTAGTTGTCTATTTAATCCCATCATTCAATATCCTTCGCAACTTAGCGCAATCACACAATTCAGCTTTCAACTCAGCTCCCCAAGAAATGAAACTTTTTAGCGACCAATGTTTACATTCTGAAAATTTTTGCTGAGTCATGCGTAGGCGTGGGAATCTTACGTAATCAACCATACTGTATTACATAACACCCAATCAACCTCGCTGGGGTCACGGTGTCTTTTGAGTGCAAAAGATCCAAAATTAGGTCAACTTTGTTTACATTTTGTACATAGAATATAATGAAAGATATAAGAAGATACTTCTTATGGCCATAACGTCGTAAATAATGACCCTAAATTGCTGAAATTTATAGAACTCACTCTTCGTTAACCACTCAATAAACGACCCAAGTCTCATTTTCTTGACACCAATTGCATAAGAGCCATTAATTTATCAAATCTTCTCTCACAGAAATTTAAATTTCACGCAACCAGACTGCTCTTTTGAAGTGTTTGGCTTAGATAAAATTACCCAAGCTGGACTTCATTATAATTTCGACATTCTCTTGATCTGTCAGTTACCTGCCCTTACCATTATGAGCAACACATCCTGTATATAGGATCGCAACCCAGATCAAGATTTCACAGTTCAATTTCTCAATGATAATATACTTCGTAGATCACTGTTATGTAGACAAACTCAACTTTTCAATATCAACCATTTAATTACTCATACCGGACTGATTCCCGATATTGAGCATGTATACAAAGGACAATCTGTATCATGTTCCCGATATATTTGCATGTATGCAAAGGACAATCTGTATCATGTCAATTTAAGCAAACCATCGCTATCTCAGATACTTAACACATACATCAAGGCGATAATTCAATTATAAAAGGCAACATGCCTTCTGACCTCAATAAAACGATGTATTTACAGTTCAACCTTCAGTTCAATCCATTCAATCACAATGATCATTTTTTTCTTCATATTAAAAAAACTGTTCGATTACATTAAACTATACTATCACGTCCTCGTCATTATGTCTGCGAGACATGCATGAAGCATTACGTTCGTCTGATTTTCTTTAATGTTTGCCAAAAAAGAACTCCCAATAACGATCATACTAGAAATATGGTATTCACAATGATGACAGCAATACCAATACTTGATATGAACAACCTGTGTTCAAATTACTTGTAGTTTAACGACTTACCTGGTCGATGACAAATCTAATTACAGACGTAATCGAAATAACTGTAGTTTAACGACATACCTGGTCGATGACAAATCTAATTACAGACGTAATCGAAATAACTGTAGTTTAACAACATACCTGGTCGATGACATACGTATTACAAATCTTAAAACAGTTATCATCAAATGATGGTATAAAATAACAATCCTCGATGTATACAGAGGAAAATTCGATGAATCGAATTAGAATTATTGTACCAGTTGTAACAATAATAGCTGAACATTTTGCAACCATCTGCTAACCATTTCCCTGACGTAAACATCAGCAAGTATAAAAAATAGCACCATCAACTTGCATCTTAATCACGATATCGAACATATACATTCAAACATTCAGTGTCCTTCGCTTATTCCAATTATCTCAGTTATATCATGAATCATTTTTACACTTGTTAATATCTTCTAATTATACAATTCCCCACTATTTACTAAAATGCCATGTAATTAATAAATTATCATTTAAAAGTCTCATAAACTTACATATACAACTAATACCCTTAAATTTTATCCCCTTAAACCAAATCTAACAACGTTCCCACCTCTTAAAGCGCCCAATTACCCAAGGTCTCCTAACTTCCGCCTGATCTTTAAACCGTCTAGCCATTACGTGAAATACTGCCCTTAAGTTCTCCCTTCCCTTACCCACGTAAATTTCTGACAGTTCATCCATCTTCTCAAGGAAAGCTTCTTTCGATATATCCCCACAGGCAATTAGCTCCTCAATGTGGACGTCATTGACTAATCCATGATGGAAGAAGAATTGGGTTTTCTGTTGGAAATGTTGAGAATTTCTGAGTTGCTGCAAGTAGCACTCGTTAACAGTCAATAAATCACGCGTCTTCTCGCCATTGTAATGATCACAACGTACATTCGTTCCAACTGATTCCGTGTCTCGCATATTAACGTATTTCCCTTTAGTTTGTGTTACCGCGTCCTTCGGAAGATGACATTCTCGACCTCCTTCCGTTTGACTTCCGGAGTCCGTCGTCCATTCTGCTTTTGCTTTCTCGAAACGTGCCAATCGCTCGTAAAGGTCCTTTTGAGGTGTGTACGGCTTGGATCTCTGGTTGACTGTTCTCTTCCCACTTCCTTCTTTAGAGACTGTAAGTCCAATTCGAACTCGTCGTTCGTCATCGACTTCTCTGAAGCGTACTCGTCGACCACTCGTCATTTTCGGTTCTTCAGTTGGGATCGTTTCTTCATTTTCACTAGTACTAATTGTAGTCGACGATGCAAGGTCCTTCGATTCATCCTTCAATTCATCCTGGAAATATTTGTTTTCTTCAGGTGCGTAGCTGATTTTAAGCTTTAGGCCTCTGCCTAGCGATGTAATAACTGTCCTTCTCGTAGGTTCGACTGGTACTATGAGAGGGGCGGATCCAGGCCTTGGCTCTTTGGGTCTTGCTCCGAAGAGCTGATACCCTCTGCCGACTCCAGGCAACTTATCCATCTTGTTTTTCAACCTTCTAAGTTTAACCTTCTCCAATGACAATCAGTAGTGATGTGAAGATTTTTGTCGATGCACTGTATCTTGTAGCATAGCCTCTTGGTGCGCACGGCCTCCTATGTTTGAACCCCTCTTTTTTCTTGACCCCCTCTTTTCTATGGCTTGTGATTGGTAGTTTTTTCTATTTTTCTCCATTTTGGCCCCCTCGCTCACACTGCCCTCTGTACGGCTGATTGCTAACTTCTTAGTCAAATTATTATTTTCAATATAGAAAAGTTAATAACTACCCATTTTATTAATCAGAAATATCATTGGTAATTATACATCATTCTGAGAAATTGTTAGATCAAATCTCATCAAATCCCAACTTTCAATAAAAAACACCTTTCATTGCTAATTGCACAGCATTCTGAGACAATCGGTAGATCCAATGACACTAGCCAAAGTTAGCTCAACCGAAACTGGGACTACAACAACTCTATGAACGATTAAGATTGTATAGCAAAGACTTGGCAAATCCGATTGAAGATTTACCTAACTGAACGATATCCTTCGAATATTCGATATAACTGAACTGATCATGAATTAATCCTCAACAAAAGGCTGAGTACTGAAGTCAATATGGGTGCTATATGTTTCCATTCAACAAATGGCTGAAAAGGATATGGAGATTGATAAGAGGCTTCATAGTGATATATTCTTGTATCCTATGTACTCTAAGTCATCATTTGTCCTTTTATTAATAATATGGAATATTATGGAATATGCATACTGGGATACGCATTCCATTCTTCTCAGTCATGCTGACTTTACAGAAGAGATGTATTAGGTCAGTAAAACAATTACTCGTGGTGATAATTTTCTAGAATTATATCACCTTATGTTTGCCTTTTCGCAAACAGTACTCATCCTCGTCAGGATTTAAGTACTTCAAGCACCTTACTCATTCCAAATGGCTGTCAAGAATACTTAATAAACCCGTGCACTGGTTCATAAGAACTTTTAAGCCCTCACTCTAAGGTCAATTCTTAAACATTTTAGTTTAAACTTATTGTAATGATAATACAATAAAGGTGCTTATATTAGTCGGCCGACTCAATGAACTAACTCCTGTTAGTCATTCCATTTTATCTCTCTATAATTACTCTTCGAGCTCACCTAGCTCTCTCTATTCTCTTAACTCTGTATTTGAGCTCACCTAGCTCCCCTTTTTAATCTCTTTAGCTCACATAGCTATCTTATAAATCCCAAGTGTACTTATTATGTATCCCATCCAATATTCTACCTTCTCATATTACTACCCTGGAGACCACAAGATACTACTTAATTCTAATAATCCATATCATATAACCTTTATGTAACATATAACTACAATTTTTCTGCTTAACACAATTGATTATGAGACATTTATTTTTCTATATCTGTTAACTGAGTGCAACAAACTTGTTGTTTTGCACTTGTGACTTATTGTTTCCAGGGTGCTGTATCTGTTTGCATGCTCAGAATGCATGTTGCACTCACATAATGCTCATAAATTGATTACTGAGTCTGCCTTTCAACTAACCCTTGCCCCCCTCATCTTTATGAGGCTTCTCCTATTACCCCTGAAGTGCAACAATATGCACACGTGCTCGACTCAAGGACAAAATGAGAGCATGCCACAACTCAGTTTGGCCCACATGTTGGATGGATGAGTTTTACGTCCTGTATTTACACGCTATATTTCACATAATAATACAAAATTATGATCATACTATCAATAGTATTCAATATATTTCAATGCACACACAATAATCAATAATATAATAAATATATAACTTATAAAGTCTCAATTTAGACTTTATTTAATGCAACTCTTGCAGCTTACTGCATCATCTCGTTTAATTGAGATTCTTTGAGTAATGGATTTGCCATTAACTTTGATTGGAACCTACTAAATGAGCCTTTCACTCAAATCATTGAGCCACTGCTCACTGGTTCCATCATAGTTGACAATCCTGTTTCCTTGGCTATAGTGTACCATTGGTTTAATCTTTCCAGTCCTGTTTTAATATGCAACTGGAGATATCCCCCATGGAACCTAGCCTTGGTCACACGACCCAAGGTGACCTCGTCTGCCCTCAGGTCCCTTCTCTGGTCCTCGGTCCCATCGCAAGGTCCCATCACATGGTCCTCAATGTCTTTTGGAATTTTCTCGTTTCCAGACTGAACCTCATAAACCTGTAACCTTTGGCCTTCCAGGGACTTCCTTTCCTCGTCCAGGTTTAACATCGTGAGAAGCAATGATGCATCCTGCATTTCCAACAGACTTGTTTTCTGCAACTGCTTTGCCATTTCTAAGACATCATTATAATTCTTCCTAACTTCCTCAATAGTTGTCATTTGTTCCCCTTTGCTTCCCCTGACAGTTACATGGATCAGTCGACTTTGATGATAACTTCCTGGCAAAATTTGATTCAAAATATTTGCTATTATGAAAGAATTTACATCAAATCTTTTGTAGATCCAAAGTGGTCCAATGAGACTCATTGCTACCTTCAAACTTTTTCTCAACCCTGTATGTTCTGGCGCAAACAACAAAATCAACTGCCCTGGAATAAATTCTCTGATTTTCTTCCTTCTGCTTAAATGTTGGGCAGCTTGTCGCACCTTCTTCCCATTATTAATTCTAATGGTAGTTTGCATCAAGGTATCAAGTTTTTCTAGCATTTTTGTAACATGCTCTGTGTATGTAGCTGTCAATTTGTTAATTGGCAATAACTCAAAATCACCAATTGGCTTCTCTTCTCTCAGAAACACTAGGAATGTCGGACTGAACCCAGTTTGATCATTTACTGAACAATTGTAGGCCTTAACTACTGACTCGACCTTCCCTGGCCATTCATCATAGTTGTACTCTAAATTAGCAGTAAGCCAACTTCTCAGTGTCTTCGCACTCCTTTCCACAGGTAACGAAGAATGCCCATGGACCTTACATGCCCTAGCTACTATTTTCAGGCTTTCCTGTATGGCTTTCATGATATGACCTTGAAACGAGGTCTCCCTATCACATGTAAGACGCGAAGGTATGAAATATGGCATAAATACCCTTTCCCACAAAACTCTCATAATTGTCTCTGCCCTTTTGTCTTTCAACGGATGAGCAATCAGGAATCTTGTTAGGACATCCTGGACCATAATTACATATTGGTACCCATTCGCCAACGGCATACACAACAAGTCCATACTTATATGATCGAAAGCCCTGTCGTTGGCCTCTATCAATCTGGGCTGCAATTCTCTGTCTTTATCTGATGTGAGATTTCGAACGAGTCTCTGACACTGCAAACAAGTCTGTATGTACGATATGACGTGCTTATACAGATTTCGGACATAAAAGTGCATTCCGATTACACTCATAAGCTTATCAGCTTTCATATGGGTTTCACCGGAAGTTTCATGATAGAACTCCAGAACACTTCCAACGTATTTCTCAGGTAGCGCTACTTGCAATCTCAGATTATCCAATTTAGCTGACACCTTCAAATGGTACAATAAATCGTCCAATATCACAAATTCTTCCGAGAGCCGAATTACAGTTTTTAAACTTCCTGTTTCACCAGTCAGCTTACCATACTGTATGTATTGGATCAATGGTCCCAGAAAAGAGTCAGTTTTTTGTGCTGCTATTAGAGCTTGTCTCGTCGTTGGAATCCTCACTTTAGTCAATACATCGGCAATGTATTTCTTAATTAATGGGTCCAAATCTGCCTGTCTAGGTATCCTACTAAGTACTACAGGATTTGGATTAACCTCACTAAGAAATTTGATTCCACTCAGTCCATCTGGTATAGGCTCAAAAGTCAGTCTCTCTCCTTCCAAATCTAGATAACTATCATCCCTATGATGCATTTCACCATTAATTTCGATGTCTTCCATGTCCGGGGGCTCTCCCTCGGGGCCTTGCTCCGATGGGGCCTCTCTCGCCAGGCTTTCTGTTGGAGCTGTAACGGTCTCAGACCCCCCGGTCTTTTGATTTACTGCATTAGCTCTCTGTCTGGTAATGGCTTTTGGTTTTGGGCTTTCGTAAGCCTTATCTAAGCCGTGCTCAGCGACTCTTCTCATAGCTGCTCTAGTCAATACTGGATATAATGTGTATCCATCATTTTTTGACCATCTCAAGGTGTCCTCGAATTCAACTTCCTTCTGTTCATTCTGTACACTAAAATGAGTGTTTTCAGCTAAATCCTTCTCTGACAAAGCTTGTGGTATTATGTATGGGTCCTCCCTTTTCCATGAAGCATTTGGATGCCTACTCAACAAGTCAGCTAACTGTATAGTTGGGTCACTTGAAGGACTATACTGCCCTACTTTGACAAAAGGCATTATCTCCAAAATAGCCACTTTTCAGGAGAGCCCAAAAACTCAGCTATATTTTCAATGAATGACCCCATAAAGAGTATTGAACATAGGTGTCCTGTTGCATTGTCAAATTATGGCAGGTTTATCAGAATTTTTCCAGAAATATATATTTTGTCGTTTTTTGCTGAATTTATACTTCTAATAGAAGTTAATGCCTTTTGTCAGAGTTTCAAAATTGGAGCAAGGACGACAAAAGGCATTAACTTCTATCATGACAAGATATAATACATGAATAGTGCCAAAATGGTAAAAATATTTGACATTTTGTAAATTCCTTTTGTATGGCTTACATGGTAGACAGATTCATGAGGTGTCATTGAATTGATAGCAGGTAACAAAAATACTGAACATAATGCCTTTTGTCAGAGTAATGCTGATTTAATCCCTTTTGTTATCTGATAGTGGCCAGTTAATGCCTTTCTCCATCTGATAGGTACCTTTCATCATTAGATAATGCCTTTTGTCAAAGTATTGTGGTGAAGTTAATGCCTTTTTAAAATCTGACTACAACAAATATGTATGTGATGACCAAGAAATTTTATATGCATATAGATCTAGGTTTATAGAACATTCTGAGCCCAAAAAAAAGTTAATACCTTTTGTCATCCAATGCCTTTTGTCAAAGTAGGGCAGTATAGACTATGCTAGTCTGGAAATTCTGAATTTTCCAATATAGACGTTCAATTCGTCTATTTGCGAATTCTGAACCACTTTCCATAATATGCTGTATGGCCTTGTGGTCTGTCAGGCATAGGAAGTGCCCTGTTCCCAATAGATTGCGGAAGCTATTCATGGCTATATACAAGCCCATCATTTCAATTTCTGTCGCACTATATGCTGTCGCAGCTATTCGGCTTAATGCCTTGCTCATGTAAGCTATTAAAGCTAATTTTGGCTTCCCTTCTGGACCTTCCTGTAACTGAAAAAGACTGGCGCCGACCGCCTCTCTACTCGAGTCACACGCAATTACAAACTTACCCTGCTCTGTGGGGAACGCCAGAACAGGTGGCGTAGTCAGAAGTTCTTTCAACTTCTTCCAAGCCACTTCCTGTTCCTCATTCCACTCAAATTCCACATTTTTGCACAGCAGTTTTGTCAGCGGACGCATCACCTTTTGAAAACCTTCGAGAAACATTGCTACATATTGAGTTGCACCTAGGATCTTTTTAACCTGCTTTTTGCTAGTCGGTCTCTCCATTTTAAGCAAGGCCTCTATCCTACTCTCCTTAATTTTCAATTTGGGATCTTCGCTATCAGAAATGAGGATATCGTAGCCTAAGAAAGTTACCTTGTCTTTTATTGCAAAGAAGCACTTCTTCGGTGACACCATCAGCCCGTGCTTCGCGAATAACTGAAATATCTTTTCAAGCAGTCGCAGATGTTCTTCTGCTGTTTGTGAACACAACAAAATGTCATCGAAGTATTGGAAAACTTGCTTCCGATACTCTTCATCAAGCTCTCCCAATATTCTATCAATTATTTCATTGAATATGCTGCAGCTTATCCCGAGACCCATTGGCAACGCTTTGTATCTATATATGGGTCCATTTCTACTTGTACATACTCCCAAGAATCGTTGAGATTCTGTCGTTAGCTTCACACTGTGATAAGCTTGTATCAAATCAATGGAACTTAGGAATTTTCCGGGCCTTCGGCCGAACTCCCTGATGAAAGATACAACTGTCGTACCAGGTCTATTTGCAGGACGTAAAGCCCTGTTGACGGCCCGTAGGTCGGTCACGATACGAGGCTTCGATGTCGGCGTTCGTCTAACCAAAAACATACTGCTCGTCACTTCCGCTAGGCCCTTCGTGAACACCCCAAGTGCACACAGTTTCTCCATTTCCTTTTTTACGAAGGATTCGTCCTCTGCACTGGCAATGTACGGTACACCATTGTGTTTAAGCTTTCCCACTATTTCTGGCTCTAAATCCAAAATATATCTCTTTACTAAGCCAATCTCAGAGAAGAGAGATACTGCCTCTCGATGTTGACATAAAATGTCAATCAATCTTTGGTTCTCATCGTCACTGAAACGATTATCTTCCGAACTTACTTCATTCTCTATCAATTGTCGTGTCGGTAAGAGCAGACGTGGGTCGTCCTTGTCATTCCAAGGGAATTTCTTTAGTCGATAATCCCTTAATTCCTCTGGCGACATCTCTACATTGTTGCTATCCAGTCGTTCTCGGTCTAACTTTTCAGTCGTTTCTGGTCCCAAGTCAATAATTGCATTGTATATCTTGTCTGTCATATTTGCTTCTGCAAATATCATTCTTAATTTGTTTCCCTCTTGTTCAATCGCATTGCAATGTAAAAACGACTGCACGTTGTTTTCCAACTGCAAATAGCCTATTAAAGTATGCTTAGCCAGTCGTCTCGGTCTAACACTATCATTGGCAATGGGCAATCTTGCCCTGCCTCTGTCGAACCGCAACAAACATCTACTCGAGGTTAACTCAGCAATTTCACAATCAACATTCAATTCAAAATCACCAGTCAGATATGGCCTATCTTCAGCTGCCGATATTTCTAAAAATGCTGAGTCTCCTGCTTGTAGATCAACATTTATATCAGACAATACGGCAATAGTCGGGGCCTGGATCAATAAGGTATGATTTGCTGAATCATATATTGCTTTAGCTTGTTCTTGTAAATCTGCTCCTATAACCATTTCAAAACTTGCAGAAACTGAATAAACATGGCCCTTCATGATTAATTGAGTTCCCCCTATATCAACCATGAATTCTATCAATTCAGTAACCCGAATGGATTCTCCATTCCCAACCAACAAGTTAAATGGATCCACAAGTTTCTTTGTCCCTAATTTCTGTAAGTAAGAACTTTGATTGATTAAGGACTGATTTACAATGCTAATAGACGAACCAGTGTCATACAATGCTAATGCTTTTGTCTTATCTGGTAGCGTACATTTCAATAGATTCTTTGAATCTGTATGCACTATAGGCATGAAATCCACATCTCCTTGAGCTGGATTTGAACCTATGACCATGTGAGCTATTTTAGGAGCTTCTACCTCTTGCATTATTGGCCGACTACTGTACTCTTTTAAGGCTTCACTGTAGTCAATGCCACAATCTGCATATCTGGGACGCTCTACTAATTGTCTCTTTGATTCATTCTCTGGTACTTCTTCTAAGAAGCTAATTTTTCTAGCAGTAATTGCTTTATAAAATTCCACAGGTGGCTGTTCGCTCTCAACCACTGTATAGAACTCATTTAACAATTCACAAGTAAACCACTCAATATTTAAATTCAATACTTCAGCTTCGTGTAGCTTTCCTTCGTAATTTTCACTTATTTCTTCATGTATCTCGATATTGTCAGACATGTTACTGTCACCTTCTAATTTAAATTCTGGAGCCAATGGATCTAGATTGCTAGTTACAATATCAGTTTCCTCTATACTGTGATATTCACAGCTCAAGTCTGACTCATACAAATTATCACTGCTTGTATTTAAACTAACAATTTTGTTTGCTAATTTGCTATTTCGATCACTTGAATTGTAATTGATATCATGACCCTGACCTTTATTTGAATGAAGGTCAGTATCAGATCCAGAGGAAGTGCTATCACTTATATTGGCTCTGGATTCTTCTTGGATCAGTCATTTTGGTGCATTTTGTCTTTTCTGACCATTTCCTTCATATTTCCTGCCATTATTCTGATCCCTCCTTCGATTTTGCTGGCCACCTTGCTGTCTAGAATTGTTTCTAGGGCCATCGTTCCTGTAAGATCTACCTGATCTATCATTTTGTTGATAATTCATCGGGAATCTATCATTTTGTGATGAGTTACCTTGATAAGACTGATAAGGTTGATTGTACCCTTGGTAATTCTGCAATGACTGACTATAGGTCATCGGAGGTGGCATCGAAGGTGGCAATAAAGGTGGCATTGCAGGTGGCACTGATGGAGGCATTAGCATTCTTTGCTGATCATATTGTGGTTGATAATTTTCAAATGGACCCTGATTTGTAGGAAATTGATTTCTCCACCTACCAGATCTACACTCATTTGCTCTGTGACCACCTATTCCACACAAAAAACAACGGCCCCTAAATTGACCAGTGAAAGGAGTAGATTGCCTAGATCCTTCCATAATTCTAGGATTTGGTTCTGTCCTTTCTTCACTATATCTGAAATCTATCGGTTTTCTGCTATCCGATCTATTTCTGTCAATATCATTCAAATTTTGAGCACTGCCTTTCTGATACTGTTGCTCCTCACTAAGCTTACTCAATTGAGCAGCAACTCTGTCCAATTTTGTCTCAAAATTCATAAGCATTGGGAAATACGTCGAGTCATTCAGTCCTTCCTCGTCATATGGATTCAAAGTTTCTAGGTACCCCTGTGTCTTATTAAAAAGGTCCTTAAAGTCCTTGGGAGGTGCTAAACTCAATGCTCTTCTGATTTTTGCTGGCAAACCACGACGAAAGTGGTCCTGTACACTCATTTCACCCAATTCTAACGATTTTACAAGATCTTTTATTTCTGCTAAATAAGAGGTCAGTGGTTGATTCTTGAGTAATTCTTTTGTTTCCAAAGCCTGTAACTTAGATTCTCTGCAGTGGAATTCCCCGAAATCCGATTCGAACTTCTTCTGAAGGTCGGAAATTGACTCGAATGATTCAGCATGAACACCAAGCCAAGACCTAGCAGCTGATCTACAGAATAAACGGAGACGCCTTAAAGAAGCAGGAAAATCTCCTGCTAATCCTTGGTATTCTATATAATCAAGGAAAGATTTGAACCAATCCCGAGGGTCTTCCCCTCCTGTCCCACTAAAGTGCTTTGGTGCAAAGTCTGAAGGACGTACCACTGGTTTACTAAAAGCCATCGTACTTATTTCCGATTGCTTTTCCTGTCTTTCTTTCCCAGTTGGGTTTTTTGCCTGCCCCTCCTTACTTTTGGATGCGACTGTATCCTTCGATCTAGCCCCTCCACTGACTTGCGTATTTTGGGTATTTATTCTATGTACTATACTAGAAACTGAAGGTGTACTATTACTAGTAGCTGTGACTGTATCAGTCGTCATTGTTGTCGTTTTTGTCGGTCTAATATTTTGTCTTTTTGGAAACAAACTGTAGTCAAAAGTGTTGCCCTTAGGGTCTGTACCTAATGTCTTACGTATTGGTTGTTGTCTGGATAGTCGTGTAGTCACTGTATCTGTACCTGTTGCAGTGGTTGTCGTTTTTGTCAGTAATTCCTCAATATCAGGATTTAATGTATTTCTATCATCCTTCAGAACATTGTTCTCTGTAAAGTGTGTCGTCGCATTTGTGGTTGTTGTATCAGTCACTGTATCATTAGTGTTTGTCGCTGTCACAAATATTGTTGTTTCTGTAGGCAAATTATCAACAATAGTAACTTTTGTCACATTTGTAGGATTGTCTAATACTTCATCCTGCGTGACAGTATCATCCCTGACATCAATATTATCTACAGCCAATTTATCATCATTTGCATGCACTTCGGCTTGTACCTCTTCTTTAGATCCTATGCTATGCTTATCTGCTTCTTCCGAAGAGTCACTCTCAGTGTCTCTATCTTCAGAAGTCCCTCTATCTTCTTCTCTTTCCTCAGAAGCTTCTCTATCCCCTAGATCCCGTCTATCTTCCTCTCTTTCCTCAGAAGCTTCTCTATCTTCTTCCTGTTCCTCTTGTCTCTCTTCCCCAATGTTATCAGTGTTCTCAGCTATCAATTTTTCTTGACCATCATTTACAATTTCATGCCCACCAACTGCACCTGCTTCTATTTCTGGTTCTCTTTCTAAATTATTTCTAGCATCATTTTGGCCTTCTGGTGCTATTTCATCATTATTTTCCATAATAATTGCTCCATCTAATAATTTGAAAGGATTTTCACCTTTGTTAGGTGACCACACAGTGGATGTATCTCCCAAACTATCTTTACTTCCTTTACGTGTATTTTTACTTTCTGTACTCCACCTCCTGTTATGCTTTTGCAAATGTAATGGTACCAATACACCAATTGTTCTTTCTAGTGGTACTTTTATCGCAAACGGATCTATAATCTTAATTAATACCAATATTGGCAGATCTAACTGGCCTGGACCTCCTAAACTTAGCCAGGAAGAATAATGTAGCGTTTCGTCTCTCTTAACCAATTTTGCTGTATTTTTTGTAATCCAGCCTTCTAAATGAGCTGCTGTACATTCACGAGCTAATCTACCAGAAAACTCACCAAAACTTAACATAACTAGCCATTCTAATAATTCACTGCATTTGAAATAGGCATAGCAAGGTCATTGTCATGCCCATAAACAACCAGGAAAAATGCTATGGAAAATAAAAGTACAAAATGCTTTCTAACATATTACAACGCATGCTTTTCATATTTCTTTTTACTTAACTTTTATTTATTGGTGCTGTTGCTCCCACATTGTTTTTAGAGTTGTTTTATGGCAATGTTGTGTTTTGTCCTTTCGTCCTTCAGATGATCTATCAGTCCTTGGTCACTCAAGGTCGCCCGAGTCGATTTTCTGGGTAGTTTTTCAAAGACATCCCAGCGGTTCGGTTGTCCACCATGTCATCTTGGTGATGATTCTGTTAAAATAAGGTTTAATAGTTAGCTTGGCTGTGGTAATTGAGGCCGGAACCGCACTCTGGCTGGTCTGATGTCATTGAACTCCAATACACAACTATGACTCTGATTTAACGGTCAAAATAATGATTTATTTAATTACATAACATTTGTAAAATCTGCAATTTGTTATCAACTTGTTATCAATCTGCTGAATGTCATATCAATCGATCACATATCTGAACTTGGGAGCTGTAACTCAGACTCCTTCAATTAACATAATTGAAACATCACAATATCTTATTTGAGAAAATAAGCTCTCAATTATCCCTTCTATTCAAACAATTCACTCAGTTCATTCAAACAATTATGAATTTAGAATTGGATTAAACCTGATGCCATACTTTTCAAGGCATCAAATTTAATCCCTTAAATTTAGTTCCTAAGACAAGAATGCGATGATGACTGTCTAACTGATGGAATATAAACCATGATACTTATCTGATGTTAGGAAATAGACAGAGCTCAGGAACCGTTTCCCTCTGCTGGATCTCTCAGTTCATCTCAGTTCATCTCTCTGCCAGCTGCTGATACACTGCCCAGCTATTGGATAACAGCTCTTAATAAGCTGAGCTAGGAATTGAAGCCAGAGGCTCCTCAGGGTTTTATCTCTGAGGGATCAGCCAATATAGCATGGCGCTGATGAGCTTGGCAACAGTGTAATTCTCTT
Source organism: Platynereis dumerilii (assembly GCA_026936325.1). Lineage (NCBI taxonomy): Eukaryota > Metazoa > Annelida > Polychaeta > Phyllodocida > Nereididae > Platynereis > Platynereis dumerilii. The sequence continues at coordinate 59,664 of JAPTHN010000198.1, read as the reverse complement.
GTGTTGCCTCTTGGGCTTGTTGCTTCTCTGGCCCTGAGATCTCCTTGAGATTCGCACTGCAAGACATTGGCCGTCTGAGTGCTGCTATAAATCAGAGGGCATGCTCGCCTTGAGTCCATTTCATATAATGCAAGAGTTTTTCCCAAATAATTAATTATAAAAATGAAGTAATGTGACAGCACTTGTCATATAATATAATTTACAAAAACACAGTTACAAACATTTTTTATGTTTTACAAATTCTATACAACATTTCTTAAAGAAGTATTTATGTGGAAAATCCAATAAAAAATTTGTAGAGCTACTTTTTCTCCCCTGTTAACCATGTAATATTTGTGTGCAATAATGCCAATAAGAGGAGTCGGGAGTCGGAGTCGGAGTCGTAATTCAGGAGACCTAAGGAGTCGGAGTCGGAGTCGCTTTTCAAAAAGCCAAAGGAGTCGGGAGTCGGAGTCGGTTCACTTAACACCCGACTCCAAAGCCCTGATTTCTGGTGAAATTGTCAGTGGTGAGTGATAAGTTAATTTTTCACTTCTGATATTTTGGTGGAAGTGTCAGACAGCTGACACTCAAGTTGTACTTTAAATGAATTCTTAATTAATTCACACTGGTTCGTCAAGTTACTTAAAATTGTTGCGCCTTGTTAAGCTTGAGCTTCAGTACTTGAGTTTCCTGACTTTAGTTTCGTGACTTTAGTTTCCTGACTTTAGTTTCCTGACTTTAGTTTCGTGACTTTAGTTTCCTGACTTTAGTTTCCTGACTTTAGTTTCCTGACTTGAGTTTCCTGACTTGAGGTTCCTGACTTGAGTTTTCTGACTTGAGTTTCCTGTCTTGAGTTTCCTGACTTGAGTTTCCTGACTTGAGTTACATGACTTGAGTTACATGACTTGAGTTACATGACTGGTGTCTCGTTTTGTATGTACTTTGTGCTGTGTCTTGAGTAGATCTAATTAGATTTTGTTTTTCTGCTTTTCTCATTTGTTTTGCTGGTTCTTTCATTTTTTTGGAGGGGAAGAGGAGGCAGAGTTGCTTAACCCAGTGCTCGTAATCGGATCGCACAACATCCCTTGACTTGTGGGTAGATAACTTGTAGTGGTGTGGTGGTTTGCGGGGCGCGGCTTAATCCGTGAATCATCATGGCGCCAACTAATCTGCAATTGGCATCACGCGAGATACCACTAGTTGGACCGACGCGCGCCGAGATGATAATCCGGACACGTGAAATGCATGGCGTGTTGACATTGGAGCTCTTGAATCGGTACATCCCACAGGGGGGGGGGTACTGGAATGCTTTGCATGCCCAAGGGATCATTATTTTCGGGTCACCTGAAAGAGAAGTTAATGGGAGTGAGTCCTTGTCATTTAGGGCAACCAGGGACCATATGGCCCATAGGAGGGAGGCCCTGGGGAGGTCCACCCTTGCAAGGGGGGTTACGGATTCTTCCATGGTGCCATCCTCGCCTGCGGGGGCTATTCCGAGTTCGGTAGATAAAAGCATCCAGGGATTGAGAGATAGTTACACGCTTGAAAATGAATCCAATCACATGTCTGCATCGGAATATAGAGAGTCTTTGGTTATGGAAAGATCTAGTGCTGGAGATTCATCCGCTGAACACGATGGCCATTCCGTCGTTAGTTCAGGTGGGGTCTCGCGTATGCATATGGCTCAGCGGGCGTTGGAAAAGGCCAACGAGACGGAGCGGTTTTTCAATTGGAGCTTTTTGTAAATGAGGCACATACCGCGATGCATCAAGAGGTAGGCGCGGTAAAAGGAGAACTGAGACAATCTATGAATAAAGTTGATCATGCCATCGGTCAACTGTCAGAGCAGGTAAAACGGTTGTCCTTAAGTAGGAGTCACAGTGGTACCCCCGGGTCAGTCCGATCGCATCGGTCCACGCGATCACAACAGTCCGAAGCTGGAGCCAGGCCGGGGGAAAGTCTGACTGCCTCAGCATTACCACCTAATCCCGTAGACCTGCAAACTGTAGCAGGTGTCTCCGGGGAGTCCTTGTCTGATAACGAGAAATATATTGACGATTGGGCCACTTGGGCTTGGCTTTTGCAGAACCGGATGCAAGTCAGACCGAGGGAAATCACTCGCCTCATCGTGGTGGTGAGGAAGCTGTAGAAGCTTCGGAGGAAGTTAGGGAATACCGACGGGGTGGGGATTTAAGTCCTGGGAAGGATCGGGCAGAAGCCCACCGGCAGGCTCTCTTTGGTACCATCTTGGATTGTTTGCCATACACGAGAGTTTACCAGGGTGGTACGAATGGGGATCCGGTGCCGCAATCATCCGCCAGGAATCACCCCGGGGCCATGGGGGGTCCGGGTATGGATAGGTCACAAAGGATGGATAGATCACAAAGGGTGGAAAGTTCAAAGAGTGGATAATTCACAAAGGGTGGATAGTTCATTCGCTGTGGACCGGGGTGGAAGGCCCCCTGATCAGCCAGAAATGGCCAGAGGTGAGGACGAATCAAAACCCCCCCGGGTAACTTTTAATCCAACAACTCCGGCGCCCAGAGGGTCCTCTATCTTAACTGGGGGTCCGTCTCCAGTGAGAGCCGGTGGCTTAAGATCTGTAACTCCACCTAATGCCGGCACTTTCGCCGTCGGTCCCGCGGAGGACACTCGTTATGCGGAGTCTTTTGCATTAACTGGGGGAATACCTCCAGGTACGCGGTCATTATCACACCATTGATCTGAAACGGATGGGCCCATTCCGATTTCGGAACTCGGCAAGGACAAATTACCTCCACATCCTGGGCACACTAGCTATACCCTGCCAGGACCGGTCAGTCCTTCATTAATCGGCCTGCGTGGATGACTGAGGCTCAACCACATGTGGCTGAACTAACCGGGGTCTCCAACTTTGAGTCATTGCGGCCAAGCCGCACAGAAAAACCGCGACCTTAGCGGCTGACGTCAACCACTGTTAAAGTGGAGCAAAGTACTCGTGTTAACGCTCCGTCCATTCCAGTGAAAAAAGAGACAGGGATGGGTTTACCCCCCTCACCTGCTAACCCTGCACCAGGGTTGCGCATGTCCCGTCGTCAAATTTTTGTGGGTGAGTCGGGAAACGGGCAGCCTACGCGAGCTAACTATAATCAGGGACGTGGGGCGTTTACACCCGCTGGGGTTAGTGAATTGCCAGGAGAATATAGAAGAACCAGCGGCTCACCATCTTTCCCGGGTAATTAGATCCCACGGCCGTACGGCCCGTCACGTGGCCCTGATTCCCGGAACATTCCGTCGGGGCCTGTTGTTGATCCCAATCCCGAGAAAGGGACAAGGGGTGTAGGGGGGATCTCACAGCAGCGGGCCATGGGGGAGGCCAATAGAATAGGTCGATGGGGGGATGTTAGAAGTAGATGTTATGATGATCAGTTAGATGGGAGATCGGGGAGTAACAATCAGCAGGACCATTTCCCGGTCCCCCGTGTCAATGTTGTTGGGTTGGGGGGACCCGCGGGAGGGATGGATTATGTCGCAGCCGGATCCACTCATAACCCAGCGGGTTTACTTCATGATCCATCAGGCCGCACCCACGGTCCATCCGGATCCACTCATAACCCAACGGGATCATTTCATGATCCATCGGGTCGCACCCACGGTCCATCCGGATCCATTCAAAACCCGGCCGGATTCTTGTATGAAACAGCTGCAAGTGTTCATCATGGTCGGAATGTGGGAGTTGAAGATAGACATTTACGTAGCGGGGCCAATAGCCATGCGATGGTGAAAGCTCAAAACCTCTTAACTCAGAAATACACAATTATGGCAAATTAAAGACAAAATATTTAGCAAAAGAAAAAAAAACAATGTCTGGAAATCATAAGATTACTTTCAGGACAACCCATTTTATGTTTTGGCAAATAAAATCTATAATTTTGCTTCTTAATGTGAAATTGGTCTCCATGGCAACAAAAGTCGAGTGTCTTGTATTTGCATGACATAAGAGGTTTTCAGCTTTCAAAAATTTGAGTTGAGAGGTTTATGCATAAGTGGAATCGGTCCTGTGTCATTGCACCTGTGGGATGTTGGACCATTCAGGTCATGGATCATGGTAATGAGGTGAACAGTGAAGTAAATCTGAATAGAGAGTCGGTTCACGATAACCCTAAGAGGGAAATGACGACCATTTTTCAATATGGCCGACATTGAGCATGCCAGACGCAGTTTAATTGAATGAAATCATAGCCTCAACAGAAGTAAATCATTGCAACCTTTTGAAAAATAGGACAAACAGTCCAAGCATCATCTAAATTTGTCATTTGCAAAAAATATAACAATTATTCAAGTGTTATTTGTCTAAGTTATGTTATTTTCAATGATAAGAATACACTCATAATTTCACAAAATCTTCAACTACATAGGTGTAAGATACACACAATTATAAGTCACTTCAGCAAATTTGGATTGGTTTAGTTTCTTCTTTGACACTTGAAACATAGGATACCAACCACACTGGTTGCACTAAGTGGAATATTAGTAAAGATATGGAAGAAATAAGACTTTTCGATAATTACGGCATCAATTTGTGCAAAATTGACGTCAAAAAGCACTTAACTTAATTCAAGAATTGCAAGCAATTAGTCAATAACTATTATTTAAGAAAAATAAAATTAGCGGTTGATGGAATTCTTTATTCTGTTTCCATAAAGTTCTAATGATTCCCTTAGGTTAAAGCCATGATTTCAATCCACTGAACTGAATCCGACAATGACGGACATGCTCATTGGTGGTCAGATTGACAATTTCCGTAATTTAATGTGAGGAGTTATTTGGAAGTGCCTCCCTATCAAGATGTATTTTAACAGGTCAATATGCAACTGTGACAAATTTCATGCATTTATGACTGTTTGCAAAATCCTTCACATAAGTCATTACCTTCACATAGGGTCATTACCTTCCCTTGAACAGAAGCTACCACTCCTCTCCACAACTCCGGGAGTACGAAAAATTGTGCACTTTTTGGGCATTTTGGACAGCTTCAAAGTCCAAACTGAATTTTATTTGGCCAATATGGGCAGCTTCCCACCCCAATGAGAGCCTTCTATTTCAATATAATACCTACCTTTAAATGTATCAAATTATTGTAATTATACATATAATTACTTTCTCTACTGTCTTGCCTACTGCAAACTTCCCGGGAAAAGATATTTTGAGTTAAGAGGTTTCAGCTTTCAAATTTTCAGCCAATATGAGTTAAGGTGGCTCGCTACTCATGCGAAGTGGTAGTAAGCGCACATTCACGCGCAGCCAGGCAAGCCCTATCTGTCGTGACGTCACCACAGCAGCAGAGCTCTGCTGACACTGTTCATCATCTTTTTTTGATTCTGAGAATTTCATGCGGCGGCCGCTTCGTTTGCAATTTGCGCCACTTCTATTGGGGTTAGATACTTCCCGTTTACAGCATTAGATGCGCTATGAAGAGGACTACATACAGCCGGAGTTTCAGCTTGATACTCAGAATAGAAAATTTTTACAGGCAATTTTCGGCAAACAGGTCTAATTTCTCAAAAATGACTTTGAGATATAAATACATTTTTATATCAAAATCCATCATGGTAGGAAACCTTCTCTTATGCATTTTATTGTTCCTCACAATATTTGGAAATAAATGACAAAGAAATGAGAAATCCTATCTCGCCAATTTTTTTTAGCGCCATGGTTTATAAAAAAAGTTAAAATTGTCAAAATCAATATTTTGATTCATAGCCCCTTGGAAAGCCCTTTAAACTAAATATATTTCTTTGAGATTGTAATCAGCTTTTCCATTGAAGTGTCTTCTTTAATTTCATGCTTCATTGAATAATATGGGATGCACGACTACTGAATGACGGGGTAAAGTTCACAGTAAAAAAGTTAAGAAAAAAATTGAGTTTTTCAGGTTTGCGTGAAATGACCTTCTTGTACATAACCTCAAATATTTTGAAAAAAGGCTGGTTGCGACCCCCTTTTTTTACATATCCTTGCTATAAACTATATTTTGGACCATTCTAAACTATTTAAAAAAAATCCTATCTTGGAAAGTTCATGAGTATCGAGCCACCTTAAGAGGTTTTAACATTCATCCACAAGAGGGCATAAACCAATGTCTGACATAATTATGTTCTTCAAGAGTCATATAGGGGGCATACAGTAAATGCCATATGGTGGTAAAACACACTTTCTATCAAATTTGAGTTAAGAGGTTTTGAGCTTTCACCATCGCATGGGTGCTCTGATTATAATGATAATCCAAGGATTAATAAATATACCATTTATTAATCCTTGGAATTTCCTGTTTTGTAAGTTCTTTATTTGGACTTAGGGGGTTTTCTTGTATTATCCTGGTCGAGTACTCGGGCAAGTTTCTGTGCGTAGAGTGGCCCCCTTTTCCTGTCACATTTTGTTGTTTTACCGTTATCTGGGTGTTATGGTTATGACCCGAGGTTCACGCCGGGTCATGTGACTGAGAGAATGAGTAATACTCAGGAGTGTCGATCTTAGGAGCTGAATGCGAGCTTGACGGTGGTTCCTTTACAGACGGATTGAAACCGCGAATTTACAGTGGGTAATATGGTGACATTAACTCAATGTGTCAGTATGTTAGCATTTTACCTGTAGTTGGGGAATCCCCATGACACTGAATTGCGAAGGGGCTTCTCGGGGCTATGCGATGGACTTTGGGTCGAAGGGGTCCCGTGGCCCCTGGCTGGCCTGGTGTGCTTCTGGCGCCGGGCTTGGCCGGTCTGTGTGAGTCAGTCGCCTGCTGGTAGCCGTGGCGCGATGCAGGAGCTGGTCGTAGGGTTCAGAGAGGGCTTGCCTCTTTTACAAGTATGGTAAATCAGTTTTACTGCCGTAAGTTCCCCCCCAGGTGTATAAGTACTAGGTGTAAAGTAAATTTCCAATCCGCCGTTCCTTCATCACGCCATGAAGATAGGTGAAACAGTAGTTACTCTTCGGCAGGCGAAACGGGTTGCATGGTTGCGTGGTGCGGGTTGCGCATATGAGCCTCGGTTGAAGGGGTTATATTGCCAACTTCTCCTCTAAATGGTATGTTATCAACGGGTAACCGACCGGCAAGAGCATAACTCTGCAGAGATGTGAGTGATTGTGAATTGGTGAACCTTGGTATTGAATCCTTAGATTCTTGTTACACAAACTTGGAGCAAGCTATCCCTATCGGGCTTTCCCAGTTGGATTATCCCAGGCGGACAAGCGGAGACTAGGCATCATGGTTGGCTCTGCCTGGCAGGGCGCCCTCATGGGCCATGGTTCTTGGTGTACAGCTATGGGTATTGGACGGGCGTCCGCCCTGTGGCCGTGTGTTGCGGGTGGGCTTTCCCTCCTCATGCCGGGTGTCCTGGAGCCCATGGTCTGATCGAATGGTGAATGTTGGCTATGTGAGTGAGTGCTACAATTGTGTGTACATATTGTAAGGGATTTGTAAATATTGTGGGGGTGGTTAGTGTTGGTTGAGATTGTGTAGTGCGTGAAAGTCTCGTTTGGATTCGGCTGGTGTCTTGCCGGCTCTTGTCACTCCGGTTCCGGGTTTTGATGTGGTCTCTGCGAATGGTGTCTGAGTTTTGGTCGGTTAGCTAGTAGGTCCAAGTGTCTCGCATGTCGGTCCCAGTGTCACACTTCTTAAAATACGTGCCAAATTGTGAAGAAGAGGATATTTGTCATGCTTACTGCCGGCAAGCCTGCCTTATGGTCTGGTGCTAGCAAGTTGGGGCCTTGGTGCTAATGAAGATGATGTCGATTGGTGAAACATACAAGCCCTGGATGGGAAGCTGATGTCCAGTGGTGAATCCTCTTCAGTCCGGGATCGGAAGATGATGTTCATTGGTGAAACATACAAGCCCTGGATGGGAAGCTGATGTCCAGTGGTGAACCCTCTAAGTCCGGGATAGGAAGATGATGTCCAATGGTGAACCATACAAGTCCGGGATAGGAAGATGATGTCCATTGGTGAACCATACAAGCTTTGGATGGGAAGTTGATGTCTATTGGTGAACCCTCTAAGGCCGGAATCGGAAGATGATGTTAATTGGTGAATCGATTCACCAATTCCTCAGAAACATTAGGGGGGAGAGTGTGTTAAACAGACCTTTCCCGCCACCAGGCCGCCGTCAGAGGCGCCAGCGGCGCCCCTTGCGCATGCGCAGGGCACCGCTGGCAGAAGCAAAGATGGCACGGACATGAATGGACTCTTGTGATATTGTGTGGTATTATATTGTATGTTTCGGGAATAAAGGTTTCCCATACTGTGTTGGCTGTACTGGTCACAGATGATCTCATAAACTATGCCACATTTATTTTCATCTGGAGTTTTGTCCTTAGGGTGGACAAGCAGAGATCTAATCTTGTTCTGTGGTTGGTGGTATGTGTTGATGCCATAAGATCTGTAGATTCTTGACCAGATGTTCTGATAGTCCTTTCACGTAAGGTACTGCTATGGAGGGCATTCTGCCTGTGGACGGTTTGTTGCTTGGGTCGGGCTTGTACTTGGTCTTCGGCTTAGGTATATGCATCGCCCATTTAGTATATCCATTGGCTGTCAGTGCTGCCCTCACATGCTCAATCTCACTTCGTTGGTCTTCCTTGGTGGTGACGCAGTTTTTGGCACGATGTATAAGAGTGCGAACGACTGATCTCTTGTGTTCCAGGGGATGGTGTGATGAGAAGTGGAGATATTGATCTGTGTGGGTGGGTTTTCTATACACAGTCAGTTTGGTGTCACCGTCATCAAGAATGTTGATGCATAGATCGAGAAAGGGTAGCTTGCCATTTTCCTCCGGCTCGATGGTGAATTGTATATGGTGGTCGATGCTGTTGATGTGCTCGTGAAGCTCCTCTACAAAGTATTCGTGACTAACTGCTATAACGTCATCGACATATCTCATCCAGAGTGAAGGGGGGTTTGATGCACTAGAGAGGGCAATGTCTCCAAAGTCCTCCATGTATATGTTACAGACTATGGGGGACAATGGGGAGCCCATAGCTGCGCCATGGGTTTGCTGGTAATATGTGCTGTCATAGACGAAGTACGTGGTGTTGAGGCAGAATTCTAGGAGTTGGATCAGTTGTTCGACATTGAGCTCGCATCTTTGCTTCAGGGTGTTGTCTTCAGTGAGTCTGGTCTTGATGATGTCTAGGGCCTTGTCTACTGGGACGCTAGTGAATATAGCCGATACGTCGAATGAGACTAACTTGCTGCCTGGGGGAATTTCAACATCTTGCAATGTCTCTGCTAGTTCTTGCGTGTTTTTGACGCTATGGATAGTATTTCCTTGGAGAGGGGCCAAAACATCAGCTAGGAACCTAGCCGCGTTGTAGGTGATACTACCACATGCTGATACAATAGGTCTAAGTGGAGACCATGCTTTGTGGTTTTTTGGAGTTCCATAGAATTTAGGTGGCTCATCAGACTCTGGGTAAATCCTCCAGTATAGTTGGTCCTTTATTGTTTTCTTCCTCTTCCACTCTCTCAGGATATTGATGAGCTTTGTCTTGAACTTCTGGGTGGGATTTCTGGGCAGTTTGGCATACATGTTGGTATCTGCCAGGAAGTATTCAACTTTTTTCTTGTAGTCCGAAGTGTCTAGTATCACTGTTGCTCGGCCTTTGTCGGCAGGGAGGATCATGATGTCTTTGTCCTTCTTGAGGTCAAACAAGGCTTTTCTTTCTTCTCTGGTGATGTTGGACGGGGCAAGTTGGCATTCTTGACTGTCTTGACCACTTCACTTCTAAGGCTGTCAGCTGCAGTTGGAGGCAGTTTTCTGGCTGCGGATTCAGTCTGGGCAATGATGTCATTGATAGGCAGTTTTGTGGGGGTGATAGCAAAATTGAGTCCTTTCTTCAAGACGGAGGTTTCACTTTCAGTTACACTTCTTTTACTGTTATTAACCAACTCCTGAGTGTTAACAACAAGAAACACATCAAGTCATCCTGTGTGTCACTCACTTGTGAACAAGACCTCTAGCTGAGAGGTTGAAACGTCATGTCTTCAACATTGTAAGTTTCCAGTGAACAATAATATTATACATGGATATACCTGGAACCAAGAACAACTTCTTCTCCATAATCAATATTGCAATACATTATCAATGACTGTTTATAGTGCAATGTTTTAAGGACGGATGCAGGGGGTAAAACTATGAGGTAGAGCCTGAATGATCATACAAAAATGTTATGTTGCAAGACATTTAATGTTAATAGACCTTGTGCCCATGCTATTTCTGGATGCTGAAACCATAAATTGCTAGAATGTGCTAGCTACAGGGTGGCTGTTTAGTCCAGCATACTTATTCAAGTGTGGCATACGAAATTGCTGCTGTTGCGCTGGAGTTCTGGGTAAAATATGATTTTTAGCACTGAATCCCGATAGTTTAGATTATAGATGAGCTTTTGTAAGGGGGCACATTAAACTTTCATTTAAGCCTAACATCGAGAATGTAGATAAACAACTTTTTGAGATATTAAGGAAATGAACTAGCCCTTGACCCCTGGGACAGGGGTCATGAATCGTCCCATTGGAAAATCATGAGATTTAAAGAACATGGTTTGGGGGAAATACATTGTCAGCCTTTATCAATGTGTTGTATACTAATTTTTTGATATGTTCTGAAAATTCACATTTTTTGCTACTGACTGCACCCTATTCCATCTTAGACAGTGACTGTAATACACATTCATCTTTATCTAAACCTGAGAAAGTGATTTTTATCCTTATACATTGAGAAAATGGCCATTCCTGATTGGTTCAGAGAGAGTGATGTCATAACAAACACTTATGATGTCACAGGTACTTTTGGTGACGTCACAAAGGCTACATCCCACATCAAAGTGAGGCTGATGGCTGTTTCTCACAATTTATTGACGATAGTTTTCGCCCTTTTTCACTTTCGCGGGCGATGGTTATCGCACTTTCGTGGCCGAAACTTTCGTCCCCGAAACTTTCACACCCGAATGTTTGTGCTTTAACTTTCTTACTTTTGTGGTTTATCTTTCTTACTTTCGTGGCTTAACTTTCTTACTTTCGTGGTTTATCTTTCTTACTTTCATGGTCCTAACTTTCCTATTTTCGTGGTTTCGTCCGTGAAACATTTGGGGGGCGAAAGTTTCACCCCCAAAAATGGCGAAAGTTTCGCCCCCGAAAGTTTCGTGGCTTAACTTTCTTACTTTTGTGTTTTAACTTCTTTACTTTCTTGGCTTAACTTTTTTACTTTCTTGGTTTTAAATTTCTTACTTTCGCACTGTTTCGTTTGGGACAGTTGTACTTTTGGACCAAATGGGGGTGCTGCCACCTGACGGAAATTCCGAGTTGTCATATTTTTGCCAATTTGACAACATTTAACGTGTGATTTTGAACTTGTGTTTGGCCTGATTGCTCCACGTCCACAGGTTGTATAGTAGAAATACACATATAAATGGATAGATGAGCTAATTTTGATCCTGTTCATCACATTTTTGTGGTGTTTTTGTCAGATTTTCGACGACGGCCGCGGGCCGCCCATGATCATAGGGTAGCAGGAAGTTTCACCGCCGGGAGCCCGGGACCTTTCACCGCTGGCAGTGTTGGACGTTTCACCACCGCACTTTGTTGAAAAAATATATGCCTTATTCACATGCATGTATCTGCTTACTGCTGCCATCACCAAGGCTTGTAGTGTCTGGTTGATTACCTTTATTTTATTTGAAGTGACAGCCATTCTGTAATCACTTGATTGCCGTAATTAGAACTCATAGCTAATTACAATTCAAGAGATTTAATTGCACCTGTGTAGGCAGGTAGGGGTACAATATGCATGTCAGAGATGATTACAATTTGCTGCATTATCAACTCTCAAGTGCTATCTTATACTGTTACACAATCTGCATGGTTTTGGGCTTGACAAAACTTGTACAAAGCAATGATGAGTTGATTTGCATCATTTTAGGTCGGCGATGAAATGTCCAACTAGCTGGCAGTAGTGGGACGTTCACGGTTTCACCACCGAAAAGTAACTCTTCATTGCTTTGTACAAGCTTTGTGAAACCGAGAAACATGTAGAGATTAAGTGTCAGTCACAGATAGCACTTGAAGCATGCAGACCCTGGAAAACTCCAAAAAATTTGAAATTTTTACATGTAATGTGCCTTTATTGGCCAAATTCTAGGAGGGGGGTTGCTACCCCCCTGCAGGCTATGGCGTATGGTAGTCCATGATCAGGGGTGCCGGAAGGAAACGCAGGCGGCAGGGGCGGTCGGGCGAGAAAGGGCTAATCTAATTCGCGAGACAAAATTTACTGAGCGGCAATGATTATTTTGATATTTACTTGTAGATTTTTCCCTAAATTCCTTGTAAATTAAGGCCTAATAATGTTTTTTCTTCGAGATGAAATGGACTACCTTGCCCCCCTTGCCCCTCCTGGCCAGGGGCAGCAGGGGCAATTACCCCCCCCCCCTGCCCCACTGTTCCGGCACACTTGTCCATGATGGGACAGACTTCAGATTGTTTCCGAGTGAGCAATCAGTAGTTAGAGTATCTATGGATAGATAGACAGATAGATAGACAGACAGATAGATGTTTATTCGCACTACATGAAGTGAAATAAAATAACATTAAAGATGTTAATTGGGCCTAGTTCTGTCTTTAAAATTTTAGCAAGAAATTTCAGAAAAATACCCAGATTATATAACTTTAAATAGTAAATCAAATACCCAGATTATACGACTTTCAATAACATATCAAGATTATGCCAATGTTGTATACTAGCCTTTCTGTAACTTTTCCATCTGAACATAGAGGCCGACTGCCATTTTAGCAAACTACCTAGCATTACCTAACACACTATAAATAGGCCTAAATTACATGTTGTTTGTATAAATAGAGGCCTATGCAATGTTATGAAAGCAGGGGCTTCTACAGAGGGGTTTGTAGAAGCGGATCACTTCCAACTGCACTGTTAAAAAATAATTGTCAACTTACAGACATTTCAGGAAATTTTTTTTCCAGAACACTCTGTAAGTTCACAGAAAACATATTTGTGTGCATACTGGAATTTCAGTAATCATACAGATAGTTTTGACAGTAATGATTGAGACTTTTCAGTTAGCTCACAGAATTACCAGTTATATATCAATGACTTGTGAAAGGTGTCACAAATACAGAAACTGAGATTGTTAGTTTTATTTTTTTGTCAGTCCTTTATAACGAATATTAATCTGTTTATAGAATGGGTTTTATAAGCTCTATATATTATAACTCATTTTAGCAATAGCACTGTAGGATTTTAAACAAATAACTGAACCAATGAAAAAATCAGCAAATAGACCTTGCAAGACCTTTAGAATCCCTAAGATAGAAAATTATTTGTGTTCATAAGTTAGATAGATAGATAGATAGATAGATAGATAGAGAGATAGATAGATAGATAGATAGATAGATAGATAGAGAGATAGATAGATAGATAGATAGATAGATAAACAGATAGATAAATAGATAGATAACAGATTGATAAAAAATGTTTTTTAATGTCGGTATCTTTAATACTGAAAATTGTTATTTTTTGCTGAAAATATGATAAAAACACTAATATAAAAAATAAGTTGAATGAAGAAGAGAAGTAGCACTATATGATACTGGAGGCACCTTTTTGAATTTAAATCCTCGTTCCACGGGGTCTTGGTGGAACTGAGCCATTTTTGGCGTCTTACTGAGCGAGAAAAAAACACACAGACCAACATTTAAAAAACCTGCCTCTATTGACACCTTATTTGTATTTCTGCTTTTAAAATCGATTTCACGGCCTTTTTAGTGTTTTTATCCTATTTCAAGCTAAAAATAGCATTTTTCATTATTTAAAATAAAAATTGAACCTTTTAATTGAGCATCATTCAAAGGCATTGCATTGCAGTCCAAAAAGCTCAAAATGCATTATCCAACCACAGATGGATAGATAGATACCTAGATAGATAGGAAGATGGAAAGATAGAAGATAGAAAGACAGAAAGATAGAAAGATATAAAAAAGGAAAAGATAGATAGATAGATAGAAGGACAGATGGAAATATGGATAGATACATAGATACATAGATACATAGATTAGATATCAATAATTATTGATGGGTTTCTTGAAGAAAGATAGGTTGATTGAAATAGTATTGGTTGACAGATAGTTGGATAGGTAAATAGGTATAAAGGCAGATAAAAAGATAGAAAGACAGATAGACAGATAGACAGATAGATAGACAGATAGATAGATAGATAGATAGATAGATAGATAGATAGATAGATAGATAGATAGATAGATAGATAGATATGACAAATGTAGTTCTCTAAGCCCAGTTCTGGGCACTCACAAGGGTTGATTAATGAGATAGAAAAGGGACAGTGAGAGCCCTCAACACATTTACCCCATGCATCTGAGTGATCTTTTTCTTGCCAAGCACAGACACTGATACGAGGGGCCACCAATTTAACATCTCATCCAAATGACATCCAGCTGAGATTTTGCTCTTGACAGTTCACTTAACCCCTCTGTCACCCAACTGCTGAATGAGCTCATTTATAATAAAGCTTCTAAATAAGGGAAATAAAAGTATCTTTTGGAAACAATATTTTTACAGACTTCCAATTGAGCAAGAGACTGTAACCAATCAGTCAACTACCTTTGCTGTTTTTGTTTAATTACTCGGTCATTATTCCCCCAACTTTAAGTTCTGATGGATTAGTTCGTTACATATCAAGCAAAAATTCATGACAGAACCCCAAACATATGGTGTCTACCCAGCATAAGTAGTAGGTATAGTTGTTGCCAAAAGTACCATAAAATTCATTTATTAACTGGAGCCAAATGTTTTTAGCAGGCGTTAATACTGAGGAAGAGCCCAAATCATTGATATGGAGAAAAAATAAAAGAGTGATATCATTGTCTGGAATAACTTGACATCAATTACTAATTTTGCAAAACACATGGCTTCAAAATATATTCTGCTGCAAGCTCATTTTCCAGTAGTGACATCAGCCTTGCCATTCTTCAGATACATGATGATGATAGAAGGTATACATAATTATGTAAAACTCTAGAAGCCAAATTTCCGACAGTACAGACCATTTTTCGTTTCTATTGAAATCGTCTTTCAGCATGATTAACATGTTTACATCTTTATAAATATACCTCAAAATGCAGAATCATACATTGATCATGTCACACAAAACTATTGTATCAGACTTTATTTCAAGAGACGTCTTGTAAGATACTATGAATTCTGGTTATCAACACAATTTCTTAAAATCTGCACATATTCACTCTCAATAATCATGCGATGTACAAATCATCAATTGGATGACATTAGAACTTAAAACAAAATTATCATAACATGTGTAAGTTTCTTTTGTGTTGTTGTTATTTCTGGTCCGGGGAGCAAAGTAAGTATCACACGTAGTTGCCAATCGCTGGATCCTGAGTTCAATTTCCATACTGGGCGGGTCACCTGGATCTATGTTGACCTTTTGCCTTATTCCTACATCCTCTTCCATGTACATAAAAAACAGGAGAAGAGGCCTTGATCATCCATTTCCATTGGCATTTCTGATGAATCACTGAAAAGATAAATTATTGTAATGTATAACACGGATTCTACACAACTACAATTATCTTACAAATGAGTTACATGTTAATTGTTTGTTCTCTCATCAACCAACCCAATAATTGAAATAGGCCTGCTTTGACTGTGATCGAAATCATAATTACAAAATAATAGTTATGGTATTTAAGTGATTAAAAACTCCTCTAAGACAAATTTGTACATGAGCACATTTATGGATATACCAAATTTTCAATAACTCATAGAAGAGAAAAAAAACAGTTAAGTTGGAAAACAATTATAGTTTTGATGCCCAGTTTTCTTGTTGGACAAGGAGGCAGCGAACTAAGTTACAACAGTATTATAGCTCAAACATGATTTTTTTTGTATGTCTTTATCTTGGTTTCCTTGGATTGGGGAGGTTAGGGCAAGTTGTCCCAATTTTTTTAGCATTTTCCCCATGCATAATTTAGGCAGGTTTCAAGACAGATGACAAGGAACATGATCATAGTTACTCATAAATAAAAAGTAATTGTGGCACAACTTGTCCTTAGGTGGGTAAAAATATGCCAAATGATTGACAAGGTGTCATTCCTCCAAACTTATACTGATATATTACTTGTAACTCATCAAAAATTGATGCTGTACACTGTATACCCAAACAAAGCAAAATGTGGCAAACACTGGTATTATAAGTTTCTTTGGAAAGTCTAATTGAATATTATTTTTAATCTCAGTTATATCACATCATGCCTAAGGCAAGTTATATCCAATAGTGACAAAAAATGAGAAATAAAATAAGTTGCCAAAAATCCTAGATTAAATCTGACAACCCAAAATGGCAGATAGGCCTACTACCTACCATCAGCAATAAGCTGGAGAGACACACCTAATTGCCAATAATATTGTGCAAATGAGAAACATTATTGTCCATCCTCAGGACATCAAATTTACAACCATAAAGTTAATTTTTGAAAGAAGCTTATTGCAGTATTATATTAACCAGGTTAAGTCATGTACATAGTAATGGGTAGAGTGTTATTGCCTTCTTTAGTTGTTTTGTTTTTTATTTCTAACCAACATTGGGTGAAACAACTTACCCCGGTCTCCCCTTTGTTGATTGGTTACATACACATCTTTCACTTCATATTTCAAAGCTCATTTAAGCACCTGCACCCACAAATTTACACTTACATTATCACAAGGTAAATCTAGCAAATTGCATTTACCTTACACACACCTCTCTCTCTGAAATATAGAATTTATATCTTACCTTGCTCTGTTTTCAGGTGTTTGGATTGAGAAATACAAATGAGTTCCTTCATAACTTATTTCATTATCCTTTTTGTGTTTTTATTCAGAGGTGAGATTTAAAAACTATGACAGAGATTAACAAATTGTGATACAACAACACCTCGGTAACAATGAATGAGGCATTTCACAGATATCTGCACATACACTGTGAGAAGCCAGTACTTGTACAGATAATTATGTTAGTAAACTGATTACAGAAATGTGTGCCAACAGAGAAGGAACTGTCAGCTTTTCTGAACTGGCAGTTATCCAACAGATTTTTCTGTAGCCTTACAGAATTTTCTGTACCTCTACGCAAAATTTTTAACAGTGTGAAGACTGAAATTTTACTGATTATTGCTATGAACAAAACTTTCGAAAATGGAAGAATTTTTTCGTAAAACAACTAAACAGTGAAAGCAATAAATTCCCCCCCCCCCCCTGAAATTGTTTAGTTGTTGAATCCCCCCTTTTTTGAAATTCTCCAACGAAATAGGGGCAGAAAGAGACCCTCCCCTGATACACCAGAAATAAACAGAGGAAAAACGAAATCCCCCCTCCCTGAAATTATACAACTAAACAGTAAACAGTGGAGAAAGAAATCCCCCCTCTAAAATTCAACTAAATTGGGAGGGGGGGGGAGAAATGAAATCCCCCCCCCCCTGAAATTCCATATCTAAACAGGCAGAGAAACAAATCCTCCCCAATAAATTCCAAAACTAAACAGAGGGAAGGAAATCAACCCCCCCCCCCCAAGACAATCCCACAACCAAACAGGCAGGGAAACCAATTCCCCCCTGAAATTCTGGAAGTAAATGGGGATAAATATTATACAGTTATCGCACAGCACCGAGTGCAATATCAGTTTTTATGGCACCGAGGTGACTAATATTGCACGAGGGGGCACCCCGAGTGCAATATTAGTAACCATTTAATGCTCTATTCTGATCCAACGAATAACATAACCAGCACAAAAAGTTAATATCCATGTAGCCCTTTAACAGGCGCATCTTTTGCCGCAAAAACCAGCTTTCTATCTGCCTCCGTTGCAGTGCAGTGAAGTTTTTAGTACAATTGGGAAACACAATCTTTTTGTTCGCACAGCTAGCCTAAACCAAATTTGGGGTTTAAAAAATGCCCCAGCACAATGATAGGCACCGTTACGTAGCTGAAGATGAGACGAACAAGCAGATGTAAAAAACAAAAAAATCTGTAGGAAAGTTTTTGAGATATTGCAATTTTTCAATTTCTGGTTTGTCACATTCCTTTGTTTGGTTGATATTCCTTATAACTGGGGTGCAAGTTACAAATTCTTGTGAGAAAACTTCAAATCAATGTTTTTTGTGTGTTTTAGATGATATTTTAAAATTAAGAAGAATGTTAACTTTATTGGGAAAGGTCCCATATTGGTGTTGTGTGTGATAGACTTCTTTTTGTGTAGGCCTATTTATAAGAATTGTGTCACAAGCCTAAGAGAATTATTTCAGTCTTTACCTAAATCTTTGCCACGGAAATACCACAATTTCTTGATTATTGACAAAAAACTAATTATTTGATAGTTGTTGTTCAATAAAAGTGAAAATTATAGTTATAAAAAGATATGGCTATTCTGGAAATATATAATTCTTCATGAAACGCATGGTTATAAATACTTGTCTGCCTGTGTGCTTGCCTTTGACGGTTTGGTATTTAAAAGAAAGAAGAAGTGCACAATTGGTTTTATGGACTTTGGTATCTTATTATGACCGCCGCCAGCGCTGGCGCGGTCATTTTGCTTTTACCCCCGTATTGTACCATTTAACTCACATTTTTGGGGATGGATAGAACAAGTTACACTCAATGTACAATCATGAAAGTTGCTATATAAACATAACTTTACATTCTTTACTCAACCCTTGAAAACCAGAATGATCCAAGGGGTCTTTCATACCTTTCTGAGATTCATGATTTTTCAGTGAAACACCCCACCTTATTGTTATTTTGGCTATCTGAATGTCGTTTTCGTGATTTTTGGCACTGTGCCAGATTAGACCTGCTTGGACCGCTTGACTGCTGGGGGATGTCTCAAAAGCAGCCAAACTCTTATTGATCGCCTTTAGGCTGATCTCTGTTTTTATGCGGTCACATGGCGGGATTTCATGTGTCGGAGGGTGTCAGAGGATTTATGTGGCGGAGTCGTAGACAAAGGTAATCAATGATGGCAGTCAATGATGGCAGTCAATGATGGCAGTCAATGATGGCAGTCAATGATGGCAGTCAATGATGGCAGTCAATGATGGCAATCAATGATGGCAATCAATGATGGCAATCAATGATGGCAATCAATGATGGCAATCAATGATGAAGATAGATAGATAGATAGATAGATAGATAGATAAGGTATCTACTAAGGATAAGGGGGCGACCATTTAATATCTCCTAAGAATAAGGGGGCAACCATTTAATATCTACTAAGGTGCTAAGATAACAAAAGTACATGCATGAATGAACCAAGGGGGCAACCATTTAATATCTACTAAGCAATGATGATAGATATAGATAGATAGATACATAGATAGATAGATAGGATAAGGGGCGACCATTTAATATCTACTAAGGAGGGGGCGACCATTATTACTAAGAATGTATGAACCAAGGGGGCAACCATTTAATATCTACTAAGCAATGCTGATAGATATACATAGATAGATAGATAGATAGATAGATAGATAGATAGATAGGATAAGGGGGCGACCATTTAATATATACTAAAGAGTGGGCGACCATTATTACTAAGAATAAGGGGGCAACCATTTAATATCTACTAAACCCCCTGCGGACATGGGGACATACCCCCGCGGACATGGGGACATGCCCCCCGGACATGGGGACATGGGGACATGCCCCGGGGACATGGGGACATGCCCCCGGGGACATGGAGACATGCCCCCGGGGACATGGAGACATGCCCCCGGGGACATGGGGACATGGCCCCGGGGACATGGGGACATGGCCCCGGGGACATGGGGACATGGCTCCGGGGACATGGGGACATGCCCCCGGGGACATGGGGACATGCCCCCGGGGACATGGGGACATGCCCCCAGGGACATGGGGACATGCCCCCGGGGACATGGGACATGGCCCCCGGGGACATGGGGACATGCCCCCGGGGACATGGGGACATGCCCCCGGGGACATGGGGACATGCCCCCGTGGACATGGGGACATGCCCCCGCGGACATGGGGACATGCCCCCGCGGAAATGGGGACATGCCCCCGCGGACATGGGGACATGCCCCCGCGGACATGGGGACATGCCCCCGGGGACATGGGGACATGCCCCCGGGACATGGGGACATGCCCCCGGGACATGGGGACATGCCCCAGGGGACATGGGGACATGCCCCAGGGGACATGGGGACATGCCCCCCGGGGACATGGGGACATGCCCCCGGGGACATGGGGGCATGCCCCCGCGGACATACATGGGGACATACCCCCGGGGACATGGGGACATACCCCCCGGGGACATACCCCCAGGGACATGGGGACATGGGGACATGGGGGCATACCCCCGGGGCCATGGGGACATACCCCCAGGGACATGGGGCATACCCATGGGGACATACCTCCGGGGCCATTGGGACATACCCCCGGGGACATGGGGACATGCCCGCGGGGACATGCCCCCAGGGACATGGGGACATACCCCTGGGGACATGCCCGGGGGACATGGGGACATGCCCCCGGGAACATGCCCCGCGGACATGGGGACATGCCCCCGCGGACATGGGGACATGCCCCCGGGGACATGGGGACATGCCCCCGGGGCCATGGGGACATACCCCCGGGACATGGGGACATGCCCCAGGGGACATGGGGACATGCCCCAGGGGACATGGGGACATGCCCCCCGGGGACATGGGGACATGCCCCCGGGGACATGGGGGCATGCCCCCGCGGACATACATGGGGACATACCCCCGGGGACATGGGGACAAACCCCCGGGGACATACCCCCAGGGACATGGGGACATGGGGACATGGGGGCATACCCCCGGGGCCATGGGGACATACCCCCAGGGACATGGGGGCATACCCATGGGGACATACCTCCGGGGCCATTGGGACATACCCCCGGGGACATGGGGACATGCCCGCGGGGACATGCCCCCAGGGACATGGGGACATACCCCTGGGGACATGCCCGGGGGACATGGGGACATGCCCCCGGGAACATGCCCCGCGGACATGGGGACATGCCCTCGCGGACACGGGGACATGCCCCCGTGGACACGGGGCCATGCCCCCGTGGACACATAACTGAACTGCATCACTGCCTTGCATTACAACACTGCAGTCTGCATTGCAGCTCTGTGTTACTGCACTGCATCACAGAACCTCATTACTGCAATGCATTACAGCACTGCAGCACAACACTTCATTACTGCACTGTATTTCAACAGTGCTTTTTTGCACTGCATAACTGCACTGCATTACAGACCACATCACAGCACTGCTTACAACACTGCATAACTGCACTGCATAACTGCACTGCATAACTGCACTGCATAACTGCACTGCATTACTGCATGCTTTGCATCACTCTATTACAGCACTGCATTACAGCAATGCATTACAGCACTGCATTACACTGCATTATTGTACTGCATTACATCACTGCCTCACTGCATTACTTTACAACATAATTACAACAATGAATCATTGTGCTGCATTACAGCAACGTGTTATTGGACTTCTTTCTGTATTCTGCATTAAGGCACTGCACTACAACACTGCATTACAGCACTGTATTACAGCACTATATTACAGCACTGTATTACAGCACTATATTACAGCACTGCATTACAGCACTGCATTACAGCGCTACGTTACAGCACTGCATTAAAGCACTACATTACATTACAGGTCAGGCGGCAGGTCGGTTGGCTTACTTTTCATGACAGTTTACTGACATGGGCGAGTTTATACCAAAGGGTGTTCATATATATATATATCAAAAGGTGTATATATACTGTACCAATGGTTTTACACACCCCTGGGTCCACACACACCCATGGGCGTACACTCACCCATGGGAGTACACACACCCATGGGTTTACACACACCCATGGGCGTACACACACCCATGGGCATACACTGACCGATGGGCATACACACACAGATGGGCATACACATGGGCGTACACACAGATGAGTGTACAGGTGGCATACCCACACAGCTAGGCGTACAGGTGGGCCTGCACTGACAGATGTGTGTGTACACACAGGTGGCCCTGCAGACACACATGGGCGTCTACACACACATGGGCATCCACACTGGGATGGGCATACAGATGGCCATGCACATACAAATGGGCATGCACACACAGATGGGCGTGCACGCACAGATGGGCTTACACACACTGACGGGCGTGCTGATATGGGCGTATACATGCAGATGGCTGTACATATGGGCATGCGCACACAGATGGCCATATCAATGGGCGTGCACACGAAGGTGGCTGTGCACACACAAATTGGCATACTCACACAGACGGTCGTACTCCCAGCTAGGTGTAAAGGGGGGCGTGCACACTAAGAAGGCATGCACTCACAGATGAGGGTACCAACACAGATGGGCATACACTCGAGAGATGGGCATAGGCCTACAGGTGGGCGTACACATAGACGGGTGTACAGGTGGGCGTGCCCACACAGATAGGCATTCAGGTGGACATGCCCACGCAAATGGGTGCGTACACAGATGGGTGTGTACACACAAATTGGCGTGAACACACAGATGGGCATGCCAGACGAGCTACAGATGGGCGTACACTTGACGATGGCCGTACACAGGCATGCACAATGGATGTACACATATACGCCCCTCGAATAAACCCCCCGTCAAATAGAGGCCCCACTGCGCCATGGACAACAACGAATATATATCTATCTATTATTATTATTATACGACTGAGCTTTTTTAAGCCAGGTCCAAACAAGCTGCACTCAAAACACAAATTGTTATTCATCTATTATGGATCGACACAGTCACACTTGATTGCACTTGATCAGCAAAAGGCGTCCAGCAGCGCCGGCGGTCATATTATCATCGCTTGCGATTCTAGTTTTTAATCAGTTCGTTTCACATTCATTTCATGAATAAAATCACAGAATTATCAAAAAGGGCGAATGGATTGTATTTCAGACAGTGCACAGGTTTGGAACCTCGAATGGACATTTAATATACAGTGTATTAGCTATTCATAACACTATGGTTTGTCAATTTGTTACTTTATTCCTGTACTAAGTCGAAGTTAATGGCAGAAGACCATGGATGTTCTTCTACTCAAAAACCTATTATAATTCAATTGGATTGTTGTCAAACAGTATTATACAGGTAAAGCAAAGTTAGATTATTCAGTTAACATTGTTGTTTATTTCATAAAATCAAAATAAAGTGAAGCGATTTCTCCTTACTCTCCCTAATTGATAGGATAAGAATATTTCAGTACAAAAGCTCTGCCAAGTATGTGAGCACATACTTTTCATAAAACTACCTGCTAATGCCCAGGGAATAGTTGAGCATGCAAATTTTCGCAACTCTGATGAAAAATTTACACTTATTTGGAAATTATGCATGCATGAGTTTGTCACACCTTTTTTTTACATTAAATGCAACAGCCTAATTAAAAAAAAAAAGAAAAAGGATATTATGTCTTTTGAATGATATTTTTATCATTGAAACTAGTTTTGCAAAGGCGGTGCTCATTTAAAATACTTTCCACATGACTTGTGATGTTAAAAATGGGGTGTGATAAATCAGAAATTGAAAAATTGTAATATCTCAAAAAGTTTTCAACAGATTATTTTTTTTTTACATCTGCTTGTTCGTCTCATCTTCAGCTACGTAATGGTGCCTGTCGTTATGCTGGGGCATTTTTTTAACCCGGAAGTTGGTTCGGGCTCACTGTGTCGGTTTTGGCTGCAGCAGCATGAAAATATGGCAGATTCTGGATGAGCTCAAAATAGCAGTACTGCCAAGTCTTTTCCTCTGGCTTCAGAAATTAATGCTGTCAGTCGTGTGATGACGAGAGATCAATCTGTTTACCAATGTCTCATTTGCATTGTTATAACACATAGCAAAAAGGGGAAATTGTACAAAATAAAGCTGTTAGATTTTACAATGGTGTTCACCGATTTGCATCAAACTTCGCTACAAATGGTGATATGGGATGGCTGAATAGCGAATTAAGGCAGAAATTAGAAATGCTATGCTTATGGATTAGATTGATTGATTTAGATGAAAACACAATTATTATTGGACAAAAGTCATGATAGCCTTAATTGAGGTAGTGAAACAGAATTATTTTACTTTTTACATCAATACAAAGTTGAGACCTTCTACTTTTACACTGCGTTCGTGACTTTTTCACTTCTCTGGGTGGACTTTTTCGGCATATTTTGAAAGTCTTGCATTTTATTCAGGAGCGCTGTGATCACAGTTGAGGTAAAAAATGGATTGAGTCTAAGACTTCACTGAATGTCAATTATTGGTATTCTACACACTGCGTTCAACTATTTCAAGGAAATGTGATAAATAAGATCAAAGCTCATGTTTGTCAACTATTTAAAAGCAAAAGAATCATGACCAATGGTAATCCTAGTTGCATCTTCCATTGCTATTGAAATCAAGTTTACCTTGTAACTGGTCGCGTGTCACAAGGTCGTTACATGGTGGTTTTGGACCAAAATATTTTTTCATCAAAAAAGTCTAAATTAGGTCTTAAATATCCTATTCAAACAAAAACCAGCGTAATTTCACAAAAATTAGGGCTGTTCGTCTTATTATTTGATTTTATTCACCATACAAATCAATGTAAAGCTCAAACTTTAAAGGCATTTTTCTCAAGAACGACTATATTTCAGTAACATTACTATAAAGTACAAAGTACTCCTTGTATCCCAATGAAATTTTCACTGAAGTTAGTTGAGAAGATGGTCCTACTACTCAAAGCAACAAAAAATACGTCCTCTTCTCCAAAAGATTTATATACGTCAATAAATTTATGTTACTGCGACAGAGAAAAAACCTTTCTCAGGC
The DNA here is from genome assembly GCA_026936325.1 of Platynereis dumerilii. Lineage (NCBI taxonomy): Eukaryota > Metazoa > Annelida > Polychaeta > Phyllodocida > Nereididae > Platynereis > Platynereis dumerilii. Next base: position 34,720 of record JAPTHN010000198.1, on the reverse strand, counting down.
ATCATGTTTAAAACTGTGCCAGAAACCTGATTATTGTCAAAATCTGAAGTAAAATGTTTAAAAACATTATCAAGACACCTGAGAACAAAATTCTGATATTGCAAATAAGAAATTATACGATATTTACATGACATGTTGCAAATATATCTTATATCAGTTATTGTCTAGTGCATGAGAAATCAACATCTTCTGTGAAAATACCATTCTGGAGCTATCTGTGGATTTAACCCATATGTACCTCTTTTTTTGGCTATATGAGAGCAAGATTATCAAATGCGATTGTTATTTATTCATTTGATGATGTGGCCTGCCCTTTTTGTCCTTTTGGAAATCCATTACATTAAGCTAAAAAAATGTGTACGCTTTAAGCATGTATGTGTTACATTTGGTTCAGCCTTGTTCAGAGCATCACAGAAGTGAGAAAATGATTGAAAACATAACAATATTGTATGCCATAGTAATATATAGCTCATGAGCATTTAGACAATAGCCTTATCCATTGGGTGTGGTTAACCTACTTCGAGTTCTCGTGGTTTAAACTCAGAACCCCTCTCCAATTTTACTGGTTTTTGCAAGTGTTACGAAAAGTTCAGCCTAAAGTAGACAAGAAGCACACAATGAATTTTACCTGCAAGCAAAATCTGATAAATGCATTTGAAAATAGAACTTATGAGCATTTAATTGATATATATTTGAACTTCCTAGCTTTAATATTAATAGCTACAGACTAAATCTAAGAAAATTTCTTGAATTTTTTTTGCCAGCGGGACAGGTTCACGTTGCTGCACATTAAAGGATCTACAGAAGGCACTGTAACAGTTAGATAGAAAATTTAAGCTTCAAGAGCTTAAGTAGGACTCAAGTGCTCCTGCAGAGAAAACCAGATTAAAATATCTTTTGTCGCTGGCAAGAAAACTAACTTTCTAGATGATTTTTTCAAATCTGATGTAACGCGGGACACAAAAAAATCACTCGTTTTCCTGAGGTTTTTGATGGCTAGAATCCTCATTTTGCGATGAATTTGACTTTTTAAAACCTAATATGATAAAGAAGAAGTCAGGCCTTCCAGTGGTGTATCATATTGCATAATAGATATTTGTAAAGTACATGTAATCATCATTTAAATGCAAAATTTCTGAAATTGCACGACATTACGACGGTGACCAACTTTGTAATTATAAAAGACCATATTTGATGCACGGTCATCTTGATTAAATGACTTAATAGAAAATAGCTGATACACCATTTGAAAAAGTTGTACATGAATATCTTTTAAAATTTAAGCGATCTGGCAAGCAAAAAAAATTGTAGAAGTACTACCATGATCAAGAACTTCATTAAACCCATCTTCAATGACATTTCATTCTTACTGACTGGACATATTTGAATAGGAGACCAGCGGCCAACTTGCATGTGGTTAAGTCTAAAAAAAGTTCAGCTAACGGAAAATAACTTTTTTGGGTTTCCATGACGATTTTAACTATCAAAACTTTGCAAAATGCACGATGTAAGGTGTCATTTTAAAGCCAATGGTTAAGGCAATGGCATGTCCTAAATTCGATAAAAGTTGACATTAATATATAGGACTAGGAGCCTGACCTATTTCATTTTGCTGTAGTGAGCAAAAATCATTAAATTCCTGTAAAAAACGTTCCATATGCAAATTAGACTGACCCCTAATACTAAAATAATTATTCTAGTTAAAAAGCCCCAAACTAGTTGCATAAAGTATGACCATTTTTTTTTTCAATTCGTTGTTGATTTATATGTTATACCAAGATATTTGATTAAATTGTGTCAATCAGTTTTAGACACCCCAGAGCCCAAGGATTTCATTGGTATATGTCGGAAACCCCCCTCAAAAAACGACACCCCAGAGCCCAAGGATTTCATTGGTATATTATGTTATACCAAGATATTTGATTAAATTGTGTCACTAGTTTTTGAACCTGTTTATTACTTTAACCGGTTGCCATGGCAACCATCGGTAATTGCCAAACTGCCGACAATCAGTTTTAGACATCCCAGAGCCCAAGGATTTCATTGGTATATGTCGGAAACCCCCCTCAAAAAACGACCTACCAAGCCCAGAAATGGTGTGCGTGATCCTGGACTACAACTTGAGAATTGCTGAAGACACAACTTGAACAGTCAAATAAAAGTGTACTGGGAATTTCCCATTGCTAACATAGCTTTACAGCAACATTTTTCTTCAAGGTTGGCACATTTTATTATCTTAGTAGTCCATAACTGGACTGTAGACAGCTTGGTAAAACTAGGAATGAAAAGTCTACTGATTTTTGGAAAGATATCCAGTCTTGCTTGGTGCATACCTCAAATCTCTCGTTCCCTGTGTTCCTTTAGTGTACTCTAGAGATCTTGAAGTTTAGGTTGCTTTGTGTCATTTACATCAAATTAGAAGTCACCCTTGGTTGGCCAAGAGATGAAAAGTGGAAAGCGAAAAATGATGCCATTTCTGAATTTCCCTCAGAAACTCTGCCCATGGTTTCTTAATACATTTTATCGTCTAATTTTTTAATAATTATGAGATTTTTTTGGAAGTAATTAGAACTGATTTTTTTCCATGAAATGATCACTTTACCTTAATTACCAGTCAAAATGGGTATCAACTATCTTCACTCCTTCAGGGTGTGTACTTCAGAATCCAGAACTTTATTTCGCTGTTCACCGAGGGTGTCAGTGAGACGCTTCATTCTATATGGCTAAACATTGTGCATTAATATGTGATGTTGTCACGAATGCAGATCTTATCTATTTGTGTTATCTATTCTTTCACCAAAAAAGAAAAAAGGAAAACTTATCTTTGTCAGAGGCAGATGGGGGGGGCAGAGGGGTATTGATCTCACACATAATGAAAATTGCTATAGTTTAGAGTGGGTCGGGGCAAGAAGCCCGGGATAGGTGAGAAGGCCCCCCAGGGTTATATCTAAACTTACATTTTTGGTGCTTTTTCTTATTGATAGGATTGAAGCTAGAGGCTTTTTAGGTGACGTCACAAATTTTCAAGGCATTCAGCACCAAACCATAGTCGTAATTAAAGAAACAAAAAAATCTGCATGGTTTTTGTAACTTTGATTAATTCTTTGAAAGTGGTTGTCAGAAATAACTTTGGAAATTTTAAAAAGTATAATGGATATCTGCATTGCTTCACTTTATAACCATCACATAAATATGATTTGGATCATGTTTTTTTGCATTTTACCTTAAAATATAGAGGTCAAATTAAAATATGTGGGTTTGGGGCGAGAGGCCCCACATGGTATGGGGCATGGGGCCCCCTTCACTGAGGCCTCGAAGCTGCTTCAGGAACCATTTAATAATGTGTACTTTACCTTAAATCTTGATAGAATAGCTAATTGAAATATAAAAAATTTTGGCCGAAATTGAAAAAGGGCAAAAAATATTAAAAAATAAATGTATGAACAGAAAGATTCTGAAATTCAGAAAAAGTGAATAGAACGCCTTAAAAATGATAGAAGAACCCCGAGAAATAACTTTCACCATGAATGCGCTTGCAAAAAAGATTGCCATAGGATTATAGTAGGGGGGCTTCTTGCCCGATGGGTGGGGAAAGAAGGCCATTTTAATTTTTTTACAAAAAGGGCCGTAACTCCTTTTTTAAAATTGGTAGACATTCGTTTCACTAGTTATAAGTAGAGTCAAGTGATCCCTTCCTGACAGCTTAAGCATTCAAATAATCGACCTCAAAAAGTAGGTCAAATCGCACCTCGAAGTTAAGGGGGGTTGCATGCCCCGCGCTACTCTACACACTTATTTTATCAGTGCCAAGTTGCGTTATGTTGACCGTTATGTGTTCCATGAAACAATAATCCTATAAACCCTTCCCTCCAGAATTTTCAGGGCCCCCTGCGATCTTCCCACTTCATTATAATACTTAAAAGCAAATAATTGATAAATGCCGTAAATTATATATATGGGAAAATAAACAAAAATCCGAATCTGAATCTTTCATTCTTTTTTGTTGAGATAATATTCAAGTGAATATAAAACATTCTGAAATTCAATTTACATAACATAAGATATCAGGATTTGACTATGATCATGATAGCGAACAGAAAAGTCCAGATAAGAACCAAGATATGTCTAACAAGTAGGAGCTGAGTTTCTGAGAAATGTGACATCTCTTATCAAATTGAAATGTATGACAGATAAAAATCTATTTTAATTGAAGTATGCTCAAATACACCAATTGAGTAGTTTCCATTTAATTTTTGATTTTTTTTCTTATTACTTTCAATCTAGCTAGTAGGCCTCTGCTGAATGTTTTGCCACTTTTTTTCTACCCATTCACAATGGATATTTTAAGATTTCAAGCGTTATGTAGCAGATTTAGTGTGAAACCAATTAATGTTGCCAAATATGTCAGCAATATCATTTGCCATGCACTGAATGTACTGAAGCACATCATTTCTACTGGAATGTACAATAATTTACCAATATAGAGTTACTGTATAAAAACATGGAGTGCTTACAGAGAAGCTGTTGATGGCCATCAATGATAGATAGATAGATAGATAGATAGATAGATAGACGTCCAGCTGGGATTTTGCTCATGAAAATGTTGGGTTCTTCACCAGGGTTGGAACCCATCCAAGCAAAGACCTTCAGCAGAGCAGGTGGGCATCTGAGCCACTTGACCTCAGAAACAAGCCCTTCAAACACATAGAAATAAGCTGTCAACTTGTCTTTGAGAAACTTGCGACCTCATCGATACTCTGTTGGTGACTTATTTAGTAGCAATGCAAGTATAGGCTGTGTCTTCATAAATCGCTTATGACTCGCAGAGAATACCAAGGCGTAGATGGCTACATTTGACCTGTAAAAAATAGTTTTTCTCCTATTGTTACAATATTTGCCAGCACGTAAGTAAAGGATATGCATTTGCATAATGTGTACTTTAAAACTACCAAGTTTTATCAAACGCATTATCTGTTCAAGAGGTCTGTTTTGTATGCCTTATCTTAAAAAGCTTGATTAATAGCCCCAAGGCACTTCAAACTGCTGCAGTGATTTCGCTATGGGGGACATGGGGGACTTGGGGGACTGGGGGTACCTAGCTCTGTAGTGGCCTCTAACCCCCCCATTAACCGCCTTACCCCAAGTAGCTATATATATCACTACGGAGGACATGGGGGACATGGGGGACAGGGGATGGGTGTACCTAGCTCTGTAGTGGCCTCTAACCCCCCATTAACCCCCTTACCCCCAGTAGCTATATATATCACTATGGGGGACATGGGGGACATGGGGACTGGGGAGGGGGGTACCTAGCTCTTTAGTGGCCTCTAACCCCCCATTAACCCCCTTACCCCCAGTAGCTATATATATCACTATGGGGGACATGGGGGACATGGGGGACTGGGGAGGGGAGTACCTAGCTCTTTAGTGGCCTCTAACACCCCCCCCATTTACCCCCTTACCCCCAGTAGCTATATATGTCACTATGGGGGACATGGGGGACATGGGGGACTGGGGAGGGGGGAACCTAGCTCTTTAGTGGCCTCTAACCCCCCCATTAACCCCCTTACCCCCAGTAGCTATATATATCACTATGGGGGACATGGGGGACTGGGGAGGGGGGGATACCTAGATCTTTAGTGGCCTCTAACCCCCCATTAACCCCCTTACCCTTAGTAGCTATATATATCACTATGGGGGACATGCATGGGTAACATGGGGGACTGGGGAGGGGGGTACCTAGCTCTGCAGTGGCCTCTAACCTCCCCCCCAATTAACCCCCTTACCCCCAGTAGCTATATATATCACTATGGGGGACATGGGGACATGCCCCCGCGGACATGGGGACATGCCCCCGCGGAAATGGGGACATGCCCCCGCGAACATGGGGACATGCCCCCGCGGACATGGGGACATGCCCCCGGGGACATGGGGACATGCCCCCGGGGCCATGGGGACATACCCCCGGGACATGGGACATGCCCCAGGGGACATGGGGACATGCCCCAGGGGACATGGGGTCATGCCCCCCGGGGACATGGGGACATGCCCCCGGGGACATGGGGACATGCCCCCGGGGACATGGGGGCATGCCCCCACGGACATACATTGGGACATACCCCCGGGGACATGGGGACATACCCCCGGGGACATACCCCCAGGGACATGGGGACATGGGGACATGGGGGCATACCCCCGGGGCCATGGGGACATACCCCCAGGGACATGGGGGCATACCCATGGGGACATACCTCCGGGCCATTGGGACATACCCCCGGGGACATGGGGACATGCCCGCGGGGACATGCCCCCAGGGACATGGGGACATACCCCTGGGGACATGCCCGGGGGACATGGGGACATGCCCCCGGGAACATGCCCCGCGGACATGGGGACATGCCCCCGCGGACACGGGGACATGCCCCCGCGGACACAGGGCCATGCCCCCGTGGACACATAACTGAACTGCATCACTGCCTTGCATTACAACACTGCAGTCTGCATTGCAGCTCTGTGTTACTGCACTGCATCACAGAACCTCATTACTGCAATGCATTACAGCACTGCAGCACAACACTTCATTACTGCACTGTATTTCAACAGTGCTTTTTTGCACTGCATAACTGCACTGCATTACAGACCACATCACAGCACTGCTTACAACACTGCATAACTGCACTGCATAACTGCACTGCATAACTGCACTGCATAACTGCACTGCATTACTGCATGCTTTGCATCACTCTATTACAGCACTGCATTACAGCAATGCATTACAGCACTGCATTACACTGCATTATTGTACTGCATTACATCACTGCCTCACTGCATTACTTTACAACATAATTACAACAATGAATCATTGTGCTGCATTACAGCAACGTGTTATTGGACTTCTTTCTGTATTCTGCATTAAGGCACTGCACTACAACACTGCATTACAGCACTGTATTACAGCACTATATTACAGCACTGTATTACAGCACTATATTACAGCACTGCATTACAGCACTGCATTACAGCGCTACGTTACAGCACTGCATTAAAGCACTACATTACATTACAGGTCAGGCGGCAGGTCGGTTGGCTTACTTTTCATGACAGTTTACTGACATGGGCGAGTTTATACCAAAGGGTGTTCATATATATATATATCAAAAGGTGTATATATACTGTACCAATGGTTTTACACACCCCTGGGTCCACACACACCCATGGGCGTACACTCACCCATGGGAGTACACACACCCATGGGTTTACACACACCCATGGGCGTACACACACCCATGGGCATACACTGACCGATGGGCATACACACACAGATGGGCATACACATGGGCGTACACACAGATGAGTGTACAGGTGGGCATACCCACACAGCTAGGCGTACAGGTGGGCCTGCACTGACAGATGTGTGTGTACACACAGGTGGCCCTGCAGACACACATGGGCATCTACACACACATGGGCATCCACACTGGGATGGGCATACAGATGGCCATGCACATACAAATGGGCATGCACACACAGATGGCGTGCACGCACAGATGGGCTTACACACACTGACGGGCGTGCTGATATGGGCGTATACATGCAGATGGCTGTACATATGGGCATGCGCACACAGATGGCCATATCAATGGGCGTGCACACGAAGGTGGCTGTGCACACACAAATTGGCATACTCACACAGACGGTCGTACTCCCAGCTAGGTGTAAAGGGGGGCGTGCACACTAAGAAGGCATGCACTCACAGATGAGGGTACCAACACAGATGGGCATACACTCGAGAGATGGGCATAGGCCTACAGGTGGGCGTACACATAGACGGGTGTACAGGTGGGCGTGCCCACACAGATAGGCATTCAGGTGGACATGCCCACGCAAATGGGTGCGTACACAGATGGGTGTGTACACACAAATTGGCGTGAACACACAGATGGGCATGCCAGACGAGCTACAGATGGGCGTACACTTGACGATGGCCGTACACAGGCATGCACAATGGATGTACACATATACGCCCCTCGAATAAACCCCCCGTCAAATAGAGGCCCCACTGCGCCATGGACAACAACGAATATATATCTATTTATTATTATTATTATACGACTGAGCTTTTTTAAGCCAGGTCCAAACAAGCTGCACTCAAAACACAAATTGTTATTCATCTATTATGGATCGACACAGTCACACTTGATTGCACTTGATCAGCAAAAGGCGTCCAGCAGCGCCGGCGGTCATATTATCATCGCTTGCGATTCTAGTTTTTAATCAGTTCGTTTCACATTCATTTCATGAATAAAATCACAGAATTATCAAAAAGGGCGAATGGATTGTATTTCAGACAGTGCACAGGTTTGGAACCTCGAATGGACATTTAATATACAGTGTATTAGCTATTCATAACACTATGGTTTGTCAATTTGTTACTTTATTCCTGTACTAAGTCGAAGTTAATGGCAGAAGACCATGGATGTTCTTCTACTCAAAAACCTATTATAATTCAATTGGATTGTTGTCAAACAGTATTATACAGGTAAAGCAAAGTTAGATTATTCAGTTAACATTGTTGTTTATTTCATAAAATCAAAATAAAGTGAAGCGATTTCTCCTTACTCTCCCTAATTGATAGGATAAGAATATTTCAGTACAAAAGCTCTGCCAAGTATGTGAGCACATACTTTTCATAAAACTACCTGCTAATGCCCAGGGAATAGTTGAGCATGCAAATTTTCGCAACTCTGATGAAAAATTTACACTTATTTGGAAATTATGCATGCATGAGTTTGTCACACCTTTTTTTTACATTAAATGCAACAGCCTAATTAAAAAAAAAAAGAAAAAGGATATTATGTCTTTTGAATGATATTTTTATCATTGAAAGTAGTTTTGCAAAGGCGGTGCTCATTTAAAATACTTTCCACATGACTTGTGATGTTAAAAATGGGGTGTGATAAATCAGAAATTGAAAAATTGTAATATCTCAAAAAGTTTTCAACAGATTATTTTTTTTTTTACATCTGCTTGTTCGTCTCATCTTCAGCTACGTAATGGTGCCTGTCGTTATGCTGGGGCATTTTTTTAACCCCGAAGTTGGTTCGGGCTCACTGTGTCGGTTTTGGCTGCAGCAGCATGAAAATATGGCAGATTCTGGATGAGCTCAAAATAGCAGTACTGCCAAGTCTTTTCCTCTGGCTTCAGAAAGTAATGCTGTCAGTCGTGTGATGACGAGAGATCAATCTGTTTACCAATGTCTCATTTGCATTGTTATAACACATAGCAAAAAGGGGAAATTGTACAAAATAAAGCTGTTAGATTTTACAATGGTGTTCACCGATTTGCATCAAACTTCGCTACAAATGGTGATATGGGATGGCTGAATAGCGAATTAAGGCAGAAATTAGAAATGCTATGCTTATGGATTAGATTGATTGATTTAGATGAAAACACAATTATTATTGGACAAAAGTCATGATAGCCTTAATTGAGGTAGTGAAACAGAATTATTTTACTTTTTACATCAATACAAAGTTGAGACCTTCTACTTTTACACTACGTTCGTGACTTTTTCACTTCTCTGGGTGGACTTTTTCGGCATATTTTGAAAATCTTGCATTTTATTCAGGAGCGCTGTGATCACAGTTGAGGTAAAAAATGGATTGAGTCTAAGACTTCACTGAATGTCAATTATTGGTATTCTACACACTGCGTTCAACTATTTCAAGGAAATGTGATAAATAAGATCAAAGCTCATGTTTGTCAACTATTTAAAAGCAAAAGAATCATGACCAATGGTAATCCTAGTTGCATCTTCCATTGCAATTGAAATCAAGTTTACCTTGTAACTGGTCGCGTGTCACAAGGTCGTTACATGGTGGTTTTGGACCAAAATATTTTTTCATCAAAAAAGTCTAAATTAGGTCTTAAATATCCTATTCAAACCAAAAACCAGCGTAATTTCACAAAAATTAGGGCTGTTCGTCTTATTATTTGATTTTATTCACCATACAAATCAATGTAAAGCTCAAACTTTAAAGGCATTTTTCTCAAGAACGACTATATTTCAGTAACATTACTATAAAGTACAAAGTACTCCTTGTATCCCAATGAAATTTTCACTGAAGTTAGTTGAGAAGATGGTCCTACTACTCAAAGCAACAAAAAATACGTCCTCTTCTCCAAAAGATTTATATACGTCAATAAATTTATGTTACTGCGACAGAGAAAAAACCTTTCTCAGGCATCATGTTTAAAACTGTGCCAGAAACCTGATTATTGTCAAAATCTGAAGTAAAATGTTTAAAAACATTATCAAGACACCTGAGAACAAAATTCTGATATTGCAAATAAGAAATTATACGATATTTACATGACATGTTGCAAATATATCTTATATCAGTTATTGTCTAGTGCATGAGAAATCAACATCTTCTGTGAAAATACCATTCTGGAGCTATCTGTGGATTTAACCCATATGTACCTCTTTTTTTGGCTATATGAGAGCAAGATTATCAAATGCGATTGTTATTTATTCATTTGATGATGTGGCCTGCCCTTTTTGTCCTTTTGGAAATCCATTACATTAAGCTAAAAAAATGTGTACGCTTCAAGCATGTATGTGTTACATTTGGTTCAGCCTTGTTCAGAGCATCACAGAAGTGAGAAAATGATTGAAAACATAACAATATTGTATGCCATAGTAATATATAGCTCATGAGCATTTAGACAATAGCCTTATCCATTGGGTGTGGTTAACCTACTTCGAGTTCTCGTGGTTTAAACTTAGAACCCCTCTCCAATTTTACTGGTTTTTGCAAGTGTTACGAAAAGTTCAGCCTAAAGTAGACAAGAAGCACACAATGAATTTTACCTGCAAGCAAAATCTGATAAATGCATTTGAAAATAGAACTTATGAGCATTTAATTGATATATATTTGAACTTCCTAGCTTTAATATTAATAGCTACAGACTAAATCTAAGAAAATTTCTTGAATTTTTTTTGCCAGCGGGACAGGTTCACGTTGCTGCACATTAAAGGATCTACAGAAGGCACTGTAACAGTTAGATAGAAAATTTAAGCTTCAAGAGCTTAAGTAGGACTCAAGTGCTCCTGCAGAGAAAACCAGATTAAAATATCTTTTGTCGCTGGCAAGAAAACTAACTTTCTAGATGATTTTTTCAAATCTGATGTAACGCGGGACACAAAAAAATCACTCGTTTTCCTGAGGTTTTTGATGGCTAGAATCCTCATTTTGTGATGAATTTGACTTTTTAAAACCTAATATGATAAAGAAGAAGTCAGGCCTTCCAGTGGTGTATCATATTGCATAATAGATATTTGTAAAGTACATGTAATCATCATTTAAATGCAAAATTTCTGAAATTGCACGACATTACGACGGGTGACCAACTTTGTAATTATAAAAGACCATATTTGATGCACGGTCATCTTGATTAAATGACTTAATAGAAAATAGCTGATACACCATTTGAAAAAATTGTACATGAATATCTTTTAAAATTTAAGCGATCTGGCAAGCAAAAAAAATTGTAGAAGTACTACCATGATCAAGAACTTCATTAAACCCATCTTCAATGACATTTCATTCTTACTGACTGGACATATTTGAATAGGAGACCAGCGGCCAACTTGCATGTGGTTAAGTCTAAAAAAAGTTCAGCTAACGGAAAATAACTTTTTTGGGTTTCCATGACGATTTTAACTATCAAAACTTTGCAAAATGCACGATGTAAGGTGTCATTTTAAAGCCAATGGTTAAGGCAATGGCATGTCCTAAATTCGATAAAAGTTGACATTAATATATAGGACTAGGAGCCTGACCTATTTCATTTTGCTGTAGTGAGCAAAAATCATTAAATTCCTGTAAAAAAGTTCCATATGCAAATTAGACTGACCCCTAATACTAAAATAATTATTCTAGTTAAAAAGCCCCAAACTAGTTGCATAAAGTATGACCATTTTTTTTTTCAATTCGTTGTTGATTTATATGTTATACCAAGATATTTGATTAAATTGTGTCAATCAGTTTTAGACACCCCAGAGCCCAAGGATTTCATTGGTATATGTCGGAAACCCCCCTCAAAAAACGACACCCCAGAGCCCAAGGATTTCATTGGTATATTATGTTATACCAAGATATTTGATTAAATTGTGTCACTAGTTTTTGAACCTGTTTATTACTTTAACCGGTTGCCATGGCAACCATCGGTAATTGCCAAACTGCCGACAATCAGTTTTAGACATCCCAGAGCCCAAGGATTTCATTGGTATATGTCGGAAACCCCCCTCAAAAAACGACCTACCAAGCCCAGAAATGGTGTGCGTGATCCTGGACTACAACTTGAGAATTGCTGAAGACACAACTTGAACAGTCAAATAAAAGTGTACTGGGAATTTCCCATTGCTAACATAGCTTTACAGCAACATTTTTCTTCAAGGTTGGCACATTTTATTATCTTAGTAGTCCATAACTGGACTGTAGACAGCTTGGTAAAACTAGGAATGAAAAGTCTACTGATTTTTGGAAAGATATCCAGTCTTGCTTGGTGCATACCTCAAATCTCTCGTTCCCTGTGTTCCTTTAGTGTACTCTAGAGATCTTGAAGTTTAGGTTGCTTTGTGTCATTTACATCAAATTAGAAGTCACCCTTGGTTGGCCAAGAGATGAAAAGTGGAAAGCGAAAAATGATGCCATTTCTGAATTTCCCTCAGAAACTCTGCCCATGGTTTCTTAATACATTTTATCGTCTAATTTTTTAATAATTATGAGATTTTTTTGGAAGTAATTAGAACTGATTTTTTTCCATGAAATGATCACTTTACCTTAATTACCAGTCAAAATGGGTATCAACTATCTTCACTCCTTCAGGGTGTGTACTTCAGAATCCAGAACTTTATTTCGCTGTTCACCGAGGGTGTCAGTGAGACGCTTCATTCTATATGGCTAAACATTGTGCATTAATATGTGATGTTGTCACGAATGCAGATCTTATCTATTTGTGTTATCTATTCTTTCACCAAAAAAGAAAAAAGGAAAACTTATCTTTGTCAGAGGCAGATGGGGGGGGCAGAGGGGTATTGATCTCACACATAATGAAAATTGCTATAGTTTAGAGTGGGTCGGGGCAAGAAGCCCGGATAGGTGAGAAGCCCCCCCAGGGTTATATCTAAACTTACATTTTTGGTGCTTTTTTTTATTGATAGGATTGAAGCTAGAGGCTTTTTAGGTGACGTCACAAATTTTCAAGGCATTCAGCACCAAACCATAGTCGTAATTAAAGAAACAAAAAAATGTGCATGGTTTTTGTAACTTTGATTAATTCTTTGAAAGTGGTTGTCAGAAATAACTTTGGAAATTTAAAAAGTATAATGGATATCTGCATTGCTTCACTTTATAACCATCACATAAATATGATTTGGATCATGTTTTTTGCATTTTACCTTAAAATATAGAGGTCAAATTAAAATATGTGGGTTTGGGGCGAGAGGCCCCACATGGTATGGGGCATGGGGCCCCCTTCACTGAGGCCTCGAAGCTGCTTCAGGAACCATTTAATAATGTGTACTTTACCTTAAATCTTGATAGAATAGCTAATTGAAATATAAAAAATTTTGGCCGAAATTGAAAAAGGGCAAAAAATATTAAAAAATAAATGTATGAACAGAAAGATTCTGAAATTCAGAAAAAGTGAATAGAACGCCTTAAAAATGATAGAAGAACCCCGAGAAATAACTTTCACCATGAATGCGCTTGCAAAAAAGATTGCCATAGGATTATAGTAGGGGGGCTTCTTGCCCGATGGGTGGGGAAAGAAGGCCATTTTAATTTTTTTACAAAAAGGGCCGTAACTCCTTTTTTAAAATTGGTAGACATTTGTTTCACTAGTTATAAGTAGAGTCAAGTGATCCCTTCCTGACAGCTTAAGCATTCAAATAATCGACCTCAAAAAGTAGGTCAAATCGCACCTCGAAGTTAAGGGGGGTTGCATGCCCCGCGCTACTCTACACACTTATTTTATCAGTGCCAAGTTGCGTTATGTTGACCGTTATGTGTTCCATGAAACAATAATCCCATAAACCCTTCCCTCCAGAATTTTCAGGGCCCCCTGCGATCTTCCCACTTCATTATAATACTTAAAAGCAAATAATTGATAAATGCCGTAAATTATATATATGGGAAAATAAACAAAAATCCGAATCTGAATCTTTCATTCTTTTTTGTTGAGATAATATTCAAGTGAATATAAAACATTCTGAAATTCAATTTACATAACATAAGATATCAGGATTTGACTATGATCATGATAGCGAACAGAAAAGTCCAGATAAGAACCAAGATATGTCTAACAAGTAGGAGCTGAGTTTCTGAGAAATGTGACATCTCTTATCAAATTGAAATGTATGACAGATAAAAATCTATTTTAATTGAAGTATGCTCAAATACACCAATTGAGTAGTTTCCATTTAATTTTTGATTTTTTTCTTATTACTTTCAATCTAGCTAGTAGGCCTCTGCTGAATGTTTTGCCACTTTTTTTCTACCCATTCACAATGGATATTTTAAGATTTCAAGCGTTATGTAGCAGATTTAGTGTGAAACCAATTAATGTTGCCAAATATGTCAGCAATATCATTTGCCATGCACTGAATGTACTGAAGCACATCATTTCTACTGGAATGTACAATAATTTACCAATATAGAGTTACTGTATAAAAACATGGAGTGCTTACAGAGAAGCTGTTGATGGCCATCAATGATAGATAGATAGATAGATAGATAGATAGATAGATAGACGTCCAGCTGGGATTTTGCTCATGAAAATGTTGGGTTCTTCACCAGGGTTGGAACCCATCCAAGCAAAGACCTTCAGCAGAGCAGGTGGGCATCTGAGCCACTTGACTTCAGAAACAAGCCCTTCAAACACATAGAAATAAGCTGTCAACTTGTCTTTGAGAAACTTGCGACCTCATCGATACTCTGTTGGTGACTTATTTAGTAGCAATGCAAGTATAGGCTGTGTCTTCATAAATCGCTTATGACTCGCAGAGAATACCAAGGCGTAGATGGCTACATTTGACCTGTAAAAAATAGTTTTTCTCCTATTGTTACAATATTTGCCAGCACGTAAGTAAAGGATATGCATTTGCATAATGTGTACTTTAAAACTACCAAGTTTTATCAAACGCATTATCTGTTCAAGAGGTCTGTTTTGTATGCCTTATCTTAAAAAGCTTGATTAATAGCCCCAAGGCACTTCAAACTGCTGCAGTGATTTCGCTATGGGGGACATGGGGGACTTGGGGGACTGGGGGTACCTAGCTCTGTAGTGGCCTCTAACCCCCCCATTAACCGCCTTACCCCCAGTAGCTATATATATCACTACGGAGGACATGGGGGACATGGGGGACAGGGGATGGGTGTACCTAGCTCTGTAGTGGCCTCTAACCCCCCATTAACCCCCTTACCCTCAGTAGCTATATATATCACTATGGGGGACATGGGGGACATGGGGGACTGGGGAGGGGGGTACCTAGCTCTTTAGTGGCCTCTAACCCCCCATTAACCCCTTACCCCCAGTAGCTATATATATCACTATGGGGGACATGGGGGACATGGGGGACTGGGGAGGGGAGTACCTAGCTCTTTAGTGGTCTCTAACACCCCCCCCCATTTACCCCCTTACCCCCAGTAGCTATATATGTCACTATGGGGGACATGGGGGACATGGGGGACTGGGGAGGGGGGAACCTAGCTCTTTAGTGGCCTCTAACCCCCCATTAACCCCCTTACCCCCAGTAGCAATATATATCACTATGGGGGACATGGGTGACTGGGGAGGGGGTTACCTAGCTCTTTAGTGGCCTCTAACCCCCCATTAACCCCCTTGCCCGCAGTAGCTATATATGTCACTATGGGGGACATGGGGGACATGGGGGACTGGGGAGGGGGGTACCTAGCTCTTTAGTGGCCTCTTACCCAAAATTAAACCCTTACGCCCAGTAGCTATATATCACTGCAAAACAATACCCTTGAATGAACAAAAATATTAAAATTTATAGAATATGACATTGTATTATTGGTTTCCATAGCTTGGGAGATCTACCACTGATATGAAAAAAAAAAGATGCCACCAAAATCTACGATTCTAGATTGAACTGCTTCTCATGTAAAGATATGCTGGTCTTTCAGATGGTGACCTTTTCAGGTGTCCACATTACGGTATTCAATATCAGCTATCACACTGTCTATAGGGAAAAATATGAAAAAAGAAATGATGCCACTAAAATCTAAGATTCTAGATTGAACTGCTTCTCCTGTAAAGAAATGCTGGTCTTTCAGATGGTGACCTTTTCAGGTGTCCTCATTATGATCTTAACATTGCAGCTATCACATGTATGACCAATTGTCAGGTTCTAGGTAGGATTTATTTGTTAGATAGACATGAGATGAGAATAAGTGAAATGTATGACCAAATGTGGGGTTTTAGGTAGGATTTATTTCATAGATAGACAAGAGATGAGAATAATGATAATGTATGACCAATTCTGGGGTTCTAGGTAGGATTTATTTCATAGATAGACATGAGATGAGAATAAGTGAAAATGTATGACCAAATGTGGGGTTTTAGGTAGGATTTATTTCATAGATAGACAAGAGATGAGAATAATGATAATGTATGACCAATTCTGGGGTTCTAGGTAGGATTTATTTCATAGATAGACATGAGATGAGAATAAGTGAAAATGTATGACCAATTGTAGGGTTTTAGGTAGGATTTATTTCATAGTTAAACATGAGAATAAGTGAAATTGTATGACCAATTGTGGGGTTCTAGGTAGGATTTATTCATAGTTAGACATGAGATGAGAATAAGTGAAATGTATGACCAATTGTGGGGTTTAAGGTAGGATTTATTTCATAGTTAGACATGAGATGAGAAGAAGTGAGATTGTATGACCAATTGTAGGGTTTCAGGTAGGATTTATTTCATAGATAGACATGAGATGAGAATAAGTGAGATTGTATGACCAATTGTGGGGTTTCAGGTAGGATTTATTTCATAGATAGACATGAGATGAGAATAAGTGAGATTGTATGAGTAATTGTGGGGTCCTAGGTAGGATTCATTTCATAGTTAGACATGAGATGAGAATAAGTGATAATGTATGAGCAATTGTGGGGTTCTAGGTAGGATTTAATTCATAGATAGACATGAGATGAGAATAAGTGAAAATGTGAGACCAATTGTGGGGTTCTAGGTGGGATTTATTTCATAGATAGACATGAGATGAGAATAAGTGAAAATGTGAGACCAATTGTGGGTTTCTAGGTAGGATTCATTTCATAGTTAGACATGAGATGAGAATAAGTGAAATTGTATGACCAATTGTGGGGTTTCAGGTAGAATTTATTTCATAGACAGACATGAGATGAGAATAAGTGAGATTGTATGACCAATTGTAGGGTTTCAGGTAGGATTTATTTCATAGATAGACATGAGATGAGAATAAGTGAGATTGTATGACCAATTGTTGGGTTTCAGGTAGGATTTATTTCATAGATAGACATGAGATGAGAATAAGTGAGATTGTATGACCAATTGTAGGGTTTCAGGTAGGATTTATTTCATAGATAGACATGAGACGAGAATAAGTGATAATGTGAGACCAATTGTGGGTTCTAGGTAGGATTTATTTCATAGATAGACATGAGATGAGAATAAGTGAAAATGTGAGACCAATAGTGGGGTTCTAGGTGGGATTTATTTCATAGATAGATATGAGATGAGAATAATGAAAATGTATGACCAATTGTGGGGTTTAAGGTAGAATTCATTTAATAGACAGATATGAGATAAGAATAAGTGGAATTGTATGACCAATTGTGGGTTCTAGGTGGATTCATTTCATAGATAGACATGAGATGAGAATAAGTGAAATTGTGTGACCAATTGTGGGGTTTAAGGTAGGATTTATTTGTAAGATAGACATGAGATGAGAATAAGTGAAAATGTGTGACCAATTGTGGGTTTTAGGTGGATTCATTTCATAAATAGACATGAGATGAGAATAAGTGAAATTGTGTGACCAATTGTGGGGTTTAAGGTAGGATTTATTTCAAAGATAGACATGAGATGAGAATAAGTGATAATGTATGAGCAATTGTGGGGTTCTATGTAGGATTTATTTCATAGATAGACATGAGATGAGAATAAGTGAAAATGTATGACCAATTGTGGGGTTTAAGGTAGAATTCATTTAATAGACAGATATGAGATAAGAATAAGTGAAAATGTATGAGCAATTGAGGGGTTCTAGGTAGGATTTATTTCATTGATAGACATGAGATGAGAATAAGTAAAAGTGTATGACCAATTGTGGGGTTTCAGGTAGGATTTATTTCATAGATAGACATGAGACGAGAATAAGTGATAATGTGAGACCAATTGTGGGGTTCTAGGTAGGATTTATTTCATAGATAGACATGAGATGAGAATAAGTGAAAATGTGAGACCAATAGTGGGGTTCTAGGTGGGATTTATTTCATAGATAGATATGAGATGAGAATAAGTGAAAATGTATGACCAATTGTGGGGTTTAAGGTAGAATTCATTTAATAGACAGATATGAGATAAGAATAAGTGATAATGTAAAGAGCAATTGTGGGGTTCTTGGTAGGATTTAATTAATAGATAGACATGAGATGAGAATAAGTGAAAATGTGAGACCAATTGTGGGGTTCTAGGTGGGATTTATTTCATAGATAGACATGAGATGAGAATAAGTGAAAATGTGAGACCAATTGTGGGTTTCTAGGTAGGATTCATTTCATAGTTAGACATGAGATGAGAATAAGTGAAATTGTATGACCAATTGTGGGGTTTCAGGTAGGATTTATTTCATAGACAGACATGAGATGAGAATAAGTGAGATTGTATGACCAATTGTAGGGTTTCAGGTAGGATTTATTTCATAGATAGACATGAGATGAGAATAAGTGAGATTGTATGACCAATTGTGGGGTTTCAGGTAGGATTTATTTCATAGATAGACATGAGATGAGAATAAGTGAGATTGTATGACCAATTGTAGGGTTTCAGGTAGGATTTATTTCATAGATAGACATGAGATGAGAATAAGTGATAATGTGAGACCAATTGTGGGGTTCTAGGTAGGATTCATTTCATAGATAGACATGAGATGAGAATAAGTGAAATTGTATGACCAATTGTGGGTATCTACGTAGGATTTATTTCATAGATAGACATGAGATGAGAATAAGTGATAATGTATGACCAATTGTGGGGTCCTAGGTAGGATTCATTTCATAGATAGACATGAGATGAGAATAAGTGAAAATGTATGACCAAATGCAGGGTCCTAGGTAGGATTTATTTCATAGTTAGACATGAGATGAGAATAAGTAAAAAAGTGTGACCAATTTTGGGGTTCTAGGTAGGATTTATTCATAGTTAGACATGAGATGAAAATAAGTGAAAATGTATTACCAATTGTGGGGTTCTAGGTAGGATTTATTTCATAGATAGACATGAGATGAGAATAAGTGAAAATGTATTACCAATTGTGGGGTTCTAGGTAGGATTTATTTCATAGATAGACATGAGATGAGAATAAGTGAAAATGTATGACCAATTGTGGGGTTAAAGGTAGGATTCATTTCATAGTTAGACATGAGATGAGAATAAGTGAAAATGTATGACCAAATGAAGGGTCCTAGGTAGGATTCATTTCATAGATAGACATGAGATGAGAATAAGTGAAAATGTGTGGCCAATTGTGGGGTTTAAGGTAGGATATATTTCATAGATAGACATGAGATGAGAATAAGTGAAAATGTATGACCAATTGTGGGGTTCTAGGTAGGATTTTATTTCATAGATGGACATGAGATGAGAATAAGTGAAATTTTATTAACAATTATGGGGTTTAAGGCAGGATTTATTTCATAGATAGACATGAGATGAGAATAAGTGAAAATGTATGACCAATTGTGGGGTTCTATGTAGGATTTATTACATAGATAGACATGAGGTTAGAATAAGTGGAAATGTATGACCAATTGTGGGTATCTAGGTAGGATTTATTACATAGATAGACATGAGGTTAGAATAAGTGGAAATGTATGACCAATTGTGGGGTTCTAGGTAGGATTTATTTCATAGATAGACATGACGTGAGAATAAGTGAAAATGTGTAACCAATTGTGGGGTCCTAGGTAGGATTTATTTCATAGATATTCATGAGATGAGAATAAGTGAAATTGTATGACCAATTGTAGGGTACTAGGTAGGATTTATTTCATAGATAGACATGAGATAAGAATAAGTAAAATTGTATGACCAATTGTTGGGTTAAAGGTAGGATTCATTTCATAGTTAGACATGAGATGAGAATAAGTGAAATTGTATGACAAATTGTGGGGTCCTAGGTAGGATTCATTTCATAGTTAGACATGAGATGAGAATAACTGAAATTGTATGACAAATTGTGGGGTCCTAGGTAGGATTCATTTCATAGTTAGACATGAGATGAGAATAAGTGAAATTGTATGACAAATTGTGGGGTCCTAGGTAGGATTCATCTCATAGTTAGACATGAGATGAGAATAAGTGAAATTGTATGAGTAATTGTGGGGTCCTAGGTAGGATTCATTTCATAGTTAGACATGAGATGAGAATAAGTGAAATTGTATGACAAATTGTGGGGTCCTAGGTAGGATTCATTTCATAGTTAGACATGAGATGAGAATAAGTGATAATGTATGAGCAATTGTGGGGTTCTAGGTAGGATTTAATTCATAGATAGACATGAGATGAGAATAAGTGAAAATGTGAGACCAATTGTGGGGTTCTAGGTGGGATTTATTTCATAGATAGACATGAGATGAGAATAAGTGAAAATGTGAGACCAATTGTGGGTTTCTAGGTAGGATTCATTTCATAGTTAGACATGAGATGAGAATAAGTGAAATTGTATGACCAATTGTGGGGTTTCAGGTAGAATTTATTTCATAGACAGACATGAGATGAGAATAAGTGAGATTGTATGACCAATTGTAGGGTTTCAGGTAGGATTTATTTCATAGATAGACATGAGATGAGAATAAGTGAGATTGTATGACCAATTGTTGGGTTTCAGGTAGGATTTATTTCATAGATAGACATGAGATGAGAATAAGTGAGATTGTATGACCAATTGTAGGGTTTCAGGTAGGATTTATTTCATAGATAGACATGAGACGAGAATAAGTGATAATGTGAGACCAATTGTGGGGTTCTAGGTAGGATTTATTTCATAGATAGACATGAGATGAGAATAAGTGAAAATGTGAGACCAATAGTGGGGTTCTAGGTGGGATTTATTTCATAGATAGATATGAGATGAGAATAAGTGAAAATGTATGACCAATTGTGGGGTTTAAGGTAGAATTCATTTAATAGACAGATATGAGATAAGAATAAGTGGAATTGTATGACCAATTGTGGGTTTCTAGGTGGATTCATTTCATAGATAGACATGAGATGAGAATAAGTGAAATTGTGTGACCAATTGTGGGGTTTAAGGTAGGATTTATTTGTAAGATAGACATGAGATGAGAATAAGTGAAAATGTATGATCAATTGTGGGGTTGTAGGTGGATTCATTTCATAGATAGACATGAGATGAGAATAAGTGAAATTGTGTGACCAATTGTGGGGTTTAAGGTAGGATTTATTTCAAAGATAGACATGAGATGAGAATAAGTGATAATGTGTGGCCAATTGTGGGGTTTAAGGTAGGATATATTTCATAGATAGACATGAGATGAGAATAAGTGAAAATGTATGACCAATTGTGGGGTTCTAGGTAGGATTTTATTTCATAGATGGACATGAGATGAGAATAAGTGAAATTTTATTAACAATTATGGGGTTTAAGGCAGGATTTATTTCATAGATAGACATGAGATGAGAATAAGTGAAAATGTATGACCAATTGTGGGGTTCTATGTAGGATTTATTACATAGATAGACATGAGGTTAGAATAAGTGGAAATGTATGACCAATTGTGGGGTTCTATGTAGGATTTATTACATAGATAGACATGAGGTTAGAATAAGTGGAAATGTATGACCAATTGTGGGGTTCTAGGTAGGATTTATTTCATAGATAGACATGACGTGAGAAAAAGTGAAAATGTGTAACCAATTGTGGGGTCCTAGGTAGGATTTATTTCATAGATATTCATGAGATGAGAATAAGTGAAATTGTATGACCAATTGTAGGGTACTAGGTAGGATTTATTTCATAGATAGACATGAGATAAGAATAAGTAAAATTGTATGACCAATTGTTGGGTTAAAGGTAGGATTCATTTCATAGTTAGACATGAGATGAGAATAAGTGAAATTGTATGACAAATTGTGGGGTCCTAGGTAGGATTCATTTCATAGTTAGACATGAGATGAGAATAAGTGAAATTGTATGACAAATTGTGGGGTCCTAGGTAGGATTCATTTCATAGTTAGACATGAGATGAGAATAAGTGAAATTGTATGACAAATTGTGGGGTCCTAGGTAGGATTCATCTCATAGTTAGACATGAGATGAGAATAAGTGATAATGTATGAGCAATTGTGGGGTTCTAGGTAGGATTTAATTCATAGATAGACATGAGATGAGAATAAGTGAAAATGTGAGACCAATTGTGGGGTTCTAGGTGGGATTTATTTCATAGATAGACATGAGATGAGAATAAGTGAAAATGTGAGACCAATTGTGGGTTTCTAGGTAGGATTCATTTCATAGTTAGACATGAGATGAGAATAAGTGAAATTGTATGACCAATTGTGGGTTTCAGGTAGAATTTATTTCATAGACAGACATGAGATGAGAATAAGTGAGATTGTATGACCAATTGTAGGGTTTCAGGTAGGATTTATTTCATAGATAGACATGAGATGAGAATAAGTGAGATTGTATGACCAATTGTTGGGTTTCAGGTAGGATTTATTTCATAGATAGACATGAGATGAGAATAAGTGAGATTGTATGACCAATTGTAGGGTTTCAGGTAGGATTTATTTCATAGATAGACATGAGACGAGAATAAGTGATAATGTGAGACCAATTGTGGGGTTCTAGGTAGGATTTATTTCATAGATAGACATGAGATGAGAATAAGTGAAAATGTGAGACCAATAGTGGGGTTCTAGGTGGGATTTATTTCATAGATAGATATGAGATGAGAATAAGTGAAAATGTATGACCAATTGTGGGGTTTAAGGTAGAATTCATTTAATAGACAGATATGAGATAAGAATAAGTGGAATTGTATGACCAATTGTGGGTTTCTAGGTGGATTCATTTCATAGATAGACATGAGATGAGAATAAGTGAAATTGTGTGACCAATTGTGGGGTTTAAGGTAGGATTTATTTGTAAGATAGACATGAGATGAGAATAAGTGAAAATGTATGATCAATTGTGGGGTTGTAGGTGGATTCATTTCATAGATAGACATGAGATGAGAATAAGTGAAATTGTGTGACCAATAAGGATTAATTTCATAGATAGACATGAGATGAGAATAAGTGAAAATGCATGAGCAATTGTGGGGTTCTACGTAGGATTTATTTCATAGATAGACATGAGATGAGAATAAGTGAAAATGTGTGACCAATTGTGGGGTTTAAGTAGAATTCATTTAATAGACAGATATGAGATAAGAATAAGTGAAAATGTATGAGCAATTGAGGGGTTCTAGGTAGGATTTATTTCATTGATAGACATGAGATGAGAATAAGTAAAAGTGTATGACCAATTGTGGGGTTTTAGGTAGGATTCATTTCATAGTTAGACATGAGATGAAAATAAGTGAAAATGTATTGCCAATTGTGGGGTTCTAGGTAGGATTTATTTCATAGATAGACATGAGATGAGAATAAGTGAAATTGTATGAGTAATTGTGGGGTCCTAGGTAGGATTCATTTCATAGTTAGACATGAGATGAGAATAAGTGAAATTGTATGACCAATTGTGGGTTTCTAGGTAGGATTCATTTCATAGATAGACATGAGATGAGAATAAGTGAAATTGTATGACCAATTGTGGGTATCTAGGTAGGATTTATTTCATAGATAGACATGAGATGAGAATAAGTGATAATGTATGACCAATTGTGGGGTCCTAGGTAGGATTCATTTCATAGATAGACATGAGATGAGAATAAGTGAAAATGTATGACCAAATGCAGGGTCTTAGGTAGGATTTATTTCATAGTTAGACATGAGATGAGAATAAGTAAAAAAGTGTGACCAATTTTGGGGTTCTAGGTAGGATTTATTCATAGTTAGACATGAGATGAGAATAAGTGAAATGTATGACCAATTGTGGGGTTTAAGGTAGGATTTATTTCATAGTTAGACATGAGATGAGAAGAAGTGAGATTGTATGACCAATTGTAGGGTTTCAGGTAGGATTTATTTCATAGATAGACATGAGATGAGAATAAGTGAGATTGTATGACCAATTGTGGGGTTTCAGGTAGGATTTATTTCATAGATAGACATGAGATGAGAATAAGTGAGATTGTATGAGTAATTGTGGGGTCCTAGGTAGGATTCATTTCATAGTTAGACATGAGATGAGAATAAGTGATAATGTAAAGAGCAATTGTGGGGTTCTTGGTAGGATTTAATTAATAGATAGACATGAGATGAGAATAAGTGAAAATGTGAGACCAATTGTGGGGTTCTAGGTGGGATTTATTTCATAGATAGACATGAGATGAGAATAAGTGAAAATGTGAGACCAATTGTGGGTTTCTAGGTAGGATTCATTTCATAGTTAGACATGAGATGAGAATAAGTAAAAAAGTGTGACCAATTTTGGGGTTCTAGGTAGGATTTATTCATAGTTAGACATGAGATGAGAATAAGTGAAATGTATGACCAATTGTGGGGTTTAAGGTAGGATTTATTTCATAGTTAGACATGAGATGAGAAGAAGTGAGATTGTATGACCAATTGTAGGGTTTCAGGTAGGATTTATTTCATAGATAGACATGAGATGAGAATAAGTGAGATTGTATGACCAATTGTGGGGTTTCAGGTAGGATTTATTTCATAGATAGACATGAGATGAGAATAAGTGAGATTGTATGAGTAATTGTGGGGTCCTAGGTAGGATTCATTTCATAGTTAGACATGAGATGAGAATAAGTGATAATGTAAAGAGCAATTGTGGGGTTCTTGGTAGGATTTAATTAATAGATAGACATGAGATGAGAATAAGTGAAAATGTGAGACCAATTGTGGGGTTCTAGGTGGGATTTATTTCATAGATAGACATGAGATGAGAATAAGTGAAAATGTGAGACCAATTGTGGGTTTCTAGGTAGGATTCATTTCATAGTTAGACATGAGATGAGAATAAGTGAAATTGTATGACCAATTGTGGGGTTTCAGGTAGGATTTATTTCATAGACAGACATGAGATGAGAATAAGTGAGATTGTATGACCAATTGTAGGGTTTCAGGTAGGATTTATTTCATAGATAGACATGAGATGAGAATAAGTGAGATTGTATGACCAATTGTGGGGTTTCAGGTAGGATTTATTTCATAGATAGACATGAGATGAGAATAAGTGAGATTGTATGACCAATTGTAGGGTTTCAGGTAGGATTTATTTCATAGATAGACATGAGATGAGAATAAGTGATAATGTGAGACCAATTGTGGGGTTCTAGGTAGGATTTATTTCATAGATAGACATGAGATGAGAATAAGTGAAAATGTGAGACCAATAGTGGGGTTCTAGGTGGGATTTATTTCATAGATAGATATGAGATGAGAATAAGTGAAAATGTATGACCAATTGTGGGGTTTAAGGTAGAATTCATTTAATAGACAGATATGAGATAAGAATAAGTGGAATTGTATGACCAATTGTGGGTTTCTAGGTGGATTCATTTCATAGATAGACATGAGATGAGAATAAGTGAAATTGTGTGACCAATTGTGGGGTTTAAGGTAGGATTTATTTGTAAGATAGACATGAGATGAGAATAAGTGAAAATGTATGATCAATTGTGGGGTTGTAGGTGGATTCATTTCATAGATAGACATGAGATGAGAATAAGTGAAATTGTGTGACCAATTGTGGGGTTTAAGGTAGGATTTATTTCAAAGATAGACATGAGATGAGAATAAGTGATAATGTATGAGCAATTGTGGGGTTCTATGTAGGATTTATTTCATAGATAGACATGAGATGAGAATAAGTGAAAATGTATGACCAATTGTGGGGTTTAAGGTAGAATTCATTTAATAGACAGATATGAGATAAGAATAAGTGAAAATGTATGAGCAATTGAGGGGTTCTAGGTACGATTTATTTCATAGATAGACATGAGATGAGAATAAGTAAAAGTGTATGACCAATTGTGGGGTTTTAGGTAGGATTCATTTCATAGTTAGACATGAGATGAAAATAAGTGAAAATGTATTGCCAATTGTGGGGTTCTAGGTAGGATTTATTTCATAGATAGACATGAGATGAGAATAAGTGAAATTGTATGAGTAATTGTGGGGTCCTAGGTAGGATTCATTTCATAGTTAGACATGAGATGAGAATAAGTGAAATTGTATGACCAATTGTGGGTTTCTAGGTAGGATTCATTTCATAGATAGACATGAGATGAGAATAAGTGAAATTGTATGACCAATTGTGGGTATCTACGTAGGATTTATTTCATAGATAGACATGAGATGAGAATAAGTGATAATGTATGACCAATTGTGGGGTCCTAGGTAGGATTCATTTCATAGATAGACATGAGATGAGAATAAGTGAAAATGTATGACCAAATGCAGGGTCCTAGGTAGGATTTATTTCATAGTTAGACATGAGATGAGAATAAGTAAAAAAGTGTGACCAATTTTGGGGTTCTAGGTAGGATTTATTCATAGTTAGACATGAGATGAAAATAAGTGAAAATGTATTACCAATTGTGGGGTTCTAGGTAGGATTTATTTCATAGATAGACATGAGATGAGAATAAGTGAAAATGTATTACCAATTGTGGGGTTCTAGGTAGGATTTATTTCATAGATAGACATGAGATGAGAATAAGTGAAAATGTATGACCAATTGTGGGGTTAAAGGTAGGATTCATTTCATAGTTAGACATGAGATGAGAATAAGTGAAAATGTATGACCAAATGAAGGGTCCTAGGTAGGATTCATTTCATAGATAGACATGAGATGAGAATAAGTGAAAATGTGTGGCCAATTGTGGGGTTTAAGGTAGGATATATTTCATAGATAGACATGAGATGAGAATAAGTGAAAATGTATGACCAATTGTGGGGTTCTAGGTAGGATTTTATTTCATAGATGGACATGAGATGAGAATAAGTGAAATTTTATTAACAATTATGGGTTTTAAGGCAGGATTTATTTCATAGATAGACATGAGATGAGAATAAGTGAAAATGTATGACCAATTGTGGGGTTCTATGTAGGATTTATTACATAGATAGACATGAGGTTAGAATAAGTGGAAATGTATGACCAATTGTGGGGTTCTATGTAGGATTTATTACATAGATAGACATGAGGTTAGAATAAGTGGAAATGTATGACCAATTGTGGGGTTCTAGGTAGGATTTATTTCATAGATAGACATGACGTGAGAATAAGTGAAAATGTGTAACCAATTGTGGGGTCCTAGGTAGGATTTATTTCATAGATATTCATGAGATGAGAATAAGTGAAATTGTATGACCAATTGTAGGGTACTAGGTAGGATTTATTTCATAGATAGACATGAGATAAGAATAAGTAAAATTGTATGACCAATTGTTGGGTTAAAGGTAGGATTCATTTCATAGTTAGACATGAGATGAGAATAAGTGAAATTGTATTACAAATTGTGGGGTCCTAGGTAGGATTCATTTCATAGTTAGACATGAGATGAGAATAACTGAAATTGTATGACAAATTGTGGGGTCCTAGGTAGGATTCATTTCATAGTTAGACATGAGATGAGAATAAGTGAAATTGTATGACAAATTGTGGGGTCCTAGGTAGGATTCATCTCATAGTTAGACATGAGATGAGAATAAGTGAAATTGTATGAGTAATTGTGGGGTCCTAGGTAGGATTCATTTCATAGTTAGACATGAGATGAGAATAAGTGAAATTGTATGACAAATTGTGGGGTCCTAGGTAGGATTCATTTCATAGTTAGACATGAGATGAGAATAAGTGAAATTGTATGACAAATTGTGGGGTCCTAGGTAGGATTCATTTCATAGTTAGACATGAGATGAGAATAAGTGAAATTGTATGAGTAATTGTGGGGTTCTAAGTAGGATTTATTTCATAGATAGACAAGAGATTAGAATAATGATAATGTATGACCAATTGTGGGGTTTTAAGTAGGATTTATTTCATAGGTAGACATGAGATGAGAATAAGTGAAATTGTATGACCAAATGTGGGGTTCTAGGTAGGATTTATTTCATAGATAGACATGAGATGAGAATAAGTGAAAATGTATGACCAAATGCAGGGTCCTAGGTAGGATTCATTTCATAGATAGACATGAGATGAGAATAAGTGAAAATGTGTGGCCAATTGTGGGGTTTAAGGTAGGATAGGATATATTTCATAGATAGACATGAGATGAGAATAAGTGAAAATGTATGACCAATTGTGGGGTTCTAGGTAGGATTTTATTTCATAGATAGACATGAGATGAGAATAAGTGAAATTTTATTAACAATTATGGGGTTTAAGGCAGGATTTATTTCATAGATAGACATGAGATGAGAATAAGCCATAATGTGTTGCCAATTGTTGGGTTCTAGGTAGGATTTATTTCATAGATAGACATGAGATGAGAATAAGTGATAATGTATGACCAATTGTGGGGTTTAAGGTAGGATTCATTTCATAGATAGACATGAGATGAGAATAAGTGAAAATGTGTAACCAATTGTGGGGTCCTAGGTAGGATTTATTTGATAGATAGACATGAGATGACAATAAGTGAAATTGTATGACCAATTTTGGGGTTTAAGGTATGATTTATTTCATAGATAGACATGAGATGAGAATAAGTGAAAATGTATAACCAATTGTGGGGTCCTAGGTAGGATTTATTTCATAGATAGACATGAGATGAGAATAAGTGAAATTGTATAACCAATTGTGGGATTTAAGGTAGGATTCATTTCATAGTTAGACATGAGATGAGAATAAGTGAAATTGCATGAGCAATTGTGGGGTTTTAAGTAGGATTTATTTCATAGATAGACATGAGATGAGAATAAGCGAAAATTTATGACCAATTGTGGGGTTTAAGGTATGATTTATTTCATAGAATGACATGAGATGAGAATAAGTGAAAATGTGTGACCAATTAGGATTTATTTCATAGTTAGACATGAGATGAGAATAAGTGGAAATGTATGACCAATTGTGGGGTTTAAGGTATGATTTATTTCATAGAATGACATGAGATGAGAATAAGTGAAAATGTGTGACCAATTAGGATTTATTACACAGATAGACATGAGATGAGAAAAAGTGGAAATGTATGACCAATTGTGGGGTTTAAGGTATGATTTATTTCATAGAATGACATGAGATGAGAATAAGTGAAAATGTGTGACCAATTAGGATTTATTACACAGTAAGACATGAGATGAGAAAAAGTGGAAATGTATGACCAATTGTGGGGTTTAAGGTATGATTTATTTCATTGAATGACATGAGATGACAATAAGTGAAAATGTGTGACCAATTAGGATTTATTTCATAGTTAGACATGAGATGAGAATAAGTGAAATTGCATGACCAATTGTGGGGTTTAAGGTAGGATTTATTTCAGAGATAGACATGAGATGAGAATAATGATAATGTATGACCAATTGTGGGGTTTAAGGTAGGATTCATTTCATAGTTAGACATGAGATTAGAATAAGTGATAATGTATGACCAATTGTGGGGTTCTAGGTAGGATTTATTACATAGATAGACATGAGATGTGAATAAGTGATAATGTATGACCAATTGTGGGGTCCTAGGTAGGATTTATTTCATAGATCGACATGAGATGTGAATAAGTGATAATGTATGACCAATTGTGGGGTTCTAGGTAGGATTTATTTCATAGATAGACATGAGATGTGAATAAGTGATAATGTATGACCAATTGTGGGGTTCTATGTAGGATTTATTTCATAGATAGACATGAGATGACAATAAATGAAATTGTATGACCAATTATGGGTATCTAGGTAGGATTTATTTCATAGATAGACATGAGATGAGAATAAGTGAAATTGTATGACCAATTGTGGGTTTCTAGGTAGGATTTATTTCATAGATAGACACGAGATGAGAATAAGTGAAATTGTATGACCAATTGTGGGTATCTAGGTAGGATTTATTTCATAGTCAGACATGAGATGAGAATAAGTGAAAATGTGTGACCAATTAGGATTTATTTCATAGTTAGACATGAGATGAGAAAAAGTGGAAATGTATGACCAATTGTGGGGTTTAAGGTATGATTTATTTCATAGAATGACATGAGATGAGAATAAGTGAAAATGTGTGACCAATTAGGATTTATTACACAGTAAGACATGAGATGAGAAGAAGTGGAAATGTATGACCAATTGTGGGGTTTAAGGTAGGATTCATTCATAGTTAGACATGAGATGAGAATAAGTGATAATGTATGACCAATTGTGGGGTCCTAGGTAGGATTTATTTCATAGATAGACATGAGATGAGAATAAGTGAAATTGTATAACCAATTGTGGGGTTCTAGGTAGGATTTATTTCATAGATAGACATGAGATGTGAATAAGTGATAATGTATGACCAATTGTGGGGTCCTAGGTAGGATTTATCTCATAGATAGACATGAGATGTGAATAAGTGATAATGTATGACCAATTGTGGGGTTCTAGGTAGGATTTATTACATAGATAGACATGAGATGTGAATAAGTGATAATGTATGACCAATTGTGGGGTCCTAGGTAGGATTTATTTCATAGATAGACATGAGATGTGAATAAGTGATAATGTATGACCAATTGTGGGGTTCTAGGTACGATTTATTTCTTAGATAGACATGAGATGACAATAAGTGAAATTGTATGACCAATTGTGGGTATCTAGGTAGGATTTATTTCATAGATAGACATGAGATGAGAATAAGTGAAATTGTGTGACCAATTGTGGGTTTCTAGGTAGGATTTATTTCATAGATAGACACGAGATGAGAATAAGTGAAATTGTATGACCAATTGTGGGGTTCTAGGTAGGATTTATTTCATAGATAGACATGAGATGAGAATAATGATAATGTATGACCAATTGTGGGGTTTAAGGTAGGATTCATTTCATAGTTAGACATGAGATTAGAATAAGTGATAATGTATGACCAATTGTGGGGTTCTAGGTAGGATTTATTACATAGATAGACATGAGGTTAGAATAAGTGGAAATGTATGACCAATTGTGGGGTTCTATGTAGGATTTATTACATAGATAGACATGACGTGAGAATAAGTGAAAATGTGAGACCAATTGTGGGGTTTAAGCTAGGATTTATTTGATAGATAGACATGAGATGAGAATAAGTGATAATGTATGACCAATTGTGGGTTTCTAGGTAGGATTCATTTCATAGTTAGACATGAGATTAGAATAAGTGATAATGTATGACCAATTGTGGGTTTCTAGGTAGGATTCATTTGATATAGTGCAGCGGCATAGCTGCAGGTATCATAACAATTGTGCATTTTTGGAGGAAAGCATGAAACTTGGCACACCTTTAGAGCATAAAGAAAGGAACATTTTCAGATATTGGGCCACTTTGTATCTGTACCTGGGGCCATTTGACAGCCTTTTAAAGATTTTGCTTCAAAAACGCTAGATGGATATCAATTTTTTACCCATATGACCCAATATCTCTGTGAGTTTAGGCAATATTTGCATGAAATTTGGCACACTAATTGTCCTTTACCAGGGGAACATTTTGGTATGCCACACTTGTTTATATCTGAATCTACTGATGCTATATAGACCCATTCCCAAATAAAAGCATTTCATGTAATGCGATAAAATATGTTGTAATTCAATTGCCAATGCAGACATGAAATGTATTGTTTGCGGGTTCAGGATGTTATTTTCCTGAAAGTGCATCAAATTAGGGTCATTTTGACATATTGGGCCACTCTGTAACCCCAGTAGTTTCCAAATGACGGCTCATTGAACTTGAAAGTTATCTTGAAGTGAAAATCACAAACGGGCAATTCTCCGGAAAAAGGTCTATAGACACCCAATGCCAGAATTCATAATTATACAGAATCATGTGACTTATAATTTGTATTCATAGAAGAATGGAACTTTTGGGGGTATTGTGGCACTAGTTGGTGGGTATTCCTGATAGTCTACTTACTGTATGTCAGTATAAGATTGAGCCCCGTTATGGGTTTACCATTACAACTCTTTTTTCTTTGTTTTATCTATGTGAAAGAGGGCAATGGGTGGGTCAGTTCACAGCATGATAATGATGGTGACTCTCCCCATAAGCTGCTGTGTTACAATGTAAAAGTGTTTGTCTTACACCCATGTAGCATTTTAATTCAATTCATACAACCTTTATTGTACTGGTCTTCCTATACATGCATACAATTCTCAAATCAATTCATTAATCAACTGATATCAAATGGCCCTAAGATAATGATAATGAATATTAAATGATTAAATGGTATTGTCTCTGACAACCTGCTTGACAATTTATATTTGTGACAGTGAGCTGGTAAATGAACCTATATTAGAAATGTCACAATCTACATGTTCTCTGTACAACCTCTAAAAAAAAAAGAGAAGAAATACTTTTTGCGCTAACATGAAAATGCTGTTGTACTGTGATACTTACATTGTGACTGCCTTCCTTCTACAATACAGGCACACAAGAGAGAGATTAAAGACTTTTTCAAATTATATAATTATATTTCTTCACTAAATAAATTTTTGAAATTCTTCCTTTTAACCTTAAACCCTCAGGTGGAGTGTCCAATATAAGAGAACATACAGATACATGTTTCTCCACAATTTAAACCCTACTCCACCAGTTATATTATGAGGTTATACCATGGGTGGGAGGCAGTATATC
This sequence comes from Platynereis dumerilii, assembly GCA_026936325.1. Classification (NCBI taxonomy): domain Eukaryota; kingdom Metazoa; phylum Annelida; class Polychaeta; order Phyllodocida; family Nereididae; genus Platynereis; species Platynereis dumerilii. Next base: position 1,482 of record JAPTHN010000198.1, on the reverse strand, counting down.
CCTGGTAAAGTCACCCAAGATCCAGTACATCCCGAGACCCGAAGGTCGAGGGATATACGGGGTCGAGGGTGACTAACCAGGGATATACTGCCGCAACCCCATGGCATAACCTTTTTATCCCATGTCTTCTTTTTGTTTAATACTTTTATTCTATTTCAATGTAAAACAGTTTGAAGCACTCAATGTGAATGCAGCTGTGCTACAAAAAAAATCAATACTCTTAATTGGCAGCACTTAATTGACTTAAATCACAACAATCAGCAAATATGCTGGTATCTACATGCTAATAAGCATGATATATAGGGGCACTGTTGTCTTGTGATTGGTCAGTTCCAGTATATCCCTGTTGATCTCATTATCTTTCAGTATATCCCTACTGGCTAATTAACCAAGGAATTTGATTGGTTGAACTAAATATATCCCTGTTTCTTTCTGTTGTATTTTCCCTCTCCATCTGTATTGTTGCCAGGGAAAAGCTAAGTATGAGGGACAAAAGTTGGCTAGACATGGGATAATATCCAATATAGGAGACCATACAGATGTTTCTCAATAAATGAAAACCTACTGATGAAATGAGTCTAAGAAGGCAGTCCATGTTCCTTTTGCAACTAATGCTACACATTTAAATCCAGGAAAAGTTTACAAGACCTATTGGAAAACAGCAATCCTTTAATCCATAAGTACTGGCTTTCATTGTTTCTTCATTTACTTCACTATCAAAAATGAGAGCCATTATGCATTATCTTATAAATGCACTTGCACTTTTTAATGGGATCTAATCACGCGTTCCAAAATGTATGACCAATTGTGGGGTTTAAGGTATGATTTATTTCATAGAATGACATGAGATGAGAAAAATTGAAAATGTGTGACCAATTAGGATTTATTTCATAGTTAGACATGAGATGAGAATAAAGTGGAAATGTAATGACCAATTGTGGGGTTTAAGGTATGATTTATTTCATAGAATGACATGAGATGAGAATAAGTGAAAATGTGTGACCAATTAGGATTTATTACACAGATAGACATGAGATGAGAAAAAGTGGAAATGTATGACCAATTGTGGGGTTTTAGATGGGATTTATTACACAGATAGACATGAGATGAGAATAAGTAAAAATGTATTACCAATTGTGGGGTTCTAGGTAGGATTTATTTCATAGATAGACATGAGATGAGAATAAGTGATAATGTATGACCAATTGTGGGGTTTCAGGTAGGATTTATTACATAGGTAGACATGAGGTGAGAATAAGTGGAAATGTATGACCAATTGTGGGGTTCTATGTAGGATTTATTACATAGATAGACATGAGGTTAGAATAAGTGGAAATGTGAGACCAATTGTGGGGTTTAAGCTAGGATTTATTTGATAGATAGACATGAGATGAGAATAAGTGATAATGTATGACCAATTGTGGGTTTCTAGGTAGGATTTATTACAAAGATAGACATGACGTGAGAATAAGTGAAAATGTA